>CM040246.1:64982223-65352259 GCA_022545495.1 Chrysanthemum lavandulifolium
ACTTTGGAGTCCATTTGCTTATTGAAGTGCTTATTTCAATAAGCACTTCCTTATCAGTTTCATATTCTGCCAAACAAGCCCTGGTTTTTCTATTTTTCCCAGCTTCCTAGTATAATTTTAGAGTTTTCCTTAATTTTTCAGATTTTTCCAAGCATTTTTGCTATTTTTCTTATTTTAAATTAGTTTTTAATCATTTTTAATTAGCTTTAAATACAAAAAAATTAAGAAAAGGTTCCAAAAAATAATTTTTCATTTTTCTTAAGTTTAGATAAATATTAGAAGCCTAAAAAGTATTTTTCCCTATTTTTCTCCTTTTATTTGGTATTTTTAATAATTTAAATTAGTTTTAAATAGTTTTAAATTAATAATAAATACATAAAAAGTCTAAAAAATATATTTTCAGTTTTAAAATTAGTTTTATCATATTTTAGATTTTTCTAAGTCTTAACTTTATTTTTCTAGTCTTATTTCATATTTTCTTTTATTTTAGAGTATTATTAAATAGTTTAAATTAGTTTTTAATTAATAATAATTAGATAAATAGTTATAAAAATAATTTTCCTTTTCTAATAATTTTCTTATATCATTAGGTTTATAAAAATGTATTTTTCATATTTTTAGGATCTATATTGTATAAATTTCACTTTTTATTTTGTACGTTTACGTTATTTTTATTTAAACGTAAGTTTTAGGTTTTAAACGTTCATCACTTTAAAAATAGTGATAGCGTTTATTTAATATTTTTAATCTTTTTAATTTTCTTAATTTGCATTTAAGTCGCTTTAATTTATAAAATTTTTCAGTAGTGTAATATTCAATCTAATCCTTTCTGATCGCTATCTTTAGTGATCATTCTACCGTCTGAATCAGTGTTTGCACACCATTGAGTCTCCGTGGGACATAACGACCCGAGAATCCCCTGTATTCTCTGATCTTCTTTTGCATTTGCGTCTGAGCAGTTTCAAGTCTGTTTGACTTGACTGTTCAGCGCGGATCAAACCTTAAGTTTGAATCGAATAAAACGAATCGTGTTGATTCTAGTATTAGCCATAGGCGTACTGTAATTAATTCGAATTCGATACTATTTGCAAACCTTGTCGATGATTGCTTGAATTACGTTTCTAATCTTGGATGTGATGTTAATGTTACGCTAATGATGTTAATTGCCTAGTTAATCTTGTTAATGCTAAAATTCATGCTAAAAAGGCTAAAAGGCAAAAGCGAAGAGAGTTAGAAAACAATGGAAACCCAGGGAAGAACATTCAACAAAATAGGCTTTTATTGGATACTGTTGGTCATAAGACTAATCGAGATAATGCCCACTAGAAAATGGATGCCTCTTGGTAGAACTATTCCCTTAAGAAGTGGTCACATGTAAATAGGGTTAATCTGAGACACTAGTATTGCATCTATTCACAATGATTCCATTACCTCACCGTATCGATATGAATGCTTCTATTTCGATGTGGGTGGTCCAACTGTTGCTACTAACCAAATGGAACCCATTCTTGCATGGGGATCCCAATTATCCGATTATCCATTCTTGTCATGTTCAACTGCAGATCGTTCAAATCGTTCGTGGTACACGGACTCATTTGTTCCAAGCATATATTTGGAGACCGGTCACGCTCATGAACTTCGTGAGCAAATTCATCGGGACTATTAGATTTGGTAATGATCATTTCGGTGCTATTATGGGTTATGGAGATTATGTTGTTGGTGATAGTGTCATCTCCGAGTGTATTATGTGGAAGGTTTAGGTCATAACTGCTTCTCTGTTGGTCAATTCGTGATTACGATCTAGAAGTAGCCTTGAGAAAACATACCGCTTCGTTAGAGATCTTAATGGTAAGGAGCTGCTGAAAGGAACTCGTGGCTCAAACCTTTACACTATATCTATCGATGACATGATGAGAGCTTCACCAATCGCTTGTTATCAAAGGCTTCAAAAACAAAGTCATGGTTATGGCATCGTCGTCTCAATCACTTGAACTTGGCACCATCAACGATCTTTCCGAAAGGACTTAGTTGTAGGTTTACCTAGACTAAAGTATGAAAAGGATCATCTTTGTTCACATGCCAATTGGGAAAAAGCAAGAAGTATGCCCATAAACCCAAACCTACTAACTCGTCACGAAGTTCTTCATATGATTCATATGGATTTATGTGGACCAATGAGGTGCAAAATATCTTTGGGAAGAAATATGTGTTAGTTGTGGTTGATGACTATTCCAGATTCACCGGGTCAAGTTCTTAAGGACAAAGGACGAAACTCGATATCATCATCAAACTTATCAAACAATTGCGAGTTAGACTAAACAAAGCGTCGAATTATCGAGCAGACAATGGAACCGGGTTTGTCAACAAACAACTTAGTGAATTCTATGAAAGCGTTGGAATCGACCATCAAAGAAGTGTTCCACGAACCCCTCAACGAGCGGTGTAGTTGAAAGACGAAATCGTACTCTTGTTGAAGCTGCTAGAACAATCTTGATTTACTCAAAGGTTCCAATGTTTCTCGGGTGAAGCAATTGCCCTGCGTGTTACACACAAAATCGTTCCCGATTCACACCATTCATGGAAAACTCCATATGAACTTGTCCACAACAGAAACCCAATCTATCTTTCCTTCGTGTGTTTGGTGCCCTATGCTATCCAACTAATGAGGGTCAAGACTTGGGCAAACTTAGAGCTAAAGGCGACATTGGAGTATTTGTAGGATATCGCCAAACAAAAGGGATACCGAATCTACAACAAAAGAACCCGAAATATCATGGAAACAATTCACGTTACGTTTGATGAGTGACGGTCAAATGGCTCCTGGACACTCCATTCGGGACCCGCACTTCAAAACAGTCCTATTGGTTCATCCCTTGTTCCAAACTCCTCTCAAGAAACTCCATATGTACCTCCATCCGAAGATGATGTAAAGAAATTGTTTGATCCCATGTTTGATGAACTGTATGAGTCTACTACTAATGAGGTCTGATTCCTACAACAGAGGATGCTCATATTCCGTTGAATGAAGTCAATTCATCGATCTCAATATCGTAAGTCAAGAAGCACTGCTGCGATCCTTGATCTCATCAACAAATCATCATTCTTCAAATGTACATCATGGAAATGTTTCGCATCAATGATGAAGTTAATCCCTGCGACTCTCGAAGATGCTCCATTTGAAAACATATTTACTACTCCCGAATCATCATCGAACCATCTTCTTCAGGAGACATCGACTCATCTACCTCGGTTCCTCAATAAATGCCACATGAACACCTCGGAAAATGGACTCACGATCATCCATTAGACAACATCATTGGAAATCCTCTCGTCTGTATATCAACCGGAAGCAACTCGCAACCGATGCCTTATGGTGCTTCTTCAACTCCGTACTATCTAAGATCGAACCAAAAGATGTTAAACGCTATGAATGAAGATAGTCGGTTCAATGCTATGCAAGATGAAATTCATGAGTTTGATCGTCTTGATGTATGGGAGTTAGTACCGCTCCGGACTGTGCTATGATTATAGCTCTAAAATGGATCTTCAAAGTAAAACTTGATGAGCATGGTGATGTGTTGAAGAACAAGGCTCGATTAGTTGCTAAAGGATATCGTCAAGAGGAGGTATAGACTTTGAAGAATCTTTTGCTCCAATGGCTCGAATCGAGGCAATCGAATCTTCGGCGAATCGCAAGTAAGAACATGGTGGTGTATCAAATGGATGTAAAGACGGCATTTCGAACGGAGATCTCAAAGAAGTCGTCTCACGTCACCAACTGAAGGATTTGTGAATCAAGAGCATCCTACTCACGCTTATCGTTTGAAGAAGGCTCTTTACGGTTTAAAGCAAGCTCCAAGGGCATGGTATGATACCTGTCTAAGTTTCTTCTATCAACCGGATTCAAGAAAGGAGCGATTGATCCTATATTGTTCACCGGAAGTCGAGCAAACATTTAACTCATGTTCAAATTTATGTTGATGATATTATTTTGCCTCGTGACCCAATGGAATGTGATCGTTTTCTAATGAAATGAGTTCAAAGTTTCAAATGTCAATGATGGGACAAATGTCATTTTCTTGGGATTACAAATTTCACAAAGTCCGGAGGCATTTTCATAAATCAATCTAAATATGCAAGTAGATTTTAAAGAAATTTGGATTTGATTCTAGTGACCTGTTGACACACCCATGATTGACCGAACCAAACTAGATGAGGACCTCTCGGGGATCATGATTGACCAAACGAAATATAGGAGTATGATTGGATCCCCGATGTATCTCACGCTAGTAGACCGGACATCTTGTTCTCTCGTGTGCATGTGTGCTAGATACCGAGCTAAGCCTACTAAAAAGCACCTTGAAGCGATTAAGCGGGTCTTCGGTATCTCCAAGGAACCATCAATATGGGACTATGGTACCGAAGGACACCGGTATGTCACTAACGGCCTATGCGAGATCTTGATCATGCAGTTGTCAAGATACACGTCAAGCACGCGTGCGAGGTGCTCGGTTTTGGGTGATAAGCTTGTGAGTGGTCTTCAAAGAAGCAAATGAGTACTTCTATTTCCTCTACAGAGGTGAATACATAGCCATGTCATCTTGTTGTGCTCAAATCTTATGGATGAGATCTCAATTATCGACTATGGCTTTGAATTCAACAAAATCCTCTGTCTTGTGATAATAAAGTGCTATTGCTCTCTCATGCAACAACGTTCAACACTCAAGAGCAAAGCATATCGACATTCGACATCATTTCATCGAGGAACAAGTAGAAAAGGTGTGGTGGAACTATATTTTGTGAGGTCGAATATCAATTAGTGACATCTTCACCAAAGCTCTTCCAAGAGAACGTTTTGAGTTTATTCTTCCACGTCTTGGCTTGAAAAGCCTTCAACCGAAACACTCAAACGTCTTGAGGAGGAAGACGAGGAGTAAAGGTCTATCTTCATCTATCTCTTGTATATATCTTTTCGAAAAACAAAATACAAAATTATAAAACCTTCAAAATCAAATAGAAAAATATAAAACTTTCAAAATCCATAAAATTTGAAAAATTCGAAAAATCTTCAAAAATATTGTCATTCGTCTTGTTTCTCTCGATTCGATAATATCTACGGTCTTGATGTTGTCATTCAAAGAATGACACGGGACTTTAGATGTTGGTGAATTTTTTATTTAAAAAAAAAATAATAAAAAAAATAAAAAAAATAATAAATAAATTTCAAAAATCAAAAATATTTTTGGGAGAAAGAGAAAATGGTTTGTTGTCATTTCGTGCAATAACCGGTTTTAAAGAAAGAACGAGCCATGTTTTACCATGTTTTCAAATCCTATGCTCGATTCTATAAACTCTATCTCTTGAAAACTAAATGCTTTGAAAAATAACTCAATCTCTATTTTTGATAATCATCGGGACTTATTTGTCAAAATCTCTATCTCTCAATCAACAACCTCGTCATTGATTGAGGGAGAATGATTTCAATTAAATTAAAAAGTTATTTGGCATTAAATTGTTTTCAAAAGATATACATGCATGTTTTATAAATGGAGTGTAAAGTCTTAAAATCCGATCCTTATCAGTTCAAACGCTTTCACAATCAAGTCACAATTCTCCTTAAAAGCTTTCAAATCAATTTAAATCTATACGAGATCACAAATCTCAAATGTTTTGACAATTGTGATCGGGGGAGAATGTGTGATTTAAATTGGATTTAGACTGATAATTCGGTAAATGGTTTCATAAGAATGTACATGCTGTCCTTCTCACATGTGACAAACGATTTCAATTTTTCAATGCACATGTTGAGGGGCATCTATCTTAAATCTTTGATTTGAAACGTGCTCATTTATCCCAATGTGGAGTTCCCGCTAGTATGTGCAAAACTCTTTTCTAACCTCGAGGCACATATTGAGGGGGCGAATTTATGGAAACCTCATCCTTCCGAAATGCTATTTCTACTTGATTTAATGTGGGAAGTGATGTTGATATCTTTAGAAAATGGTAATCAAAAAGTTAATTCTTTCTCTTGCCTCCGTGTGCAAAACATTTTCATATCTTGGATGCACATGTTGAGGGGAGTTCTCGTTCTAAAAATATCAAAAACAATTCAGTACAAAATGCTTTGATAATATATCACAAGTATCCGAATTGATTTTCAAATGGTTTTCAATTGGATCCAATGGCGGATGAACAATACCAAATTGACCGACCAACTTTACTTTATGTACGGTGATATAAGGATGATAAGGTTAGGTATTGGTTCCCATGATCCGCCGAACCGGAGGGATCTACCGAGGACAATCCACTATTTAGTGTAGAAGTCCTTAGGTATGATGATAAAAGGAGAAAATGAGATATGGGAAGAGTGCGAACTAAGGCGAGCTAGTCTTGGAATAAACCCAACAAGGTAATAGCTATGAAGTCTCGGTAAGCTTGAAGGGTTGAAGAATTAAAAGAATTGAATGAAAATAGGGTGAAAACAAATAGCCTCCATTAATTCAACCTTAGGGCGAGATACGGGTTCAATTCATATACTCGATGGTAACATCGGTATTGAAGACAAAGACGTCATGGACCCGGTGACGACTGCACTTCAACTTTCCAAACCACTCAAGTTCCTCTTAAAAGGACTTGTTTCATTCTCACGGGAACCGACATTATCTATCGACTTTCTCTTAGAGATTGTTGATATTGAAGAAGGAGACCCTCTCCTAGTCTCCGGCATAGGATCCAAATATGCACAAATTGAGTCTAGAGCCACGAGATCATCAATAAATCTCATTAGGACACTTTCAATGAAGACTCTGTTTCACACAATGTGGAAAGAGATTATATCTTGAGTCCTCGCATTATCCTTGTGGTATTGCGAACATCCGAGTGATGTGTTTACACACTTACAATGAAGATGGAAAGCCTTCGAGCCAACATCAAACAAGCTCACGGTAGGTGGCATGTGAGATCTATCATATAGATCAACCATGTGACAACCGAGCGAAACAATGGGGCGATTCAATTTCTTGAATCAATCACGGTTCGAGTTAGGGATTGACGGATACCTTTGAAAACCGGTCTTTGTGCTTAAAACTCTTTTCTTTAGCACATCATCGTGTACTCATTTTTCAAACCAAAAGGTATTTTTATGATTGATAATTGATTTTCAATAAAACCTTCGTTGTATTGCAAAAACAATTTCTATTGAGCAATACACGATTGTTTTCAAATCTCTTCTCTTCAATCGGTGGACTTAAAATTATTTGGTTCACTCAATCCGTGTTGTCTTCTTTGAGATGTTCGGTTTGAGAACAACTAGAACACCGCGAAACCCCTGTCAAGGAGATTCTTAGGAATCCTACCGATCACAGCAAGTACTTGTCTTGATCAACGGGAACCGTGGGCGTGTACCTCAATTCATCGAAGTGATCAAAGACACTTTCGTGCGATTTGTTGCTAAGCTGTTGTATGCAGTGCGCCGACGCGTTTGCGGTGATCGAATGAAGCGGTCAATCCATAGCCGCATGCTCACTTAACACATTCATCTCAAAAGAAATCATGATTAGTGCATCAATGACTCGATATTTTCACTCCATGCTTCGCTACTGCTGCGCCAATATCATGATTCAACAAATGCTTCCGCTACTCGATGAGAAGAAATCATGATCCAAAATGTGAGCATGTCGGTCCCAAAGTCACAACACCACAATGGATGTCTCGAGATTTTGATAGTGATGATCTCCAAAGATGGCTCAACGTATCATCACGTGGATCAAGAAAGACCTCCACTTGGAATTACCAAACATGCATTGTGAAGAATCAATGACTACGAGCCTTGGAGCAAAGGACTACATCAAGAATGCAAGATCAATTGTTAAATGTTATATCTATTTGTATTCAATGTAATTTTGGTACATTATTGAGGTGACCTCCTTAGGGAGATTGTTAGGAATTAGAAATTCCAAGATAAAAAGTCGGTCACCTCAAGTATATGTAATCGTTTGAAAGCTCGTAGTCGTAGTTCTTTTAAGTTAAGTAGTAATTTAGTTAAGTAACACCGTGGAGGACAGACGGGTCTTTACCCACTGTATGCCCGATCCATGCCCCAAAGTGTGGCGATTTGTGTAAGACTATAAATACTCTCTACCTCCCAAGGTAGAGAGTTGGAGCTCATAATAATATCTTTCACTTTCTCTCACTAAGTTCCCTAAACCTCTAACTTTCTCTCTCTAGAATTCCATCTTATACGCCACCTTGTGTTATGGTTTGATGTGTATGTGAAAAGTTATATCTTACAATCTTAGTTAAACTTCATCCAAAAAAACCATGCACGTCTGCAAGAATCAAGCAAACAATGGAGCTAACATGTATAATGAATTTCCAAACACCCCTATTTAATTTTATTTTAGAAACAGTCCTTAACAAAATGCAAAATCACCGCTTTTACATGCAATTACTCATTTTCAAATAGGGTCGAACCCGACCCGACTTGACCCGACCCGACTTGACCCGAACCCGACTAACCCGAGTTCAAATAGGGTCGGGTTCGAATATTATTTTACCCTCGACCCGACTTGGACCCGACCCGTTTGACCTGAACCCGACCAACCCGACCCGAATAGCACCCCTATATATGACTAGCTTAGAGACCCGTTGACACCGAGTTAGTTTTTAAAGAAATAGATAAATGAGATGATAATAAAAGTAATAACGTAAATTTGTTAAATTTAAAATATGTTTGAGTCACAATCGATTTACAATCATCGCGTTGCCAATCTAAAATAGATTTACTCGAACATAAAATGATGTGTGATTTCAATGATCAATTGAGCTGCTAACAAACCTTGTAACATTAAAAATAATGAACCATAGTATAATATAACGTGATTACACCAATGATACATACATGATATAACATGAACCTTGTTCAAAGACCTTCAAGTACTTCTTTATACACGACATTTGTTGTGGTTTTGGAGAGATTACCATCCTGATCACAAACGACAACCTTCAAACCCCGCTTGCTTTTTACTCTTTATACGGCAACGTACGGTTGTCCATGTGTGAACACAGGACGGGGCAAGTACAAACCAACTTTAGAAAGCGATTGCCCTTGGCTTTTGTTGATTTTCATGGCAAAAGATATTGATATCGGATATTTAAAGAAATATAAAAATAAAATAATAAAAAAAGCAACGAACGTAAACATGTTCCATTAATATATGAAATAAACAATGAGATAATAGATGAATAATTTGATAATCAATTGAGTTTGTAACAATTAAAATAATAAGCATCGATGTCGTTGTCGTCTCTAAGTTTGACGATTTTAATAGCAAATGACGCATCTGAGCGCTAATCAATTTGATAGCAAATGTCCATTTAAGACTATATCACTTTTTCTTCTTATACTGTGAGTAAGTGTTTTTCAAAAAATATCGTATGTACTTCGTTTGAGAGCTCAACTTAATTATTATTATTACATAATTTACACTCTCGAATAACATGAAATGTAAAAAAAAAGTATTTCTAACTGACTTTGACCATCGAACACAACTTTAGGTAAGCTAATCTTATTCAAATGAGATAATAAGAAAACAACGAACGTAAACATGTTTCGTTAATATATGAAAGAAACAATGAGATAATAGATGAATTATTCGACAATCAATTGAGTTTGTACGATTAAAATAATAAACACCGATGCCGTTGTCGTCTCTAAATTTGACGGTCTTGAATAGCAAATGACGTATGTGAACGCTAATCAATTTGATAGCAAATGTCAATTCCGTGCACACCTAATGTTCCATAAACCACGTAAAAGATGTAGAAAAGTAAAAAAGGTCGTGAAGCAACTAATCTCACCACGGCTGAATTTTGCAGCATGAACGTCCCAGTTATGATGGACACCTAAAAAATATTAGAAATAGAATTATAGTGGAGATAATATTACGACCGGTCGCAAAACACATTATCATTTAAATACACGGATCTTAGTTTTGTAAATCATTTATGTTTTGGTAAAACAAAAGTTTATTGTTTCGAATATTAGATATGTGCTCATACAACCATGTTTCTAATCTCATCAAGAGCATGTCCGATTATAGTATGCGTAAATCGGCTACTATAACATGTGTAGGTCAAGTGAAATAGCAACATCATAATTAGATGTCAAAACCTCATTTATTTTTTTTAATACAATATCATAATTATGTATTTGTGTAAACAGATTTCTCTAACAATCATTGGTAAAAACATCCATTTTTAAGATAATAACGGTTTAGGCCAACCCAACTTATTCCAATCCACAAAATTCCTATATTTTGACCCGTTGACTAACTCATGTGTGCTAACCTGTGAGATTAGGTGCTTTCAAAAGTAGAAAAAATTTCACTATATTACACAAAAATTCGTATACTTTGACCGTTAACTAACTCATGTGTGCTAACTTGTGAGATTAGGTGCTTTCAAAAGTAGAATTTTTTCACTATACCTCTCTAACATGTGGTTGTGGCCTTTTCTTATTGAACACTTTGTTTGGTTAATTCACATTCCTCGACCTCTTAGCCGACTTGTCACTTCACTTTTAGCTTCCTTTGTTAGGTTGTGCATCCGCTAAAGCTTGACTTCCATAGTTGCGATCAATGCATTTGCATAGTATTCTTTTTGTTGCCGCAAATTCGGTTTTATCTATAGTTAATTACAACAAACTCTTTGTGGTTGCCTCATCCCTATCAAGTAACCAAAATGGAATAACCAAAATGGATAAGTAACATAAACAACGTTTACATGTTTTGCATAACAATTGAGTATTTGGTTTCCATTAATTATACATTCTAAAGTTTCTATAATATAGTTTTAACAATGCTTTTCATATATAGTGCGGTCAATAACTTATGGATAAGAAATTATACTAACCACGTAATATGCGGTTTTACGTAATAAACGAAGTGCAATTTAAGTGCGTAAGAAATATGTAGGTCAATATATCAAACTTTGAGAACAATGTCAAGATCTCAAGTTCAATTACCAAATGATCCTCTTGTTCGCTTATGGCTTCTCCTATGTTATAAGGAAGGTATTTTAAGTATTAAAAGATAGTAAGACATTTTTACCAAAGATGAGTCCATTGTGAAGACTTCAATGGATAGGAGTAAAACTAAATACTTTCACCAACTTATCCAAGTTTAAATTGGGCCATGTGTATAGCGTGGATCATGTGTAGCGTTGATGTTAACTACTTATATTGCAATGAAAATTTTCATTTTCAAGATTAATTATTTTAAAAGCTAAAGGCTGAGGTACTTCTAAGTATGGGTTCATTTAAAGCCACTTGGATTAATAAGAAGTTTCCTGTAAAGATAAAATAACATAAAGAACATCGAACAATAATGTTACACCCAATGGCTCACCTGCAACTCTTGATGGTAATATTGATAGCATAAGTGCAACCCTGGTAAAGAAAGTTATGAACATTAAGATAATACAACTATATGAGCAAATAACCATGTTAAAAAGGCGTATGTTGACACTTTAATTTTTAATATTAATTTACTTTGCATGTCACCTTTTAGTAAGTTATGTGCCTTTTGAAGCGTTTGACCGATTCTATAGAAAGATTTGCGAAATAACTTCTCAAAAGATAATTTGGTATCCCATATTTGAGTGCCATTATAACTTTTCCTAAGAGACAATATTCCGTAATCCTTCATGAGATTAAAAAGAACTTATTATAGGTTTATGCCTAGATTATTACAAAACAAACTTACATATTATCAACTATAACTAACAAAACCTTGACCAGAATAACCAACACACCAGGAAAAAGAACCCATATATCAGATGTCAAAACCACATAATCAAAATCCAACTTTCCACACAAAACAAAAACTAAACTGTCATCAGAAACCGCAACTTATGAACTATGTTTTTGTTCTTGTTCATAAATCAAAACCTGAAAACTTAGAAAAATGAAAAGAAAAAACCTTGATGAATATCAAAAACAAAATATAAGTTTTAAACAGAAAACCAATTATGATTAAAACACTAACGTACTATTTTGTATAGCATATTAGAGTGGGGATGGAAATGCTCGAAGATGGTCAAGAAAACCTATTATCCAATAGCAAGTAATATCTCCATGTACACTCGAAATATGCATGAAGCCAAACAACCAATAACATACTTCGAGAAGTGAAATGATAAACAGTATAATCAATTTTACCTTTTTAAGCATCCCTTGCTATAGCTTACTCAAATACAACCATATTAAGTATCCCCTGCTGCAAGCCTGCAACTTTGGAGCCTGATACAAGTATGCGTTTATCATTCATGTAAGAAATCGTATATTTCAAGCTCAAACTTCTTGAATACCCCGAGATAATATAATTGCTAACCAAACACTGATTCAAAGCATCTCATTCTTGAATACATGGGACAATCAAACTGGTTACCAATGACTAATTTTAGCATTTGAGTGAAATAATATATCAAATACTCGTACACATTGTTGTTTTAATGAAGCTATGTTCCGTATGCAAACAATTGTTTATGTTTAACCAATGGCCTAACTTGTATTCGAACGAATGACGATTAACAAAATTCTCACTTTATGATATTGGATCAAGCTTTGTCGGCAAAAATTTACTTATCATCATCATCAAATAAGTGTAGCGTAACTAAAAAAATGCGGGACCACAATGTGAAAGACTTATTAACCAAGTATATAAAAGGATCAAACTTGATAGGAAATTGAAATGAAAAGTTTAATAAGTCACTAAATAAGTTACTTTGATGTAGTAATAGTAATTTTAGAAGTAACAAAAGTCCATCTTAGGTTAATAAAAGACTAAATAATCCCATGTTACAACTTAGCTAAGAGGTAAATTACCTTGTCGATGTCCGGATCACATTTCGTTTCTATAAGAACTATGCACAAAACTTTTACATGAACTACTTGACTTGTGGGTGTTAGGCTTTTAAGCTATCACGAGCTTTATATTATAACCGTGCAAGATGTTACATACTTGACACATGTTAATTTTAAAATAGAATAGATAACATGATTGTAATGAGACATAGCCCTAAAAGTCAATACCTTCATATAAATCATAATAATAATGAAAATTCGAATAACAAAACCAAACACTCACAATCGAGAGGGCAAGGCTATTTTCACTTCCATATATTGTATCGATTGAGTTTGGCTCGTATTATAATGTCACATTGCAAATTAAAACAAAATTCACATAAAAGATCCATCTATAACAATATTAACAAAATATTTAGAAAGCTCAAAACTATTAAATGCTTAATACACATTTGAAAGTACATGGGTCGAAAGTGCCACTTCTAAATAGGGAACATACCAAAGTCTTGCCACTCGATTGAACAACCATCTCTTCTTTGGTTTGATACATACAGCCACACTGGAGCTTTGATATTACTTCATGCCAAACCTCGAGTAGAGGTATTCAAAGATCTTCTTTTCGCCTAACGTCTTTATTTATAGTAAGAACCCCGAATCATTAACTGCTCACATGAAGCCGTTAGAGTCACAATGGCTTTCGAAAACAGCTTTCGAAAGAGTTCCTTCTATCACAAAGACCCGATTCAACCCGAATCGATCTGTTTCGACATGTTGAAGCTTATACGTAGAGTTATGAGCTTATCTGATCATGCTATATTTTCATAAGCCCATTTTTCTTAGCTTATTTAGTGGCTTTTGAGCTTATTATGACTTATAGATCGACATCTATTTAGCCCATGAAAACAAAAGTAACCATTTTTTAGTGAGCCAGTTTTCGGCATTAAATCAAAACAATACTCTAAAGTTACAATCTTTAACAAATTAATCAAGTAACTAATCTCATCAAAAAACTCAAAAAAAAAATGTAAATATTTTGACTGATTTTTTTTTAAATAGTAAAAATCACATCTTTAACAGATTAATCAGTATCTATCTTAAAGAGGAAAAAAGTACAAAAATCATATGAGGATCAGGAAAATGAGTAAAAGACGTACTTTTCAAGTCTTTAACATGCAAATCATATACTTTCAACATACCTATTATTGGGATGTATGATTAAGTATGTTATAATGAAAGCCATAAAACTTGTTTCTTTATTAATAAGCCATTAATCGCCCCAATATATGATATCATTTTTCAGTTATTGTGCCCTGGTTGGTTCATATGAATGATGCTCATACACAAATTTTACTCTTTATCAGTGTTTTCATCAAATAATACTTTTTTGACATTTCATCAAACACTTATAGTGTACATAATGCCATGACAAAGGCGTTTCTATCCTCACTAAACCCTCTGGCTATATCGCCGCTGCCGGCAACCCTATTTGACCACCCAATAAACCAATCATTAAACCAACATTTTTTAGTAACATCTAACATTTCATTTTTGAGCCAAACTGACATTTTTTATTGTAGCAACCCCGCACTTGGTCTTTGTAACGTTTTTCATCGTAAATGAACATGATCAATTCTAATATTCCATTTCCATCATCTAAAATACAATATCTGTCCAGGATTATTACCCAATTCACATCTAATGGTTCTAGACCATTGTATATCAAGGTTGATGATAATGGTGAATAAAAATGTATAATAACCGAATCGAAACAAATAAAACACATTGCTTACCAATTAGTAAAATCCCAATTCTTTTCATAGGGTTAAGGTTGATGATAATGATTGAATCAAATATAAATCAACCAAAGATAGTTGACAGCCAAAATCATGAATCCTAAAACACAACCTGCAAAAAAAACAAAACAAAAAGCCATAAGAAGAACATGATTAAAAATATTAGTACCGAATCAAAACTCACATCATTAGTGACCACAATTCCTACATAAGAAAAAAATATGAAACACATATTACAACAATTACAATCATCTAGTTGACATACACTTGTCATCGATATACAAAAAAATCCATAAGATACCCGTTGTTTGAGTTCGTCGGCATCCACAAGTGACCACCCACAAACCATCCTTCCTATTCATAACTCGTTATACATTTAATCCAAGCACAATTAGAATGATTGTATATAAAGCGAATCCATGAGAACACACAAATTATCAAGGTGATTTCCCCAAAAAAATTTATGGTTCTCATTATAAGATTTTGAAAGTAGTAAATTTACCTCAGGCATCTTCTCCGGTTGTTAGGGTTGAATCATATTAAATTGATGTGGAGCGTGTTTTGGGTCATTCAGTTACAAAGAAATTGAATGGGTTTAATCACTTAATGAGTTTCCAAATATGAAGGTGGAGGTACTGAATAAGTTTTAGAACCTCACGTGCTTCTATCAAGTGGCTAATGGAGTGAAGGGATGCGTTTTGAAATAAAGATTGTACAAAATTGGTGCACCAAATACTTGTACTATTGGTCTAAATATGGTATAGCATTAAACGAATTTTTAATGCAGGGTGCTTAATAGGCTTGTACAAAAGCTTATTTTATTATATATAATAGATTCCAGCAACATGAGTTAATATCAAGTTTTGAAAGACAATAAATAGTGCATTACGGTCGGTATCTATTGATATTTTTGCGATATTGAGATTTAAATTGATTATATAGCACAAGCTATAGCACAAGCTAAACGAGTAATGGAAGGTGGTCTATCACCGGTGGTGACCCAACCACACGGTAACCCCATTACCACACCACTCTCCCATACGCGGTCCTCTCGATTTGCATTGTATTGTTGGTATGCGCCACCAAACGGTTTGCACTCTTGTGCTTGTGGTGTATATTTTTTGTTTTATAAATTGAGATATTTTTGTGTTTTGTGGTTATGTGTATATTTGCAAGATGGGTATGATCGAGATTTTATAAATTGAGATATTAATTTTATGAATGTTTTGTTTGGTTATGACTTATGACCATTACACCTACTTTTAGTTTTTCGGTGGGTTTAATGATATATTGAATGATTAGATCTTAATGTAAGATCGTAAGCTTTCTAAGTACGTAGGATCCGACATAAAAGTGGTGGGTTTAATGATATATTGAATGATAATGTATATTGAATGATAATGTAGCCGACATAAAAGTGACGAGTTTAATAACAACCATTTGTGCAACACTTCTATTTTCTAATAAATTATAATGATTTAACATGTGGCTATCGTACATTAAATAGATTGACATAAGTCGATCGACATAAGTCGATCTAAATACTTTAAAATGAAGTTTTAATCGGTAAAACTATTCAACCCCCCTTCTAGTTTTTCACAAAACCTTGCTCAAAGAATAAAAGTTGTAGCTCACACTTTGACTTAAACGTGGCCGTGAAAATGGGTTAAATTGAAGTCTTAGAACTCAAGTTATTGCAGATTTACTGGGACTGTTTGTTGCTGTTAGAAAATCAGCTTGTATATACAAGGGTAAATTAGTAATTTCACTTTAGTTAAATAAGTTAACTAAAGATTGAGATTTTGTTGTTAAGCTATATGGCATTAAATTGTTAAATACTATGGTTACCGTATATTAACGGAGTTAATATCATTGAGGTTGGACTTGCTAATCTCATAAAGCATTAGTTCATGCAAATGGTATAAATACAGATTTAGTCACTTATATCGAATATACATTTTTATGACGGGCTAAGTGTTATAAGAAAATAGTACCTATGGTAATATCCATTACATTGGCAATAATATTTTGGTTCCATTACTTGTTTTAATAGCTTGTGCTATCTATTGAATGTCTTATATCGCTAAAATTGAAATTTTTGTCCAATGTCCAACCTTAATATGTTTAGATGATGCAAAAATATATGGGTATACCTAATTTCACACAATCGATATGGTCATAGTTATTTCTTCAATTTTCTTCCCATGGTTTTTGGAATAACACTTCATGTTTCTAAAATACAACATTGATTAACAATAATTTGTTAATCAAGTCTCCTAAAGAAGTTTGTGTAGCCAGTTGAACCTATGATATGTTGGAGAGTCATAGGTTGAACCAATACCCACAACATTGTTTAGTTGAACGTGTTTATATACGTTGAAACCATATGAGTGTTGGGATGTAGTGAGGAAACCATATGAGTAAGTTTAAATAATGATCATTGACATTAACGCTATTAACATTATGTAAGTTGAACGTGTCTATCTACTTCAACATAGATCATGTATTTGTTAAGCTGTATCATTAATGATGATATGGTCGTGTTAGATCTTAGTAACCAAGCTCCATATTAAAACAAGCCTCGATATACTAGGGAAAATTGGTTCTTAGCCCAGCAAGAGGTTTTGAACGTTACCAATACTTGACATTAGGTTAGGTATCCATAATATAAGCGATAATATCATATGAGATTTATTACATATAGGATATCCATACCTATAGGAACGTTATAAGTAGTCCAATGTACAGCCTAATGTTCAAGCCACAAAACATTCAATAGGATATGCAACATGTTGAGATTACAACCGTATTATGCCCGTATGAAATTATATTAGAAACAATTTCAATGCTTTTAGCGATATAAAACATTCAATATACAATATATGTTGATGGAAATACCCAACTTTTGCATATGGGCCTCAACAGATCACACTGCTTCTCTCAAATAGTTCATTAAGTAGGTCTCTACACCCTTATTATCAGCTAATATATTTTATCTTTTGGGCAATCACACTATTTCTGTTATTGATAACCCAATCGTAAATAACAACCATAATAAATGTTGATTTCAGGGGTGAAACTTTTGAAAATGAGCACACTCACCTAAATTCTAATAATTGTGGGAGTGAAAAATTAAGTCTCGGCTTACACATTACACAATCGTACAATCGATGTATTTTAAATATTGGTGATTAAGATGTATCACATTGTGTAAAGGTGGTGAGATGGTTTGTCTTCTTGAAACTCCAACAACACCTCAGCTTATATCGGTTCGACAAAATGTGAAGGTTTAATATCCCATATGAAACACAAGTGTAGTGAACTCCGCATCTCAGGGATGAATACCAGTAATTGAATGTTATCTATGTGATGAATCAAATTATATTTCAATAGGCACGGTAGCTAATTGTCCTCTCCATGATCTGTTGAGATTATCTTCTCAACAATGGAGCATTGAGTGGTCCACATGAACCCTGGGTATCATTAGTTTTAGTATTGTGTTATCAACAATAATAAGAATCTTGATGTAATTGATAAGTTAATTTTGAAAAATCAACAATGCTGGCTTATATGATAAACATATCCCCATGGGTGAATTGAATAGGGATCTACCCATACAAGAGGTCGAAATAGTTTGTCATAGTTAACAAATCGAATCTCACTTATATATACCATATCGTCCATTAACATTTGCTATACCGATTGGCGAAACATTTGCTCGATTGAGATCAAACGGACAAATTTAATACGTTTAATTCTTAGTGTGCCACTCGAAAATAATGGGTATAAAATCCAAATCAAACTTTTCCACGGGTAGCAAATTATGAGGCCTAGTTTAGTCGCACCCACTACACTAATACTAGACAGAACGTTTGGCTTTCATTGACCAATTTCTTGGGTATAGGTCTCCTTCAGATGATTCTGCATGCGGGAGCATTCAGATTAAGCTATGTTTATGTATTTTGTATCGTATGTTTTTTTCGCACCGTATCGTATTTCGTATTGTATTTTATGTAATGTTTAGTTACAATCACACTAGCAGTTTACCATTTTCAAGCATCTAACAATTGCATAGTTTAATCTAAAATTGGAATACTTCTGTTAATTTACCACTAGCATGGTGATTATCACAATAGATGGTCAAGCACTGTCTTTATTTATAAAACCATCAAACTATGACATTGTGTCCATATCCTATTAATCGTAACCATTTAGATCAGCATAATATTGTATATATCACTGTTATATTAGTAATCATACCAACCAATAAGCTAATTTTAATTGAAACAATTGTTGGTTCATACCTAGATATAACTTGTCTAAATTAGTGGTTTTCACCATGTGGGTAAAGAGTAAAGACGTTCAAAACTGTGAATTTAGTATTACATAAATGATTACTACCATTTATATAATACCAAACCTATAGATAGTACCAGGGAAGTTGTAGTATTTGCTTTTAATTTTGTACACAAAAACTCTTGCACATTAAATTAAACACATCTTGTGCAAATTTTAATATGTAACAATAATATAACGAGTTCATGTAATAATATGATTATTAAAGGGTGTCAGTATCAACATGGTTGTATTATACATTGAAACAATTGATGACAGCCATAAACTGTAATTGATAAAGCTAGGGATGAGCACGGTACCAGCCCCGTACTAAATTAGTGGTACCGATTTTTTCTCGAGCATAAATTAGTGGTACCGGTACCGCATCGAAGCGGGATTCGGATACGTTACTGTGAAATCGGGTTTTCCCGCTTTTTGGAATTTCGATTTGGTACCGGTCCCGCATCGAATTAGTGGTCGATTTTTTCACCTTATTTCGTAGTCCCGGTACCGTACCGTATTTCAAGAATCGGTACCGTTTCGGTACGATATCGGTACGGTTCCGGTTCGGTTCCGGGATTCGGTCCGAAATGCTCATCCCTAGATAAAGCATCTGTATTAATCCTTACTAATTAATCAAAAGCATTGAAATTGTTTCTAATATAATTTCATACGGGCTAATATGTGTAAGACATTACCACCTTTCATACGGGCCATTTGAATAATGCTTAACCACAGGAGTTTCTATGGCCAACTCTTGGGTATAATATTATCACATACTTCAATCTTGTAAGTCATCTTTGCGTATGAATTAACGTTCCTAAACTTTGAGGAATATAGCTTGAAATGTGCAATGCATTAGAGCATTTGGTATCGTAACGCTCAAACGAGCGTTATTGCTTAACGTGGGGCGTTAATGCCCGTTACCCACACCACACACGGCGTTAACGTTAGGTCAAAGGTTGCAAGTTACCACAATAACGTGACGTTAAGCCTAGAGATATAAAAAAAAAAAAAAAAAAAAATCATTTCACCCCCTAAACCATTTCAAATAAATTTTCACTTACACCCCCTCAACCTATTCAAATTGAAATTTAAATTATACTGGTTAATTCTGAGCGGGATAAATTCAAATTCAAATTTGAAATTTTAAAATCAAATATGAGCGGGATTTATTCAAATTCAAATTCAAATTCAAAATCAAATCAACTCTGCCTATATATACAACTCTACCAGAGTTGTTTAGAACACACAACTTACACACACAAGTTACACACACAACTCACACACACAAAAATGTCTCGCAAAGATTTTTCTCAATAATTCCCAAGTCCACAACAACTGCCGGAAACTAGCTTTTCAACTCCAACACAGTTGCCGGAAACTAGCTTTCCAACTCCACCAGAAGAAATTGAAGTTTATTCAACACCACCTGAAGATGTCTTTCCGGTTTTCCAACCGGAAAATGTATTTTTAAACACTTCACCTGTTAACAATCCAATTGTTAACACTCCACCTGTTAACAATCCATTTGCTAACAGTCCACATGTGGATCTTGAAAACAATCTATTTGGGTTAAGTAAGACTTCCATTCGTCAACTTGAACAGGACGAAGAAAATTATAGAGAGATTATGGAACAGGAGGCACGCAAGGAAGCTGCTCGTCGTGAACAGGAAGCCAGAGAAGCTCAATATCTTAGGGATAACTACTTTGACATCATGCAGAGAAAGTACTTTAATGGCGAATTTTATTCCTCTTCGAGTGACGAGGGTTGAAACTCAGATGATTCGTATTCTTAAGTTTTAGTAGTTTTATTTTCATCAATTTCGTTGTAGTTTTAATATTTAATGTAATTCGTGTTTAATGTTTAATGTACTTTGTGTTTTAATGTTTAATGTGATATGTTTTTTTAATAAATAAAGTGTTTGTTTTAGTTTAGGGATTGGATTTGAAAATATGTGAGTTAAAGTTTAACCTTGGGATGTTATGATAGTGAGTGTTTTTTGAGTGAGTTAAGGTGAAATGTTAAAGCTGATGTGACGCTAACGTAGCAGGAGGTTAAACTTTAACTTATTTTATGATTGCAAGTGCTCTTAGGGTGTACCATCTAATTAAATAGCATCGCACTCAAATTGATAATGGTTATGATATTATCACATACCTAAATAATAAGACAATTCATTTTAAAATTGATAGTGTGGGGGATGATATTTTTAATCTAGAATAATTGCGTAAGACATGTAAATCAATTAGTGGCTAACTATTTCTTCAGTAAGCACTTTACGTATAGTGAAGGAATCGATATCTTTACTAAATCCCCATTTATTATCTCTTTTAAGGAATTTCTACATAGATGAAAGAAAATGCATAAAATTACTTAATTATTGAAATGAAACACATTGAAATAGAAATAAAATTGTCTTGAACGAACATTAAGAAGCACTAAGATAAATTGTCTTGAACGAACACACTGGTAAAATGAGGTAATAACTCGTTTCCAATATTGTCTTCAAACATTTGTTTATTCAACCATTGTGATAAACCTCGATTTGTAAGGCTTGAAGAAACTTTCAGGTGTTGATGGCATGATCATTGGAGGTAACTCTTCAATCTTGTACATATCAAGGTCGTATCTGAAAACTTTTATGAATTAAAGAGAAGATTAAGAAACAAAACTAATTTTATTAAGATCTAACCCAACCAACCTCCCCAATGGTTAGATCATTAAGTAGTGTTTATACAATACAAAAGAAAGAAATCTGTGAAAGAATACAAACTGTAACTAACAATCTCAGTATAGAGAAGACAAAGACTAATTTCTCTTTTTTAGAGAGAGAGATATTGATATAAAACTGAATAATCTGTCAATTGTGTAGAACTCCAGCTTATATAGCTCCAAGTCTTGATGTAGTTATCCACTAGCCCTCAATCTTAGAGCATTCATCAACATTAGCCCCTCTACACTTTTAACCCTGCATAAAGAAAGAAACACAAAGAAAACAACTTTGCCATAATGACAGTTACACCCCTCGACTTAGTATAACACAAGTTTAGCTTAAAACCAATATTCTCAATACACCCCCTTAAGCTAAACCTGGAAAACATTCACCAGATTCAACAAATCACACAACCTTTTGTGATCATTACAACTCAAACTTTTTGTAAAAATATCAGCTGTATTATTCTCAGACTGAATTTTACAAGTTTTGAAAACACCTTTAGCAATTTTCTCCCTCAAGAAGAACAGATCAATTTCAAAATGTTTAGTTCTTTCTTGAAAAACAGGATTAGCAGCAATTCGCATAGCTGCACTGCTATCACAAAACATATCAACAGGAATAGTATAATCAACATTAAGATCTGTCAACAATTTCATGATCCAAATCAACTCACAAGTGACATTGGACATGGCTCTATATTCAGCCTCAGCTGAAGATTTAGCCAAAACAGACTGCTTTTTACTCTTCCAGGACACAAGACAACTGCCCAGAAACACTGCAAACCCAGTTACAGATCTTCTGGTAACTTTACATTTTACCCAATCAGAATCAACATAGGCAGTCAACCCAAAATTACTTCCTTTACTATAAAACACCCCCTTTCCAGGAGCACTCTTTAGGTACCTAAGTGTTGAAACAAACAAAGACCTTGATAGATCTTGAGCTCGTGGATCGTTATATATGCCTATGTAATCACAAGCACAATAAAAGACAATCTCTACTACTAATGTTTATCGTGAATATAAACACAAGTAACAAATAACTAAGAACTTCTTGATCCTCTATGGATCTTTATATTAACTAAGACCGAGTTTTTCCAATCGGTACATAAACCTTTCTAATGTGTTCCTTTTATAGATAAGGAACCCTAAACAATATCGCTAAACCGTTTTCCAAGAAACGTATAATCATAAAACTAAATAAGATATACACAATCACTTCCTAATAAAGCTCATGTATATCCACACTAAATAAACTAAATACGGAATAGACACTTCATGAAACAAAACTAATAACTATTATACTTGGTAGAATAAGTCTTGGCAGAATCCACTTCACTTCAAGAGAAACACTTGGCATTAAGTTCAAGATAATCCGGACTTCACATAATTCCCAACAATCCTCCCTAAACCGGAATTTGACTTGTTAAGTTCGGTTTCTTGATAGATCTAACGACACGGAGGATTGTATACGAACAACAAACAACAACAAAGAATCCAAAGAACATCTCTATGATGAAGAAACTCGAACCTCCATATATTTGCGACAACACATGACAAGAGGTACATCAAAGCAGTTAGTTTCATACTATTCTCATCACATCCGGTGTGTTAACTCTGTGAGAGGTGAATCATTGAAAATAAATGGATTGGATGTCTCTTTACCAATAGCCATCACTCTTGGAGTAGCCATATGTTTCGGTTCAGTAAACTATGGTACACCGATAACCATCGATTTATTAGCAAACCAAAGAACCATATAAACGGATTTGAAATGTCTTTACCGTAGCCGTTTGCTCGGGACTAGTCAATTCTTAGAATTGGTGAATTGAGAACCAAATATGGAATGCCAACGCCTTTACCACAAGCCATATACAAGTGGGCTAGCCAATTCTTGGATTCCAAAAGGAATAAACCATGGTGAATTGAAAACCATACAACACTCAAGACTAAAGCATAGGTGGTTGCATACCCTATGATTTTTAGCAAACCATTACGACTATCAATGATTTGATATGTCTTTACCAAAGTGTACCCTTTGGACTAGCTAACTCTTTGACATACACAAAGTACATCGGTGAGTCAATAACCAAAAATATACAACAAACTGCAAGAAAAGTTAGATAAAACCAAAACCTTTTTTTTTTTTTTTTTTTTTTTTTAACTAATAAACAAAACAAATATTACAAACAAGATGAACCTTAAAGTGACATAAGTTGATTTTTAATCAAACCAACACATTGAGTAGCATGCAGTTCATCATTCCCAACAGCATTAGGAGGCACTTCCAACTTGTGTCTCAGCAACCTATCCATAAAAGTATCAGAGAAAGGATAAAGCTTATCTGATAGCATACACAAAATCATCCCACATGTAGTCTGAACTACATGAACACATGGCAAGGGATAAAACCTCCAACTCTCAATCTCCCACTTATGAGAATTCTTCCAAATAGAATAACCTTTACCATGTGGAGAATTAGAATCAAACATAACCTGAAGATCACCCAACAGATATAAACCAGCACCAGTTGCTTGATGAGACTTATAGTACTGAATAACATGATCATACAGCATTTTCAAATCATGTCTATTCACTAAATGAAGAATATCCTTCAAGAAGTTGAACTCAAGAACAAGATTATCCGACCTATAAACGAGTGTTAAGCTTTCACCTTTCCAATCAACCAAGACCACATGAGTTCCTTCAGAAAATCATCATCAGTTCCACTTTAATAAAGGTAGATTCATCACCTTGAGATCTAAATCAGTATTCCTTGAAGCATGTTTCTTAGCCAACTGCCGAACTCCTTGTACCTAAGCTCTGTTGTCCCATACCAACAATGTTATCGATATCAAGTCGTAGATCGGTCTCCGAATCGAGAATCACGTAACTCCACACTTGACAACATTTCGAAGAAACCAAAGAAGATTCAAAGTGAAACACCCATATCAAAAGAAGGAGTAGCATCGAAGTTGTATCGGAAAGAACAACTAGAGATACCTCAAGGCAAAACAAGATCAAAATTATCCACAATTTCAACTGTTTTACGTCTCTTGGTCAGAGGAACATCGGTCATTGAAACACTATTTTCCAATTGAGAAGAAGAAGTAGAACCGTAAGAAGAAAACTTCATAACCATATGATCTTGTCGAATCAAAGCATCATCGATAAAGTCATGATTTGCTTCATTGACATACCGTAATTATACATAGCATCATTCTTCACAATTCTTCTCATATAATTCCTCTTACGAGCAACAATCATAGGTTTTCTCTTTTGGCTTTATTTCTCGATCAATAAGAGCTCTTCTCTTTGCGTGATTCTTTCTTCCGTTGATTACCAATTGCCACCATTTTATCCACAAAATTATCATCATTAAAAGATTCTCCTAAGATAAGTTTTGCAAGATTAGGATCAAGCACCTTGAGAAATATAACCATCCCATTGATCATCGATGTCGTAGGAAAGAATTCATCAAGCTCTAATTTCCTTTCGGAGACAAATCGAAGCATACCGATCTTGAAGAAATTTAGCCACAATCCGACTCTTCGCATATTCTCATAATCGACAAACAATCTAGCACGAGCTTGATTTTGTTTTCGATCACTATACCGAATTCAAATAGATCAATAATCACAGGATCTGTCCTTTCTCGAAGATGTCTCGTGAGAACCAATTTCGTGAGAACCAATGTGAGCTTGGAAGAAACAATCAAACTCACATCGGAGGAAATAGGTTGAGACAATTCCTCAACAGTGTAGAAAACTTCAGGAGAAGCATTCAACTTATACAGTCTCCCAGCAAGAAAAACCTCTTCATCATCTGCTGAAGGTGTAACATTTGAATGTTCTGGGATAGATGAAGTTTAACCATGATCAGAAACAACCTCCTCAACTATAACATCAGCAGATGCATCAACCATATGTGTCTCCTTTGAAGTGTCAGCAGACACCTTATCCAAAGATTGTCTTCTTCTTTTGCTAGTATAGAGAATAGGCTCCCTGCTAGACTCCTGTCTTCTTGAAGATTTAGCAATAGAAGAAACATCAGATGTAAGTGCCACATCAGCCAATATCTCAAGAGATTCATTAAGATTCTCTTCAGCCTCCTCCTCAGAAGAAATCAAACATCTCTTTTACCTTTCTTACTCAAGAATTCCTCCAATTTCACAACTTTAGTCTCCAATTCCACAATCTTATTACCAAGAGCAGACTTGGTTTCGCAAGTTCTTTACGAAGACCACCACCTCACCGTAAGCTTGTTTACGGATCATATAATGAGGTAAGTGAAATAGAATCCTCATCAAGATCATCGATTGCTCGGTTGAAATTGGAACTTCATTAGGCGTCAGAGCAACATTAACTGATCAATATTAGAGCATCCTTCACCAAATGGAGTCCTAACGGGACTTGGTGTAAGCAATCTATCGATATCAACCTGAACTTCATCAATTGGAACTTGGATAATTCTTTGGACTAGGACATGATCTAGGTGAAGACATATATGCTTCACAACAATAGAAGGACCCTCACCACCATCTCTTGAAAGATTTCCATCGTGAGGATTGGAAGAAGGTAAAACAACATTAAGCTCATTATCGGTCTCATTCTCACGAGGTAGCATGGCGACTAACAAAGGAAAATGTGTCCTTCAAATTTAGTCCTCATTGAAGCAAATAACTTAGGAGTCAAAACACTTATGGGATGAAAAGCTTGGGTTTGTGTAGAAACATTCAATATCATCTCAGAAGAACCTAGGGTACATCAAAACTTACCCTTTTTCCTAGTTATATTTTCTACCATATTATCAAAGATATACTTAGAGAAATTATAAGTCAAACCCTTAGATAAACAAACAATACCACATCCCATTTGTGTTGAAATCGATCCCATCCTCCGGACTTATTGCTCATACATCGTAGCAACGTATGAACCAAGAACCTCCACATAGGACAAAGTTTGTTTTTCAACCACATATCTGTCCTCGTACTTTGATATCCAATCGCTCTAAGCCCTTCAAGAACCATTGTAGAATCGAATGATAAACTCCATTCTCGTCATCCAAGCGAAGTTGTCTTGATCGGTTCCTCTGTCACCACATATACTTGTCCATCAATACTTGCAACAATCTCGATTATCTCTCTCTTTTACGACGCCCAAAATTGAGTAATCAAAGTTTCATATATAGCATTTGGAGAATGCGTCAATGCATACACAATCTTTGATCTTAGTAAGAAAGAAATCATCGGCCTATAAAGCTCATCTCCTCGAGCAGTTCCAAGAAAAGCAACCTTATTATGATCATGTTTGAATTGAAGCGCCATGAGAATTTTTTTTAAGATTAGGGTTACGATATTGCACAAAAGGAAGTGTTTTTAATGAGAGTAATAATCGAATCACTTATTGTGGAGCGAAAATATGCCGTAGAGAATAAATAGAAATTTCCCAATTTTGGTCAAAGTTGACCAAAGATGACGTGGACTTCTACTTTTACTCGGATTCACTTATAACTTCGGTAGAAACGGAAACCATTCTGCTGAAGTAGAACAATCAGCAGAAACAGAAGACTTACTCACTGAAGCGGTAAATATCCTTTTACTGTTTCACCCACACGCATTAATTCTCTTACCACTTGAACCCGTCTATAAAACAATCCCAATGCACACTAACTTCTTCATCAAAAAAATCCCCAAATAATATTTCAAACCCTAATTCCTTCAATACTTCACAATTAACCAAAATCAACATGAGTACCAAACCTGAGATCATAGATCTCACAACAACATCCACATCATCATCCTCATCATCTAGTGAAGATACCAATTCATGGTTTCACTATTTTCCAAAACCATATCCACTACCAAAGAAGTCACCCTTTCTCTCCTCATCAGAAGATGAAAGTGTTGAAAAACCAAGTATATCTGCTGAAGACTCTGATGACTCCTATAAGGAGGGAACATCTTACTCCCAACCCTCAGCACCTAGTCCTCAACGAAGGCCACGAGCTAAAAATCCACCACTCCCTATGGGAAGAAAGGTGGTGCTTGGTCTCTTTGCATCATGTTTTGGTGCATCATCACATATCGTATCGAGGAACGGAAAAAGGAAAATGATGTAAGTTGATGTATGATTGAAAGAGTAGATGATGCATAAATGAAAATCTTTCCTTCTCATCTCTCTACCACAATCGACTTGACTTCTTCGTTTTCATCAATCCATCCTCTCCATTTTGATCCTTAGCATCTGTTAGGGTTGGTTATGCTTATCACAAAAGCATAGCCATCATATAGTGCCAAAAGATGTGAGTGATCGTGCATATCCAACAGCTATTAGTGTGAAAGATGTGAGCAGTCATGCTCATCGTGCTCATCTTTAGATGTTGGAACAGATGATATGTAATAGATTAGGATTATTAGATCATGTAGATGCTTTTGATATTGCCAGTACTCTGTAATCTGTAAGCTTTAAACTGTTTCTTGAATGAATGAATTATTGCTTCAGTACTTCTTTTGATTATATCATATAACTTCAGTACTCCAACTTCGGAGGAAACAAATAACACACTTCAGCACAATGAATTCAGTAGAAACCAGCTTAATCTTTCTTGACCATATCTCAACTGATCAGGGACAACCATACTGCAAAACAAACACAGAAATATACACAAAACAAACACAGAAACATACTAAATTTACATTAGCAGGTTAAAGTTAGTTAAAATCTATCAAATATACAAAGTTACATATCAAAATGCAAAGTTATACACAAATCCTCCCCTGAGGCCTATGCCTCCCCTTCAACTTTGCAGTTAAGGGTTAAGCATGCCAATATGGACCACAAGGTGTTGAAACCTTGGTCCTTCAAAAGCCTTTGTTAACAAATCTGCCACATTATCATCAGTATGAATTTTGACCACATTTATCAAATTTTTATCATATGCATCTCTTATAAAGTGGTGCCTGATTTCAATATGTTTTGTTCATTGTGAAAAGCTGGATTTTTAACAATGCATATGGTACTTTGATTATCAATAAAATTGTTGTATTCATGAAATTATACCCATAATCCAACAAGCGATTTTGAATCCAAAGAACACGTCTCACGACAATTAGCGGACCACATACTGCTTGAAGAGATGAGGTAGCCACAATAGTTTGTTTCTTGCATTGCCAAGAAATCAATCTCTTTCAAGGAATTGGCAACCTCCAGTGGTGGACCTCCGATCCAGTTAGCACCAAGATAGTCACTATCACTATAAGCTTCCAACTTAAAAGGAGACTCTTTTGGGTACCAAAGACCTAGAAAAGGTTGGCCTTTAAGATACTTAAAGATCTTCTTACTTGACATTGAGATGGGAAGTCGGTGGAGTAACTTGATGTCGCGAACAAACACTCACATGACAAAAGTAATATCGGGCCGGAAGGCTGTTAAATACATCAAAGACCCAATCATAGACACTGTACAAATGAACATTCACGGTGGATCGGCTTCATTGTTGGTCTTTGTCTTTGGAGCTTCATAAGGTGTAGTGTGATCCTTACACCCTCCATACCAAACTTCTTCAAGATGTCCCTTACATATTTGTCTGGTGATAAAGATACCATCGGTTTCTGCTGAACTTGAAGACCCAAAAGAAAGTCATCTCTCCCATTGCACTCATCCGAAACTCTCCTTCATAAGCTCCTCAAACTCCCCGCACCAAGCTTCCTTTGTGGATCCAAAGATAATGTCATCCACATAGACTTGCACAAGAATAATGTCGATGTAATTCTTCTTTAGGAAAAGAGTCTTATCTATTGCACCTCTTACGTAACCATGTTTCAAACAGAAATGTAGAGAGCCTAGCATACCGGGCCCTAGGTGCACGATGTAGTCCATAGAGAGCTTTGACTACTTTATAAACATGATTAGGATGATCGGATCTTCAAATCCTTTAGGTTGAGTGACATACACCTCCTCTTCAATTTCACCATACAAGAAGGCTCCTTTAACATCCATTTGATAGACCATAAAGCCCATATAGGATGCATAAGCTAAGAAAATCCGTATAGCCTCAACTCTTGCCTTTGGTGCAAATACTTCATCATAATCGATCCCTCCTCTTGTCTATAACCTGTGCAACTAATCGGCTTTGTTCTTAATGACAACACCCCTAGCATCTCTCTTATTCTTGAATCCATTTTGTCCCAATAGCATACTTACCATCGGTAGTGGTACCAATATCCAAACCTGCTGATTTTGAAATTGTTGCATCTCATCCTGCATTGCTTCAAGCCAACTTGAGTCTTCAAGAGCCTTAGTAATCTTGGTTGGTTCCACTTGTGAGAGAAAGCAAACGAGACAATGTTGATAGTGCGTGTGATTGTCTCTCTGCGATTTGAGACATAAGAGATAAAAGCCACTGTCCATATTTAGAACGCGCCACGGTACCTCTTGTTCTAACAGGGGCATGAGGATCACCAATAATATTAGGCGTGGATGAACATTGTTAATCCTTGTAGTAGTGGTGGTGTTGACATCAATGGAAGAATCAAGATTAGTCACAGTGGGTTCAAAGTCGATATCATAGGAAGGTGTGTTGAAGATGCACGCTTTAGGTAGATGATGACCAAGATCGAAGGTTTGGGAAACCTTGTATAGGGTTCACCAAGATCATTGACACTTTAGTAGAGATAGGAGTAGTGTCACCATGTCTTTCACCGAATTGGAGAGGTGAGGAGAAAGCAGTACCTTGTGAGAATTGAAGTTTCACGAGAGCTTCATTTGTACTATTTTCAACATTCCTCTCGGCATCTAAATTGGTGCATACTCTTGTTTCTTGATCCGCAAGGTCTTGACATAATAGAATTCATCTTCACCCACATCGGTATAATCTTTAGAAGTGTCACCTACAAAATTGTTAGAGAGAAGGAAGGTACTACAATAGGTTGTTCATCATCGGACCTCTTGTCGAATGAGCATCCAAAGTGTCGCATCGATAGTTGGAGATACTTACGAATCGCATTTTGATTAGCCTTATGTCTAGCATAACCCAAGTGTCGATCAAGTAATCAAGATCAAATGACCAAACATGACCACGTCCTTGAACATTAGGCTTGTCTTCAAGATACCTCGATTCAATGTCTCCTCAATCTTCTTTGCGGATACATTGTAAACTCAGTATGCCTTACTATGAGCGAATACCCACAATGTAGCCATCATCGCCTTTCTCATCAAATTTGCCCAAAGGATCATCGGTATTCAAGATTGTCACTGATGACCAAACGGTTTAAGGTAATGAATAACAGGAACTTTTCCAAAAGAAGTTCATATGGTGTTTTAAGATGTGGTCTAGTAATGGATACTCTATTGAGTACATAACAAAATGTACCAATGACTTCAGGTCAAAACATGGTAGGAAGTTTAGAGTGCGCTAGCATTGATCTTGCGACTTCTATTAAGGTTCTATTTTTCTTTTCGCCACCCCATTTTGTTGAGGGTTCTTGGAGTGCTATAGTCCCTTTTGATTCCCTTTAACTTTCTTGAGTTCTATTAGAATGGCATTTTGAACTCTGTACCATTATCACACCTAATTCCTTTCACCTTTTTGTTCAACCGATTCTCAATAAGGGTAATGAAGTCTTTCAATACTTGGATGTTTCATCTTTGGTTACGAGAAAGAATACCCAACAAAATTTGCTAAAACCATCGGTGATCACCGGACAAAAATATTTATGATCAATGCTTCTAACTTTAGTTGGACCAAACAGATCCATATGAAGCGGTGAAGAGGTTCGAAATAATGGTTCTGCTGTATGAGAACACCTTTGTATGAGGCTCTGTCTTTGCTTCCCTTTGTTGCATGCAACACGCTTATGATCATTTGTGAATACTTTGGCGGGAAGACCTTGAGCGAGGCCCGGTTTTGAAAGTCGGTTAATGGTCTTAAAATTGACATGGGCCATCCTTACATGCCATTTGGTGGACTCATCCACGGATGCTTTAGCCACCAAACATGTTAAGTCACTTTCTTGGTTTAACATTATTTAAGTTGAATGTATCTGATTGTGACTACGAGGAACCTTCAAAGAATTGAAGTTTCTTACGGGAGTTTGAAGTCTTTAGACGAGACAAGACATTCATCCTCTGTGAAGAGTACTTTGTTCTTAGTGTCACATATTTGTGAGACCGAAAACAAATTGAAGTGTTGAAGTTCCTTAACATAGTAAACATTCTCAAAGTCCGGTGAGGTGTTTTGATGGTCCCTTTTCGATGATTCGTCCATCACTTCCTCCAAAGGTTACATTGCCTCCTCCTTTAATGGGTATAAAGTTATGCATCATGTCCTGTTTCCGACATACTTCTAGAACAACCACCGTCAACAATTCCAACATCTTTATGCTTAAGGGGATGATCCTACAACAACAAAAATATACAAAGAATTAGTACACTATGGAGGCTCAAGTCATTCTTGACTTGAACACCTTGTGGATCATATGAGTTGTGCCATGTAGAAGTATAAGATCCACTATTGTTCTTGGGTTTCCAATGAAACTTAGGTCTCTGTTTATTCCAAGAACAACTCTTGAGGTCTTGACAATGAGATCCCAATACCTCTCCCATCGGTCATAGGGTTTACTGATCTAGGCCAAAAACCATTTTTAAAATATTCCTTTGGTTGGTTGAACATATGGTTTTCCAAATGATCTTCTCCAAGGAAAAGAAGTATTATTATTAGCGACTTGTGGAACATAAGGTGGTATATCATTAACATTGGTCCACATTGGTCTAGTATTCCTAGAATCACCACACCTACTCATTCTTTGCTCATGATAATCACAATCCTTAATTAAATGAGATTTACTTCCACAAACAAAACATTTCTTCAAGAGAAGATTTATTCAAACCAAAAGAAGTATTCTTACAAGCGAAGCATTCAAACCAAAACCATGAAAAGAATTGTTTTAACAAGATTATTATGCAAAGAATTAAAAGCAAGTCTTTGAGGCAACTGTCTTGGAAGTGCATTCCTTGGCAACAACTCTGTCATGCTTATTGGTAGTCTTGGGTGCGAGGCGGTGAAGACTTGGGAAGGGCGGACTTGGGAAGGTCGGACTTCTCATTTGAATCACACTCTGTAGACCCTTGCTTGGAGGACTTGTCTTTGTTAACACAAGAGACAAAGTCATTAGTAGAAGTATTAGGTGCAGCAAGTCTCTTGACTTTTGCCATACGAGATGGTGTGATCCATCAAAGTCATTAATAGTGGAAAGGTCAATGGGCATATGCTCACCTCTAATTGGTCCACGTCTGACATGTAGGTCACCTTCTTTCACAAAATTAGCTAGGCTCTTGGTGTAGATCTCGTAAGTCATCCCTAGCTTCTAAGCCTACATATTTCTTAAAACCTAAAGCCACTTTGTAGAATTGGGAGCTTGACTGCTATAAATGAGACTAGCCAACTTATTACCATTCATCATCCACTCATTATTCCTAGCAATTTCCTCCTTAAGTTTCTCCTTAAGCTCTAGATTTTCGACTCTACATACGCTCTTAACTTCTCGGACCATTTTAATTCATTTGTAGCACATTCGAGATCTCTTTCTAAAACACCTATTTTCTCACCATAAGCTATTTCATTCTTTTGTAACCAAACCTTTTGTCTTTCTAGTGTTTTTAAAGCCTGTTTATAAGCTTCTACTTCACATAGCATTCATTATATTTTGGTTCCATAATATCATAAGCTTGTTTGAGTTCATTATAACGCTCACTACAACCAAACAAGCAGTTTTGTACGAGAGATGCCCATCAAGGCAATCGATCATGCCTATCCTCCCAAGTACGACTAGCAATCAATCCAACATTATCGGGACCATCATTATCGGACTCCTCATGTTGCTTCCGGTCTACATTGCTATCAAGAGTGACCAAAGCGGTTGATCCCTTTGACGTTCTCGCCTCATTTCGACATCTGCGATAGAAGTGTATCTTGTCTCATCACCGACTTTCTGTCTTTGCATTCTCTAGAAAAGTGACCCATCTGTTGGCATGTGAAGCATTTAACCTTCCTCTTGTCAAACCTTGCTGGATCACGTCCTTTGAATCAAACCTTCTTCCGACTTTTCGCTCAAAACTCTTGATGTCCATGGAAAGCATAGCCAACCGCCACCTCGACTTCATCTCTTCAAATTCAAGTGGATCCACCGATCAAAATCCTCATAAGCGGATCCTGCACGAGGATCATAATCGACAAAGAAAGAACCAAGAACATCTTCCATAATTCCTTTGGATCTAGGAAGAGAGTTTGATGCAGGAGCGACATAAGATGAAGATGGATATGGGCTTGGACCATAGCTAGACTTTGGAGTAGAGGCTCCAACAAATGCGAGATGACTAGCGTAGAAGATGATCGAAAAGGGCTTCTTACATCATGTTCAAGAGCTTTAAGTTTGTTATCTGACTCATCAAAGGTCATCATGTCCAAACCACCTTTAGCTTTTAAAGCTATGCTTACATGTAGCCGGGATGGAGGTAATGACCTCGAAACTTAGAGTTCTGATCATCATTATCCGGCTTTGCACATGGTTGGTTCAAGCGACTTAAGATCTTGTGAAACTTATTATAGCCCTTGTGAATTCCTTCCTCTTGAGATCCGAAAGTCCCAAACTGTTGTCTTAGCATGGACTTCTTGACCTTCTCGACTCCTCATTCCCTCCGAACTTCGCCTTAATAGCTAACCATATATCCTTGGCGTCATGCATGAAGTGAAAATCACTCAAGTGATCCTCGGGAATAGCTTGCGAAGAATAGTTCGACCTTTGTTTCTCTACGAAGCGCCAACAACTCTTCGCGAGTTTTGGGAGGAACATTAATCATATTACCAACAACATCCGTGGTAGTTCTCTTCAAACTGTTCCCTTCAAAATTACGCCATAGATTCCAATCAATGTTGGAGATCCAGTTTGCATCTTCATAGCCCAAAGATCATATTCCTCCCTTTTAAGGTAAGGAAATTTAGCATTGCTATTAGAGACTTAGTTCTTTGCAGATGGGTGGAGTTTTGGTTGTTGGTGAGTTCGGTATCAACATCCGAACCGGGCATGATGATTTTGTTATGGTTGTATGGGTGTTTAGAAAAGCTTGTCCTTAGTATCGTAGAGACTCTCACGAGGCTCGATACCACTTGTTGAAACAAACAAAGACCTTGATAGATCTTGAGCTCGTGGATCGTTATATATGCCTATGTAATCACAAGCACAATAAAAGACAATCTCTACTACTAATGTTTATCGTGAATATAAACACAAGTAACAAATAACTAAGAACTTCTTGATCCTCTATGGATCTTTATATTAACTAAGCGAGTTTTTCCAATCGGTACATAAACCTTTCTAATGTGTTCCTTTTATAGATAAGGAACCCTAAACAATATCGCTAAACCGTTTTCCAAGAAACGTATAATCATAAAACTAAATAAGATATACACAATCACTTCCTAATAAAGCTCATGTATATCCACACTAAATAAACTAAATACGGAATAGACACTTCCGCAGAAACAAAACTAATAACTATTATACTTCGGTAGAATAAGTCTTCGGCAGAATCCACTTCACTTCAGTAGAAACACTTCGGCATTAAGTTCAGCATAATCCAGACTTCACATAATTCCCAACACTAAGTACCCTAAAAGCTAGCTTAAGATCAGAATGCAAAGGACCATGCATAGCTTGACTTAACTTATGCACAACATAAGAAATGTCAGGCCTTGTAATAGTCAAGTAAATCAATTTTCCAACAAGTTTCTGAAAATTTCTGAAACTAACCAAATGATAATCACCTTTGACTATAATAGGTTTAGACTTGTTTGGATTAAACTCAATAGGAGTAGTAGCAGGCTTACACCCAAGCATACCAAATTCATTTAACAATTCCAAACAATATTTTCTCTGTGAAAGACAAATACCAGACATATGTTGTATGACTTCAATACCAAGAAAATATTTTAATTCACCCAAATCTTTTATCAAAAATTTAGAACTGAACAAGTCTTTAAACCTTTTTATTTCATCAATACTATTTCCAGTTATAATAATATCATCAACATAAACCAATAAAACCACAAAAATTTCATTTTCAGATTTAACATATAATGAGTGATCATTTTTACTTTGATCAAAACCAAGCTCACATAAAACACTTGTAAGTTTTTCATTCCATTTTCTTGGAGCTTGTTTTAATCCATATAAAGACTTATTCAGTTTACAAACTCTTTTATCACCTTCAACAAAATATCCTTCAGGTAAAGTCATATAAACATCCTCAACAAGATCACCATACAAGAATGCATTGTTAACATCTAATTGAAAAATAGTCCAACCATTCTGCACAGCTAAACTCAACACACACCTAACAGTAACCATCTTAATCACAGGAGAAAAGGTCTCCTCATAGTCTATACCCTCTCTTTGATTATAGCCTTTAGCCACAAGCCTGGCTTTAAACCTCTCAATCTCACCATTGGACTTGTATTTGATCTTAAAGACCCATTTACATCCAATAGCCTTTCTTCCAGCAGGCAATTCTACAATAACCCAAGTATCATTCCTATTAAAGGCTTCCATCTCATTTTTCATAGCCTCAACCCATCTATTATCAGTAGCAGCTTCTCTATAGGTCTTAGGTTCAACATTCTTATTAAGGTTAGTCACAAAAGAATAGTTCTCAGAACTCAAATTAGCATAATTGACATACCTATTAAGACCATACTTAACCTTACTATCAAGCTCATAATCTTGTAACCTAGTAGGTAACTTAGATCTCCTAGTAGATCTTCTAACAATATCCTCATCTATCACACTTTTTGGATCCAAGTTATCTGAACCAAAATTTTGATTAAAAATTTCAAAGTCTTCACCCTCAGACTCATATTTATCATCATCAGAAGTTGCATCGACCTGGTCTAAGACATCATCTGCTATTATACTGCCAAGTGTATCACTGTTCTCCTCATTAGATGGAATAGATTCATGAACAGTTTTATCACTGGTAGAGGCAGGATGATTTGCAGAACCATCTGCAACTGCAGGAGCAGATCTAGACCCTGCATTAATGTCTGCAGAGTCCTCTGCAGATGCAGATTGGTTTGGTTCTGCATTGGTCTCAAACACAGGACTAGTGCCATCATCCTTAACTGATGTATCATCATTCATAGCATACTTATTATTATCATCACAGGGTTCATTAGATCTTTGGTTATCAAAAAAATTTAAACTGTTCACATCATTTAATTCTAAAACAAAATCTTTAGTCAAAGATTGATTCTTAAAAGGATACACAGTTTCATAAAATTTGACATCTCTGCTATACAAAATCTGTTTAGAATCTAAACTGTATAGCTTGTATCCTTTCTTTTCTAAAGAATAACCAATGAAAACACATTTTTCAGATCTTTGACCAAATTTATCAATATTATTTAGAACAGTGGCAAAACAGAGACAACCAAAAGATCTTAGATGAGACAGTCGTTTAATTATAAATCAAGTCAAATGGACTTTTTCCAGAAAGAATGGCAGATGGTAACCTGTTAATCAGATATACAGCAGTTAGGACACATTCAGACCACATGTTCTGAGGTATTCCCCCCGGAACATGAGAGACCTAGCCACATTAAGTAAATGTCTATGCTTCCTTTCAAGAACCCCATTTCTTTGAGGGTATAAGCACAAGATGTTTGATGAATGATTCCATTTGACTCACAAAAGCATTAAACTGTTTGTTGACAAATTCGTGCCATTATCACTTCTAAATATTTTAACAGTTTTCCCAAATTGGTTTTTATCAAATTAAAAACATTAACACATTGCATATACTTCATCTTTGCCTTTAAGCATAGACACCCAAACACCCCTACTAAAGTCATCAACTATAGTAAGAAAGTATCTAAACCCTTCCCTACTTCGACCTTATACGGACCCCAAACATCAAGATGAACAAGTTGACCTAACACCTTTGGATTTATGGTCACTAAGTGGAAATGGTTCTCTAGTCCTTAGCCTTGTGACATACATCACAAGGACCGTGGTTAAGTCTTCAATGTTAATTCTATGTTTTAAAACTTTTAAGACTTGGTCGTGAGGTGTCCCAACCTATTGTGCCAAAGACATTTAGAAATAGTACATGTTTTAACATTACTATTTATATGTCTCTTACCACAGTCAAGAATGTATAAACCACCAACACACTACCGGTCCCCACCGAGGACCTTTGTGTTGAATCTGAATAAGACAATTCATATCATTAAAGACAACAATCGGTTTATTAGCACTAGCAAGTTTGTGCACGGACAAAAGACTAACATGGTAAACGGGAACCACCAGACATCATGTATTATTAATGTTACGGTGAGTTTAAAACTTCCAATTTGATTAACTTTTGCAATGTTCCATTGGGATGTGCAAGATTATATTTAAGTGGGAAACATCAATGACATTAAACAAAAAAAGTGCAGAATATGTCATGTGCTGACTAGCTCCTGAGTCAATGATCCATCCAACATAAGTACTATATGTACTTATGTCAGTATTGAGGTTAAAGAATCTACATGAAGCAAAACAAAAGACATGATTGGAACCTAAAGAAATACCTGTAACATTTCCTTGAATGTCACAAGCAGTGCCAGACTCTGAACTACTCAACAAGTTTATAAGTTTTTTATATTGTTCATTAGTCAAATTATGAGCGACCTTTGGATCGACACCGCTAATTTGGTAGAAACATTATTCGCAGACACTTTAACATTATTACCTCTAGGATTCTTTTTGAATCCAGAAGGATAACCAACAAGCTCAAAACATCTATCTATAGTGTGACCAATCATGTTACAGTGCTTACAAACAAGATTAGGATTAGGACCTCAAGTGAACCTTTTATTCTGGTTGTTATTACTACTTTTATTAGCAGACCAGTCATTATTGCTTTTAGAAACAAATGCAGTAGAAGTAGTTTTATTAGAATTATGCACAATATTAGACCTATGTGACTCATCTCTAGATAGAGTAGCAAAAGCTGATTTAACATCAGGCAATGGATCAGTCACTAAAATACTACTTCTCACACTACTAAAACTATCATCAAGTCCCATTAAAAACTGCATAAGCCTAATAAGTTGCTCATGCTTCTTTAGTTTATCTTCAGTGTCACAAGTACACTTAGGAATAGGGATGAGCACGGATCTTGGTCGATCCGATCCGTGCATCAATTAGTGATACCGATTTTTCCGAGCATAAATTAGTGGTACCGCACCGCATCGAGCGGGATTCGGATATCGGTGCAAGCACGGTATCGATGCCGATGCATCGGAAATCGGGTTTTCCGCTTTTTTCGGAATTTCGATTTGGTACGGTCCCGTGCGAATTAGTGGTCCCGATTTTTTCACCTTATTTCGTAGTCCGGTGCCGCATCGTATTTCAAGAATCGGTACCGTTTGATCTGATGCCGTGCGGTTCGGTTCCGGGATTCGGTTCGAAATGCTCATCCCTACTTAGGAAGATCAACCAAAGAGTCATATTGTCTCCACTGAGAATTGAACTTGTGATAATACTCAGCTAAAGACATTCCAGACTGGGTGAAAGAATGAATCTTATAATGCTTCTTATAGATCACAGAACCATCAGATTTACTATATGTTTCCTCTAACTCATCCCAAACAGACTTGGCATTAGTAGAGTAAATTTGTCCTAAGTATAAATCCTGAGTAACACATCCAAGAATCCAGGACAGAACAACATAATTACATCTGTCCCATTGTTCTTGCCTAGGCACATCATCATCTTGTGGTCTAACACATTTACCGTTAATAAAACCCAACTTATTCTTGGTATGTAAAGCAAGTTTAAGAGAAGCAGACCAAACCTTATAGTTTTTAGTACCCTCTAATTTAAAAGAGATTATAGGAGTACCATTTGAGTCATTAGAATGTAAGAATAAAGGATCAAAGTCACTCAGTTTCAGAACTTCTGATCCTGAGCTCTCTCCTTCCTTATTCTTATTTTTATCAACTTCAACCATTTTTAAAACCAGTATATTAAGACCACAACAAGATAATAACCACAACAAGAACAAATACACAAGCAATAAAACAAGAACTAAACCCTTATAACTCCTCAGATAGCAATCACAACAAATCCACCAATAATCAACACCAACAACCAATCAGATCCCTTAATCTACTCAACCACCAACAATCCTAACAAAACCTAAAAAAAACCTAAAAGAAGGTGTAAGTGGTGTTACAGAGCACGCGTTCCAAGCTCAGCAACAACAAGATCAAGAAGATCTAAACCACAACACCAAAGTACAACAGCGGAAAAACAACCTGAAAAAAAGAAATAACAAATAAGAAATATACCAATAATAATCAAGAAAAAGCAAACTGGAAAACAAGAAGACCCCAATTTTATAAAACTTGACTGATCAAATGGAATCCAACACACAACCTGAGTTAGGGTTTGATACAGAAAACCCTAACTAGACCAAACTGAATAAATGGACCAATCCAACCACCCATGGACGGATCTTTCAAGAATACACAATTAAGAGAATGACAATCAATATCCTCAATCAATTTCAAAAACCCCAATTTTCAAGAAACCCTAATTTTGAAAAATTGAAATTAACCACCCAGATAACTCGATCTTCCACAGATATAACACAATCAATACTAATTGAACACCAGACAACAAAAAAACCAAGAATCCCCAAATCTGAAGAAACCCTAATTTTAAAAAAAAATCAATTAGATCGATAAAAACAATTAGTAAAGAGCAACCGATGGCTGTGATACCATGAAAACTTTTATGAATTAAAGAGAAGATTAAGAAACAAAACTAATTTTATTAAGATCTAACCCAACCAACCTCCCCAATGGTTAGATCATTAAGTAGCGTTTATACAATACAAAAGAAAGAAATTTGTGAAAGAATACAAACTGTAACTAACAATCTCAGTATAGAGAAGACAAAGACTAATTTCTCTTTTTAGAGAGAGAGATATTGATATAAAACTGAATAATCTGTCAATTGTGTAGAACTCCAGCTTATATACCTCTAAGTCTTGATGTAGTTATCCACTAGCCCTCAATCTTAGAGCATTCATCAACATTAGCCCCTCTACACTTTTAACCCTGCATAAAGAAAGAAACACAAAGAAAACAACTTTGCCATAATGACAGTTACACCCCTGGACTTAGTATAACACAAGTTTAGCTTAAAACCAATATTCTCAATAGTATCCATAAACCGTTTGATAGCTACAACATATAATGATGTTAGAAAAATATTTGTACGAATTGAAAAATGCTATGTAGGTTATACGATACTTTGAAATTGTAATTAGTTACAATCGTATACAGCCCTGAAAGTTTAACAACAATATTAAATATAGCTATCAATAACAGTTTGAGATGGAAACACTATTATCCGTGATCTTTAAAACATGCATATAGTTTATCACATATGTTGCTAATATTTTCCTAAATTTCATATAATTTAGTTGCAATTCCTCAATAATATATTTATCTTATATTCGGCAATCTTTTATATAATAAAACAAAACCTCTAGTGGGAATTTTTCATTTCAAAAAAATAAACCATACCTTATTTGGTAATATTTTTTTAATAATTATTTATTTATCTTAAGTTTTTTTAATCAAAAAGACTAAATATTTCCTTATTTGTCAAAAATAAATAAATAAATCGGATTTACAAAACATATGTTGAAAAAACTAAAAATACACATGGACTTAAGATTTATTACGATCTAAATCACATGGAAAATACACATGGAAAAAGCGGGGATTAAATTCTCCCAAACTCATAAACTGAATTCTTACCACAAACTACCCAAAACATCTTGAATGAAACCACAACCGGTCCTCATCGAAAAATTGGTTCTTCTTCATTAAATTACTATCATTAGCAAGGCAACTACTTCTTAGGTATAAGGTATGTATGAAATTCGCTCACTGTAGTTTGTTTTATGAATCGATTGTTAATTAATTGGGGTTTTTTTTTATGATTACATGTATTATTATTTAATCTGGATTGGGTTTTGTTAATTCCTTCTGTTACTGCCTTTAAAACCTCCTAATTTTGTTTAAGTCTTTATATTATCTTGGATTCATTGATTAGAAATTATGATTTTGATGTATGGTTTAATCAGGGAATATTTTACATGTTTAGTAAAATACTGTTTACTCAAGCTCGTGGTTATGGAAAGTAAATAGTATCAGTTTCTTTTGCAGGCATTACTTTCATGTCCAACGAGCTCAATTAGTACATAGAAACCTGTTCATGATATTTTAGAACTTCAGAAAAAATTTCCAATACCTATTGACATGGGCAGGATGGTAATTCATTAAAGCTAACACCATGTATCAATGTAGTTCTGATATATAAGTTTGAGCTCGATTTCTTATGTTCAGAATAACAACAACTGTTTTGGTATGGAGTTGAGTGGTGGAAGTTTGGTGAGAAATCGTAAGTAATTTACTCATTTTTAAAATCACGTGAACTTGAGAACAACCCTCGACGCAGTTTTATTTATTCTTTTTAACATTACATTCTTATTAATAGATAGAGAATTGCAATGGTAACTCTTTGAAAGCTTATTCTTAGTATTTTGAGGGTTAAATAAGTTATTATGCATATGCTTCTTCAAATGTCCTTAAACCATTCACAAACTAATCAAATTGAGCTTAAGCAAGAAACACCTATTGGCGAGCCTATTTGAAATTTTCTCGACATTTTCATTAGAAACGTATCTTTAAAACCCGCAATTGTTAGTTCTCTCATCCATTTTCTTTTTGACCTATATACGGAGTATTTAGTTTCACCTAATCCACCTGTTAGATGACAATACCAGAATCAACCCATTTATAGTAGCGGGTCAAAATGTGACCTGTAATATCACAATTCTTTTGGACGGTTTTTGGTCAATGGCTTATCAACTTTTGTTGTTTGGCTGCAGGCAGAAGTTAAAAACCTTTTCATGGAAGAACATAGATTAGATGAATGAATCAGGTTCATTTCCTTCCCATTATCATAGTTGCAATATTTGCTATTATGATAGTAGTATTATATAGTTAATTTTACATATTTTGCAAGACAGAATGAACGATGGACATGAGCAAAGATAACACAAACCAAACGTAATTTCTTGCCCCTTTTTTTATGTAACTGGGATTGGTCAAATATTGTGCGTAAGATTTTTCCAAACAACATATAAAAGCATGTAAAAACCTGTCCAAACAACCATATTTTTTGCTGTCTAAACAACATGTAGAAACTGTATAAAAACAGCATATAGAGCAATTGTTAAGAGAAGCGAGTGGCTAAATAATTGGTAATATTAAATTGTTGGTGATTTGGTTGATGTGAATATGGCAGTTGCAAGTTAAAGAGATATGTACGTGAATTTGAAATTTAGTGAATCATCATTATGATCTAAATCATCTAATGAAATTTTCGTTTTTGTTGAACTTGAACATGGATATTTCATAAATTTGCAGGATATGGTAATAGCTATGATGAGTGTGTAAATACTCATCATTTTTTGTTAATTCTGAACTGCAAAACGTTTAAAAATGCTCAGAAATGCATCAAAATACTGAAAATATTCCAAAATTACATTTTATATGTTTCAGATGCAAAATGTTCAAAATCGGATGAAAAATGAGCAAAGTTTGCATAATTGGCGCTTCAGTCCCCAAGTTTCTAAAATTGTCAAAATAGTCCACGAGTCAAAATTTCAAAAGAAAAATCACCAAAGGTCCTTTTTAAATCATAACTTGTCAAAATTAGTCCTTTGGTGAAAAATATAATAAGTTTGAGAAAATTACAAGAATGGTCCTTCAAGTTTGAAAATTGGCAAAATTGGCCCCTGGAAAATTGGGAAATGGCAAGATTGGTCCTTATACTTTTTGAGATTGTCACTTTCAACCCTTGGATCAACTTTGAGAAATGGCAGCCTAGGTCCTTGAGTTTTCAGAAATTACACAACTAGTCCTTGGATATTAAACCCCTTTAATACCTTGGTCCCTTGTCAAAACCCAATTGTGACCCTGCCAGCCTAGCTTTGGACCCCCCCCCTTGATTATTAATATCTGGTCAGCCACAAGTCAAACAAACACCCCCTTTGGCGCTTTTTCTTCCTTCTCCCCCACTTGATACTTGCTTCCCTGCTACACTCAAACCACCATTCCCCCAGCTCACTCTTTCCACACCTTTGTCCCCTCCACCTCACCTAAACAACAAAACTCATTTAATGCATCCTCTACCCAAGCACTCAACCCTCAACTGCTTAATACTTTTTTTTCTCGCCAAAAAACCAATCAAGGGCCAAGATGACTTTAAGACATCCAATGGACCAAAATGATGGTGGGATCAAGTCGAGACATGTGGGAAGATGTTTGGTATATATAAACAATGAGAAGCAAGAAAGAGGAGTAGAATTTAGTTTTAATATTTCTTAATGTCGTTTTCTTATCCATGTCTTAATTTAGCTTAAAATCGTAATTTTGTATTTCTATGATCCAAACTCGAGTTAATGTACCATTGTAATCTGTTTTAAGAATTAAATTCAAGTTTGGTTAAAATTCTTATTCTTGTGTTTACTGTTGGAATTTTCAAATTCATGCTCCTATATTTAAGCTTCCAATAGCTTCTTTTCTCACTTAAACAAGTTTAATCAAGCTTATTTAAGCTTATAACAAGCTTTGGAAACAGTTTAAGGCCTTTTCACTTAGGGTCAACAAAAGTCAACTATGGGCTCAATTTGAAATGGAAGCTGATTTGGTTTGATGCAGTGGTGAAATTGGGTTTAAATAGATTAGGTTAGAGTGTGATTAGCTCTGGTTTTTAGCCTGCAAGTCAAGGTGGACACCTGTGAGTATCTGCTTACTTTCCATTTCACTTCAGTTTGTATAACTAAGTTTGTGCTTGTATCTGTGAATAGCTTTAGTTCTTATCTGTTCATTTAGTTGTATTTAGGTCATGAAAGCTCAGTTTGATCATTAATACAAGTTTGTTTAGTGTTTAGCTCATTTTGATTGCAAATCAGTTGGTGTTAAGGGTGTTTGGATTAGTATGTTAATCTGAGTTTGAGTCTTTGTTTGTATTAGACAATTGCATTATCTGTCTTAAAATAACCAATTAGACTCATGTGAGTCAGTTAATTGAGCCTTAGAACCTTAAAAGTCAATTTCATTTGTTAACTGTCTTAACAACTTATTTGTTAAGTTTTTGTAAAAACAAAATCTTATTTTGTGTTTGAATTACATAAACATATATTGCAGTAGTCTTATTTCATGTATTCACATCATATTCAGTCCTTAAATCATGATCAAAATCCATAAAAGTCAACTTTTCAGTTTTGTTAACAAAGTCAAAAAGTTGCAAATCTCAGTTTTGGGCTCAAATAGGGAGAATTTTCTTGGATTCATTTCTGGGTCAAAATCAATGAAACTTATGGTTTTAAAATCTTCAGCTGGTCTTGTTTCTTATCAGCATTTTTCCAGATTTTTGTCAAATTTTTAGAAGCCTCTAATGAGCTTATCAAAACAGGCCTATCTGCCCGGTGCACACTGCACTGATCTGCACAGGTCTTGTGCAGATCTTGCAGCACTTGCACAGAGCTCTCAAGAGCTTGTTTAGGCTTCATCTTTAGCTTATAGATACCCAACCAGGTCTAGATCAAGCCCCAACTTTTATTTTTCATTTTCAGCTTATCTTGAATCTTGTGCTTAAGTCCAAAAGTAGCCCCTAAATTCTGTTTTTAGCTTATATCTCATATAGTCAAATCTATGCTAGCTTGATATCCAGAGGTTAAGGCTTGTTTTTTATTGTTGCATTTGGTCAATTTTAGCTTATAGTAGCTTGTGTATCAGTTTGGTACTTGTTTTGCCCCTTTAGCTTATTCAAGTGCTTATTTCATAAGCACATTCCACTTCAGTTTCAATTTCCCACAAACAACCTGTAATACCTGGAATTTCTAAAGTTCACAAAAAGACCAAAATACCCCTATGATCAAGAAGTATGAATAATTAATTCCAAAGAATACCAAATAAGCTATGTAAATTCAGAAAATTATTAAGAAATAGCACACATGATCAAAATAAATATTAAACACTTTGTAAAAGTTAATTTTATAGTTTGCAATTTTATAAAATTCGTTTTGTATTTTAACTAATTAGCGAATATATTTATTTAGATTAATAAAAGAATAAAACTAAATAAGAGCCCAATATAATTTATAAAATTAAGAGTCCAATTATTTTAAGTCCAATATAGTATAAAGCCCACAAGAAAAATACTAAACCATATATATACACAATATACGGTTCATAAATTTATCCCTAAAACCCTAAATAGCGATTAACCTAAACCGACTTCCAAAACTCTCCAAACTTCGACCACCAGTTTCCAGATCTTAAGGCCATTTTTCCTGGACGAGATTTGAGGTAAAGAAGGTGAGAAAAATATATTTCGAGGCTCTAAGGCTCTGGATCGATCGTGATTAGTTTTTGGGATAGTTAGGGTTTCGCCGATTGGAAGCTTTTGTGTTCTTTTATTCTAACGACCAAAGCTCATCAAGGGTATGTTCCTAATATTGTTTTCAGTCCTACAAGTCATATAGAACACGTAAAAATAAGCCATGCATGTTAAATAAGTCGTATGTAATTATTTGGAATTAAAACCCTAAAAGTGTATAAAATAACAAACGAGCGTATAATAATTTTTGGAACCATGATATAAATTTTCCAAGGACTCTTATATGATATATAACCTGTATAAAATACATGTTCATGAATTCGAAGCTTGTGTGATTTGTTTGGGGTTTTATTATTAGATAGCGTATGAAAAAGGAAAGGTTTTAAAAAGGAACGATTAGGGTTTATAAAAATTAGGGTTTGCTTTTTATTATTAAGGGACATTAATATTGTAGTAATGATGACTTAATGATGGGTTACATCTAGGTTTAGGGTTAGTACTTGAATTATGCATTATTCGGTTCTAAATAAAAGTTTTGGGTTGGTTTTGTAAATTATGAAACTTAAAGGTTATTTTGTAAACAGTAAAATAAGGGTACTAAGCGTATAAAAATAAGTGTGGAAGTTAAACATGTAATTTTGGATATTTAGAGGCCCATTCGAATGGTTATTTAACTTAAAGGGTATGTTTTGTAAATTCTAAAACCTTTGGGCTAAAAGTGTAAAATCTGATAATAGAAGGTTAGATCGTATAATTAAAGATGTTAAAGGTGCAACATGTAATTTTGAATAATTATGGGTCGACATCTGTAAATGAATTACGTAAGGACATGCATGAGTTAAGTTAATTTCCGTTTGAGTTTTCATACGTTTTAGGTCAAGGTGGAAATCATTAAAAGGAGTAACATGTTAATTGAATGCGTATTAAGTAATATTAAAAGTATGGAAACCCTAGAATCTAAATAGGAAGTTGGTGAATTAATAAGGAATACCCTAAAATGTTGTAATTTCGTCTGTCACTAAAATGAGAATATTCTGACAACTCTAAAAGTATTAATGCGATAAATCCGTTATAATATTAATGATGCTAATAAATATTAAATAAATCATAATCCGTGTAGATTCGTTGAAGGAGACGCGACGTTACATCTTCATATTCCTACATTCGTTTCTTTTCTCTCAATTGCTTTAAGGTACGGATATTCTGTCTTACTTTAAGACACTTGTGTTATCATACAAGATATTCGACCTTTTCAGTAAAGGTTCCGTATGATGTTCTTTTCGTTCGCTTTTCTATTTTACTTATTAGGATTTCGATGCCATTGCTATGAACCCTTTTACGATTGTTTGCCCATCACTTATCCGAACTTATGATCTAGTGAACTATGCAATATCTGATGTGAACTTATGTTAGGAAGAATTGATATGCAATTGTTGAACTTTGCTATGGTTATTTATGAACTTCCGATTATGAACTTCTGCTTATGATTGTGTGATATGCCACTGTGATATGAACTTCTGAATATTTGAATATGAACCTTATGATATGAGTAAGTGATATGTTATCTGCTGAACCTTGCGTTTGATTAAGACTTACGTTATAATTGAACTTTTGTCTGACCTGAGTTAGTTTGACACCCGAGCCAAATATTTCACTAGTCATGGGGGTTCCATGTCCGTATCAGTGATGCACCTCTGATATGACTCTAGGGCGATAGAGTGATGTTACGCCACGTCCCTTATCTCGTTATTTGTTATGAGCTCGGTTGGTATTATATTACCTATATATATCGTGGGGCGTATGGATGCATCCTAGATCCGATCATTATCGATATGATTTGTGCGGTGAATGATGTCGGTGTGCAATACGCGTCTTCACAAATTCGGGAGCTAGCTACTCCAATGGTTACTTATGATATGTTATGATCGATATGTTTCGGGCTCGTGGTAGTTGACTAAATCTTTATCTGTTATACGTGTTAAGTATTACGTATGATTCGGTATTTAGTGTTTATATTATGTATTCGATATGATATGTTAGAGGATGTGCTTATGACGTATTTGTTCAAGTGATTACTAGTTGCCATGCTAGGATACGATTAATATGTTTAAATATGATTCGCATCTTGCCATCGATTGTCTGTTAACTTATTGTTATGTGAACTTTTGATCGAGTGATGACTACATTAGTGATAATAAATTGTTACGAAAGTTTAGTAAGTATAATTGTTCCGTTAATCGGTAAACTTTACTTATCGTTAGGGTATTTATCCGTTTATGATTTGGTCCGCCATGATTGTTTGCTATTTCATTGTTATAATATTGAATTGAGTGCTTTAAATGTTTCTTCATTGATTTGTATGAATGCCATGTTTATTCGTTTAGAAGTGTTTAGTTAGTCTCTAGACATTCCGTTTGGCTTATCGTGTCTGTTATTTTGGTATGCAATGTGTTTGGTTGTTTTGATATGTTTGTGTTTGTGTCATTGATGTGCTATGTGATGTCTAAAGCTGTTATGTGGTTGTTTGGATTTACGTATATTTGTGCTTCCATGAGAATCCTAAAAGATCCTTCGTCATCATTTCATTTTATTTTCGTTATTCGTATATTTGTTTTGTTTTAGTTTTTGTTTACATTATATCCGTTCCTGAGCTTTGTAAGCTCACCGCACTTTTCTTTTCTGCGGCGGTATTTAGCATTCAAGATGAGCTTATGGGATAGGCGATGCGGGTTTGAGAGTATAGGCGAGAGCAAGACTTTGCCATAGAGATCTTAGATTTATTTTGACTTTAAGTCATTTATATTATCTTTTATAAGTTTTTGTAAAGGCTTCCGCTTTTGTACATTAGTTAAAGTTCTGATATGAAACCGTATTGTGATATCTTTACTCTTGTCGGGTCGGGGTGTTACAATTTATGGTATCAGAGCTCTAGGTTTTAGGACCCTTAGAGCTTAGGCTATGACCTGTGAGAAGTGGGTAGACATTAGGTTTCCGTCTGTTCGGATATTTTTCGATTCTTTTGGTGGTCGTTCGATTTGACTTGATATCTTTTTTTCCTTCACCGAATTGGCCTCCTTTGTTCGCATCAATTTTGTTATTTTGTTTTCGCTCGTCCGTTTGTCGATCGTTAGATGGAGACTACCCGTGAAGCCAAAGAAGATGGCGTCGACCTGCGTTACTACGACGGTTCTGTCTTTGGAGAGGTGCGTGAAGCGAAGCCACACTCATTGCCGTGTTGTTGGAGACATCGGGATCTTTGTTGGAGATAGTTGGATGGACCAACCAAAGGCGCAAGAGGCGGAGACAAGATTCAACCGGTGGTGAGAAGATTCATCTACTTCATATGATTTGGGCGCGACTTATGTCACTCGATTCGTTTGTCATGCATCTCAAGGCGGTTTGATATTCGATAAGTGATTACGATCGTATTTCTTTTCTACGATTTGTTCGAAACTCGGTGTGAATCGTGAAGTTTTATCGTTTAGCATTCTGGTATATCTCAGCTTTTCTTTCTGGATCGTCAGTAATAAGTCATGAGGAAGAATACGAGGTGGAGTTGGAATTAGAATCTACGGCTAATAGGAGGTTTAATTCGATACAAGAATAGAGATTTGCGCTCCTGATTAGTTACCCTCCTTATGATAATTTTTTTGACGTTTGATTTTGAGCTAGGTCCTTTTGTTTTTATTTTGACGATTGAATCTGGGATTTTAAGTTTTGTTTTGGAAGTTCATCTTAAGATGATTTTGCAAATTTTGTTTGATAGATGGAAATAAAGCAAAATTTTGAAAGTATAGTTCCTGTCTGTTGTTGCTTCTACTAGATTCGTTAAGTTTCCGTTAGTCCTCATAAGTTTAAATCGCTATTTATTTTCTTAGTGATGTCGTTTAATTACCGCTTGAAGTATGGCCATCATGATGGTATACTCATGTGGATCTGGTTTGTTATAGTATGTTACTTGCTATCGTGTATTATCCGTATGTGGTATGCTTTGTTATGATATTAGTTATGTGTTTTGTCATGACCCGAGACCGAATATAATGACAATAAGAACTTGTTATGTGATGCAAGTATTATGGCGCTGATCAACGTAATAATACCGAGATCATATAATCGAACTTATTGAAGGTATCGACGTCTGGGAAATGCACTGTGATTGATGTGTGTATAGACTTTAACTTGTATCATTATTTGGTGCTTCTCATGTTCGTTTGAATTCGTACCTAATTGTGAGATTTTAAATCGATATCTGTTTCATATAAGTTTTGTGCGTTTGGAATCCAAGTTTTATGATCTGTACGAACCTATAGATTGCTATGACCACCTTAAGCTTATCGTCTCCCCATATTTCTCGACTATTGAGGCCGATAGGATTTATTCCGTCTATGCATATGATGTCCTCATCATTAGATATCTGAATAAGTCGAATTTGTCGTTTGATTTTCTGCGTCTCATCTGTTCTCCGCCATTACTTGATAAGTATATAATTATCTATTATAAGTATTTGACTATTGATTTAATTTACGAATAAATATGAGTTCAAATATTCGATAAGAAATTCATTTGTTCGAGATAAGATTTATGTTCGTTATATTCCTAGAAATTCGAAATCCGATTAGTTTCTGTTCTATTCCGTCTTGTCCAATTTCGAGGACGAAATTTTCTTTTAGAGGGGAAGAATTGTAATACCTGGAATTTCTAAAGTTCACAAAAAGACCAAAATACCCCTATGATCAAGAAGTATGAATAATTAATTCCAAAGAATACCAAATAAGCTATGTAAATTCAGAAAATTATTAAGAAATAGCACACATGATCAAAATAAATATTAAACACTTTGTAAAAGTTAATTTTTATAGTTTGCAATTTTATAAAATTCGTTTTTGTATTTTAACTAATTAGTCGAATATATTTATTTAGATTAATAAAAGAATAAAACTAAATAAGAGCCCAATATAATTTATAAAATTAAGAGTCCAATTATTTTAAGTCCAATATAGTATAAAGCCCACAAGAAAAATACTAAACCATATATATACACAATATACGGTTCATAAATTTATCCCTAAAACCCTAAATAGCGATTAACCTAAACCGACTTCCAAAACTCTCCAAACTTCGACCACCAGTTTCCAGATCTTAAGGCCATTTTTCCTGGACGAGATTTGAGGTAAATAAGGTGAGAAAAATATAGTTCGAGGCTCTAAGGCTCTGGATCGATCGTGATTAGTTTTTGGGATAGTTAGGGTTTCGCCGATTGGAAGCTTTTGTGTTCTTTTATTCTAACGACCAAAGCTCATCAAGGGTATGTTCCTAATATTGTTTTCAGTCCTACAAGTCATATAGAACACGTAAAAATAAGCCATGCATGTTAAATAAGTCGTATGTAATTATTTGGAATTAAAACCCTAAAAGTGTATAAAATAACAAACGAGCGTATAATAATTTTTGGGACCATGATATAAATTTTACAAGGACTCTTATATGATATATAACCTGTATAAAATACATGTTCATGAATTCGAAGCTTGTGTGATTTGTTTGGGGTTTTATTATTAGATAGCGTATGAAAAGGAAAGGTTTTAAAAAGGAACGATTAGGGTTTATAAAAATTAGGGTTTGCTTGTTATTATTAAGGGACATTAATATTGTAGTAATGATGACTTAATGATGGGTTACATCTAGGTTTAGGGTTAGTACTTGAATTATGCATTATTCGGTTCTAAATAAAAGTTTTGGGTTGGTTTTGTAAATTATGAAACTTAAAGGTTATTTTTGTAAACAGTAAAATAAGGGTACTAAACGTATAAAAATAAGTGTGGAAGTTAAACATGTAATTTTGGATATTTAGAGGCCCATTCGAATGGTTATTTAACTTAAAGGGTATGTTTTGTAAATTCTAAAACCTTTGGGCTAAAAGTGTAAAATCGATAATAGAAGGTTAGATCGTATAATTAAAGATGTTAAAGGTGCAACATGTAATTTTGAATAATTATGGGTCGACATCGTAAATGAATTACGTAAGGACATGCATGAGTTAAGTTAATTTCGTTTGAGTTTTCATACGTTTTAGGTCAAGGTGGAAATCATTAAAAGGAGTAACATGTTAATTGAATGCGTATTAAGTAATATTAAAAGTATGGAAACCCTAGAATCTAAATAGGAAGTTGGTGAATTAATAAGGAATACCCTAAAATGTTGTAATTTAAATGCATCACTAAAATGAGAATATTCTGACAACTCTAAAAGTATTAATGTGATAAATCCGTTATAATATTAATGATGCTAATAAATATTAAATAAATCATAATCCGTGTAGATTCGTTGAAGGAGACGCGACGTTACATCTTCATATTCCTACATTCGTTTCTTTTCTCTCAATTGCTTTAAGGTACGGATATTCTGTCTTACTTTAAGACACTTGTGTTATCATACAGATATTCTGACCTTTTCAGTAAAGGTTCCGTATGATGTTCTTTTCGTTCGCTTTTCTATTTTACTTATTAGGATTTCCGATGCCATTGCTATGAACCCTTTTCTGATTGTTTGCCCTGTCACTTATCTGAACTTATGATCTAGTGAACTATGCAATATCTGATGTGAACTTATGTTAGGAAGAATTGATATGCAATTGTTGAACTTTGCTATGGTTATTTATGAACTTCCGATTATGAACTTCTGCTTATGATTGTGTGATATGCCACTGTGATATGAACTTCTGAATATTTGAATATGAACCTTATGATATGAGTAAGTGATATGTTATCTGCTGAACCTTGCGTTTGATTAAGACTTACGTTATAATTGAACTTTTATCGACACGAGTTAGTTTGACACCGAGCCAAATATTTCACTAGTCATGGGGTTCCATGTCCGTATCGATGATGCACCTCGATATGACTCTAGGCGAGAGTGATGTTCGCCACGTCCCTTATCTGTTATTTGTTATGAGCTCGGTTGGTATTATATTACCTATATATGTCTCGGGCGTATGGATGCATCCTAGATCGATCATTATCCGATATGATTTGTGCGGTGAATGATGTCGTATGCAATACGCGTCTTCACAAATTCGGGAGCTAGCTACTCCAATGGTTACTTATGATATGTTATGATCGATATGTTTTGGGCTCGTGGTAGTTGACTAAATCTTTATCTGTTATACGTGTTAAGTATTACGTATGATTCGGTATTTGAGTGTTTATATTATGTATTCGATATGATATGTTAGAGGATGTGCTTATGACGTATTTGTTCAAGTGATTACTAGTTGCCATGCTAGGATACGATTAATATGTTTAAATATGATTCGCATGTTGCCATCGATTGTCTGTTAACTTATTGTTATGTGAACTTTTGATCCGAGTGATGACTACATTAGTGATAATAAATTGTTCGAAAGTTTAGTAAGTATAATTGTTCCGTTAATCGGTAAACTTTACTTATCGTTAGGGTATTTATCCGTTTATGATTTGATCGCCATGATTGTTTGCTATTTCATTGTTATAATATTGAATTGAGTGCTTTAAATGTTTCTTCATTGATTTGTATGAATGCCATGTTTATTTGTTTAGAAGTGTTTCGTTAGTCTCTAGACATTCCGTTTGGCTTATCGTGTCTGTTATTTTGGTATGCAATGTGTTTGGTTGTTTTGATATGTTTGTGTTTGTGTCATTGATGTGCTATGTGATGTCTAAACTGTTATGTGGTTGTTTGGATTTCTGTATATTTGTGCTTCCGCAGAATCCTAAAAGATCCTTCGTCATTATTTCATTTTATTTTCGTTATTCGTATATTTGTTTTGTTTTAGTTTTTGTTTACATTATATCCGTTCATTGAGCTTTGTAAGCTCGGTAGACTTTCTTTTCTGCTGCGGTATTTAGCATTCAAGATGAGCTTATGGGATAGCTGATCTGGGTTTGAGAGTATAGACGAGAGCAAGACTTTACCATAGAGATCTTAGATTTATTTTGACTTTAAGTCATTTATATTATCTTTTATAAGTTTTTGTAAAGGCTTCCGCTTTTGTACATTAGTTAAAGTTCTGATATGAAACCGTATTGTGATATCTTTACCCTTGTCGGGTCGGGGTGTTACACAACCCCATGTTTTTCCATTTTTCTTAGCTTCCTTATATAATTTCAGAGTTTTCCTGAAATTTTCAGATTTTTCTAAGTTGATTTGCTATTTTTCTTAATTAAAATTAGTTTTTAAGCACTTTTAAATAGCATTTAATACAAAAAAATAAGAAAAGGTTCAAAAAAATAATTTTTCATTTTTATTAAGTTAAGATAAATATAAAAAGACAAAAAAGTATTTTTCCATATTTTTCTTAGTTAAATTTGTATTTTTAAATAATTTAATTAGTTTTAAATAGTTTTTAATTCATAGAAAATAGAAAAATAATCATAAAAATACAAAAATAGTTTTGAAAATTCTATTTTGATATTTTAGACTTTTCCAATTCATAATTTTATTTTTCTAGCTTTATTTCCTAAATTCTTGTATTTTAGGCTATTATTAAATAGTTAAAATTAGTTTTAATTAATAATAATTAATTAATTAGTTATAAAATTAATTTTATTTTTCTAAATATTTTATTTTATCATTAGGATTGTAAAAATGTCATTTTCATATTTTTAGGACTTTTATTTCTTAGATCTCACTTTTTATTTTGTACGTTTACGTAATTTTATTTTAAACGTAAGTTTTAAGTTTTAAACGTTCATCATTTTAAATATAGTGATAGCGTTTATTTAATATTTTTTTATCTTTTAAATCTTCTTTAATTTGCATTTAAGCCGTTGTAATTTGTTGGCTTCTTCTGTAGTTATAATAATTCACAATCTCCTTTTCGTTCAAATCTCTCGATCACTTTCGTTTGATAATCCATTGCATAGCTCATTTGGGACATAACGACCGGGAAACCCTATACTCCTCGGATCTTCATTGAATTCGTGCTTAGCGGTTTAAGCATTACGATGCGCCATTCACAAGTGGCGGGCTTGAGTGATTTAGCTTGTTGTTTGCACGCAATCAAATCCACAGGCGCCATTGCCGGGAGTGTGTTGATTATCTTCCGTCTAGCGATTAGTGATTTGGATATTCACTCCTTGTTTATACCATCTGTATGTGTTTATATTTTCTTTTCAAAACCCAAAAGATTTTCATTCTTTGTTTTTGCAAAATGTTTTCAAAAATACCAAAAATATTCCTCTTTACCCTCTTACCCTTTTGATTCTTTATCCCTTTACCCTCTATCCTGTTGATTCTCACTTCTTCTATTCTCATGGAATCTCTCGAGGCAGATGCAGGATGAAGTTGAAAACTTGATGTATCACAAGTGTCAAGAATTCGTGTTGTTCGTAATGATCCATTAATTCTGCGTAGGGAAATGGAGCGAGACACCGGGTGACAAAGGACCGGTACTTCCTTTTGATAATGGGAGTGCCAAATCGTCCAACCTACGGTTATCCAAAGACCTAACCCTCAATTGCTCCTAAGCCGTCTAGAATTGATCCTAAACTTTCACGATTTACGGTTAAAAGCAAACATGCGAAATTGGACCGGTGACGGCGAGAATGACTTGCTTAATCTACACGTTTCTCAAGAACCAGAACCAGAGACCATAACGGAAGTGGTGGAAATTGCTAGCTCTCAGAGCACACCACTTGTCCCACCTCCTGATTTTTCAAAATGTTCTTCGAGTCTTAATAGTCATTCAGATCACCATATTGGTTTTGTTGATTCTTTGAATAAACCGATTCCTTATCATAACTCTCAAATGCAATCGTTTATTCCTTGTGTCGGTTGTGGTGAGCCTCTTTATGGTTCACCCTGTCGTTGGTGTACGTGTGTACAATGTGGTAATGATATTCATAACGGGAGTTGTTTGTTTTGTGGTTCGAGGAATTCATTTGATTATGATCCCTATCCGAACTCATTTAACGACCCCTCAAACTTTTCCAATTACCCACCACAGCCCGACTTATCTTCATATAATCAACATACCTATTGTGAATATTGTGGAGGTCCTCACCAAGGATTTGAGTGTCAATCCGAAACACGTTTGTCTATGAACAATTTTCGATGATGCTCGAACTTTGGTTATAACCAAAATCCATATGATTCACTGTCGGACTCAGCAGTTTCTTGTTGTAGTCTGTGGAGGTCCCCATTTCACTCGATTGTCAAATAGGGAACCCAGTTCCTTGTGACAATCATGACTCTTACATATTTGAAAATTTCCAACCTCCACAACACCATACGGTTCAAACTCCACCTGAGCCGTTGTCTCAAGAAATCTCCCACGATTTTGAAACCGCAATGAAAACACTTGATGATATGATTAGTAACTTTAAGAATCAAGTGAGTGGTGAAAAGACCATGGGAGAATTGTTAGCCGAAGAAAGAGAGGCCCACCAATCTAGGGAAGAATTATTAGTCCTAGAGCATGCAGCTCTAAGACGTTCCCAATTTCTTAAGGCCGCTCTTTATGATGATGACGAGGAGAGTTTTTATCCTTTTAGAGATAATATTTCTCAACTCCTCGGTCGGTTGATATTCCATAGATTGAGATTTCATCTCAAACAAGCGCTATCACACCCAAAGCTCCCACTCACTCTCTAAACATGGGGATGAGCATCTTGACACTGTTCACGAAAAGGAATTGGGCGAATTCATAAAGTCTAGTGTTGAGAACCTTGTCCTAATCCCGAGAGAGTCACGGGAACTCCCGATCATATGTGTGATTCTCTTTCCCTCTTGAGTGCTCAAATGATCATTTGGAAACTTTCTCCGATTTTAGCGACGATTGTGCTTCCTTTGGAAACATCGAGTATGTTGAGGCATCACTTCCAAAATCGATCTCGACCTCTTCTTGAGGAGTTCTCCGGTGAACTCACTCACATCAATCCACTCTTTGATTTGAAGCCGATCCGGGAGGCGAAAGTCTCATTGATAATGATCGTTCACTCACTTCTCACCCTAACAATCCAATAGAGAATGTTGATCACTTTGTTCCCGAAACATTCAAAGCTACTTCCACCAATCCTCTATTTAAATTCGACTCTGAATTCACTTCAATTTCTGAGAATCCACTCTTTGATACTCAGATTGAGGATAGTGATGAGCCTACAATGGAACAAGAGTTCACAATTTCACTTCATGTGAATGATTCTTTTCATGAAGAGTTCTACGGTGAACTCTCTCATGACATATCTCCTCCGGAACATGATCATTTCTACTTTGATCTTGAGGATGATATTAGCTCGGAGGAAGGTGTACTCTATCGTATGAGTTTGCATATTAATGATACTACCCTCACCCTTCCTCCCGATATGTCTGCATTTGAGGATGAAGAATGGATCTTGATTGTTATCAAAATCTTTCTTCCTTTCCTCAAATATCTTGTGATTTCTCTTCATCTTCACTCCTTGGGAATGAAGACACTATCTTTGACCCGGCATTTTCATTTATCATTTTGAGCGGTTCTATGTATATCTCATCGGTGTGGAACTTTCGCGTGCTTCAAATGTTTGTCCAAACATCTTGAATGAAAGTCCGATGGAGATTGTTTCTTCCACTTTGCTTCCCATGAACCAATTAATTGGGTCGAGTCAAGCTAGCGACTCGGTAATCAAAAACAATAGCTAAACATGGGTTTTCACCCGTGTGTACCACCCTAGTGTGGGGAGTTACCCACATGTTATATATATAAGTTTCTTAAAAAAAAAAAAAAAAAAAAAAAAAAAAAATCTTCTTTCTAAATAATGGCCGTAGTATTTCCCTTTACGTTCTCGGTTTCGGCATAGCTGCGGTACTTTGAATATTGAGGGCAATATTCATTTCTAAGTGTGGGGAATTTCACGAATTTTATCATATAATTATACCAATTCCCGTTTTGGCCAAAATTTTTTTGGAGTAAGTGTTTTACACTTTCTCATTTGGTTATCGATCGCCTTGTCTAATAAACTAAAGGATTGGCTAATCCAGAGCAAAGCGGCTCTTGGTAAAGATATCTCAAATCCGTTTACGACTTGCAATTTTCCCAAAATTGTATGGTACTCAACTCACCATATCCTAAAAAGTGAAGAGTTGGCTAGCCCGCAAGTTTATGGCTTGTGGTAAAGGCGATGGAAAATCCATAATTGGTAATCAGCTCACCAAAGATAATATTGATAATTTATCTAAGAGTTGGCTAGTCCGGAAAGTGCGGCTTCGGTAAAGACAAAATCAAATCCGTTGAAAGTCGGTGGTTTGCTCAAAATCACATGGTTATCGGTGTACCATGGTTCTTACTTGAACTGAAACATTTGGCTACTCTAGAAGTAATGGCTTTTGGTAAAGAGATTCAAATCCATTAAGTTTTTCTCAAAAGATTGCTAGGGACTAGCAATAGTTTAGTGTGGGGATTGATGAGTGTGTAAATACTCATCATTTTGGTTAATTTCGAGCGCAAAAGCGTTTAAAATGCTCGAAATGCATCAAAATCTGAAAATATTCCAAAATTACATTTTATATGTTTCGGATGCAAAATGTTCAAAATCGGATGAAAATGAGCAAAGTTTGCATAATTGGCGTTTCAGTCCCCAAGTTTCTAAAATTGTCAAAATAGTCCCTGAGTCAAAATTTCAAAAGAAAAATCTCCAAAGGTCCTTTTTAAATCATAACTTGTCAAAATTAGTCCTTTGGTGAAAAATATAATAAGTTTGAGAAAACTACAAGAATGGTCCTTCAAGTTTGAAAATTGGCAAAATTGGCCCCTGGAAAATTGGGAAATGGCAAGATTGGTCCTTATACTTTTTGAGATTGTCACTTTCAGCCCTTGGATCAACTTTGAGAAATGGCAGCCTAGGTCCTTGAGTTTTCAGAAATTACACAACTAGTCCTTGGATATTAAACCCCTTTAATACCTTGGTCCCTTGTCAAAACCCAATTGTGACCCTGCCAGCCTAGCTTTGGACCCCTGTCAATTGCATTTTGGACCCCCCCCCTTGATTATTAATATCTGGTCAGCCACAAGTCAAACAAACACCCCCTTTGGCGCTTTTTCTTCCTTCTCCCCACGATACTGCTTCCTGCTACACTCAAACCACCATTCCCCCAGCTCACTCTTTCCACACCTTTGTCCCCTCCACCTCACCTAAACAACAAAACTCATTTAATGCATCCTCTACCCAAGCACTCAACCCTCAACTGCTTAATACTTTTTTTTCCCGCCAAAAAACCAATCAAGGGCCAAGATGACTTTAAGACATCCAATGGACCAAAATGATGGTGGGATCAAGTCAGAGACATGTGGGAAGATGTTTGGTATATATAAGGAGCAATGAGAAGCAAGAAAGAGGGAGTAGAATTTAGTTTTAATATTTCTTAATGCCGTTTTTCTTATCCATGTCTTAATTTAGCTTAAAATCTGTAATTTTGTATTTCTATGATCCAAACTCAAGTTAATGTACCATTGTAATCTGTTTTTAAGAATTAAATTCAAGTTTGGTTACAATTCTTATTCTTGTGTTTACTGTTGGAATTTTCAAATTCATGCTCATATATTTAAGCTTCCAATAGCTTCTTTTCTCACTTAAACAAGTTTAATCAAGCTTATTTAAGCTTTTAACAAGCTTTGGAAACAGTTTAAGGCCTTTTCACTTAGGGTCAACAAAAGTCAACTATGGGCTCAATTTGAAATGGAAGCTGATTTGGTTTGATGCAGTGGTGAAATTGGGTTTAAATAGATTAGGTTAGAGTGTGATTAGCTCTGGTTTTTAGCCTGCAAGTCAAGGTGGACACCTGTGAGTATCTGCTTACTTTCCATTTCACTTCAGTTTGTATAACTAAGTTTGTGCTTGTATCTGCGGATAGCTTTAGTTCTTATCTGTTCATTTAGTTGTATTTAGGTCATGAAAGCCCAGTTTGATCATTAATACAAGTTTGTTTAGTGTTTAGCTCATTTTGATTGCAAATCAGTTGGTGTTAAGGGTGTTTGGATTAGTATGTTAATCTGAGTTTGAGTCTTTGTTTGTATTAGACAATTGCATTATCTGTCTTAAAATAACCAATTAGACTCATGTGAGTCAGTTAATTGAGCCTTAGAACCTTAAAAGTCAATTTCATTTGTTAACTGTCTTATGACTTATTTGTTAAGTTTTGTAAAACAAAATCTTATTTTTGTTTGAATTACATAAACATATATTGCGATAGTCTTATTTCATGTATTCACATCATATTCGGTCCTTAAATCATGATCAAAATCCATAAAAGTCAACTTTTCGGTTTTGTTAAGAAAGTCAAAAGTTGCAAATCTCGATTTGGGCTCAAATAGGAGAATTTTCTTGGATTCATTTCGGGTCAAAATCAATGAAACTTATGGTTTTAAAATCTTCACTGGTCTTGTTTCTTATCGACATTTTCCAGATTTTGTCAAATTTTAGAAGCCTCTAATGAGCTTATCAAACAGACTATCTGCGGTGCACACTTGCACCGATCTGCACACAGTCTTGTGCGGATCTTGCAAGATTCTGCCTGAGCTCTCAAGAGCTTGTTTAGGCTTCATCTTTAGCTTATAGATACCCAACCAGGTCTAGATCAAGCCCCAACTTTTATTTTTCATTTTCAGCTTATCTTGAATCTTGTGCTTAAGTCCAAAAGTAGCCCCTAAATTCTATTTTTAGCTTATATCTCATATAGTCAAATTTATGCTAGCTTGATATCCAGAGGTTAAGGCTTTTTTTTTATTGTTGCATTTGGTCAATTTTAGCTTATAGTAGCTTGTGTATCAGTTTGGTACTTGTTTTGCCCCTTTAGCTTATTCAAGTGCTTATTTCATAAGCACATTCCACTTCAGTTTCAATTTCCCACAAACAACCCCATGTTTTTCCATTTTTCTTAGCTTCCTTATATAATTTTAGAGTTTTCCTGAAATTTTCAGATTTTTCTAAGTTGATTTGCTATTTTTCTTAATTAAAATTAGTTTTTAAGCACTTTTAAATAGCATTTAATACAAAAAATTAAGAAAAGGTTCAAAAAAATAATTTTTCATTTTTATTAAGTTAAGATAAATATAAAAAGACAAAAAAGTATTTTTCCATATTTTTCTTAGTTAAATTTGTATTTTAAATAATTTAATTAGTTTTAAATAGTTTTTAATTCATAGAAAATAGAAAATAATCATAAAATACAAAAATAGTTTTGAAAATTCTATTTTGATATTTTAGACTTTTCCAATTCATAATTTTATTTTTCTAGCTTTATTTCCTAAATTCTTGTATTTTAGGCTATTATTAAATAGTTAAAATTAGTTTTAATTAATAATAATTAATTAATTAGTTATAAAATTAATTTTCTTTTTCTAAATATTTTCTTTTATCATTAGGATTGTAAAAATGTCATTTTCATATTTTTAGGACTTTTATTTCTTAGATCTCACTTTTTATTTTGTACGTTTACGTAATTTTATTTTAAACGTAAGTTTTAAGTTTTAAACGTTCATCATTTTAAATATAGTGATAGCGTTTATTTAATATTTTTTTATCTTTTAAATCCTTTTTAATTTGCATTTAAGCCGTTGTAATTTGTTGGCTTCTTCTGTAGTTATAATAATTCACAATCTCCTTTTCCGTTCAAATCTCTCGATCACTTTACGTTTGATAATCCATTGCATAGCTCGCTGGGACATAACGACCCGGGGAAACCCTATACTCCTCAGATCTTCATTGAATTCGTGCTTAAGCAGTTTTAAGCTTGTTACGGTCTGCCATTCACAAGTGGCAGGCTTTAGTGATTTAGCTTGACTGTTTGGCACGCAATCAAGCTATTTCAAAGCAATGGAGCCAAATTTCCTGAGTATTATAATTAGACAACTACTTTTAAAAAAGTATCAAAGTGAAACGTCTATGATGCATTTCATTGTACCTTTTCAATAATCTAGACATATTTTTGTTTTGAGGTTTGCAATGACACTGTCTATTGTTTGGTTTGCCCCCACCTACCGAAAAGTTCCAATTAATGGTGATGAACTTCAAAATTACAATCATGGTAAAGCGTTTTGTTGTCTTAGTGTAGTTCATGACCTTTTTTTAGTATCAGGTTAATATGTTATTAGGTTGTGCTTATAAACTAAAGAATGCTAGGAAAAACATGCTCCATAGTAAATTATACGAAGGGTTCATGTGTGTTTCTCCGTTTTAAAATATTGTCAGTTTTTAGATATTACATCAAAGCTATGACGCTTTCAAAGCGTAGATCAATCTCCATGGCATCGTTAGAGTTAACATTCATCCTTTAACACAACGTTCAAAATTGAAGAACCAATAACGAAATATCAGGTGCTTTTTGGATCGTACAGTTTACGTATTCCCTTCATCCTCGACTAATTATCTCATTATAATTCCTGTTACTTTTTTCTTCTATGGTAGGGCTCTAATTTCTGTATGTAAGAATATTGATGTTGATTTCATCGAGGATCAGGTCCGAGAACACTTCAACCATTGTAGCACAATCGATTCTGCTAAATTGATGTGTGATGATAAAGTTCTTTGCAAGGGATTTAGACTTGTCTGATTCTCTACATGGTGAGTTAATATATACTAAGGACTACTCTAAATCATCTGCAATAAATTCTTAGTTTTGTTCTTGGTCCTTTATGGTATAACTATTAACAAATGTTAAAATTGTGTCACATACTCACATCAATGGGAATCATGTGTTCTTGGTCCTTTATGGTATAACTATTAACAAATTAGCACTTTAATTTATTAATTTGAAGTTTTTAAATTAATTTATTGGTTAGTTAGATTACAATGTGTCAAATATGGAAGAAGATGAGGATGATATGATGGATAATGTTGTTGGATATAATGATGTTGTGAATGATTGTGGTGTAAAGTAGGATCATAACACCGGTTCGGATATGGTTGTGGAACAAGTTGCGGGTGAAACCAAGGTTTTGAAATTGGAAAAAATTGAGATGACGGTGAATGCGGAAGGGATTGAATTTTGTGGAGGTTAGTAAAGACGTTCAAGCAAGTGGGCTGAATGGTGATATAACTATAATAGATAACAATGAGGTAACCGAGGAGGTTGTGGAGATGCATGTGGAATTTGTTGTAGAAGTGGTGCTGAAAGATTGCAGAGACATCGTTTACAGCAGCTGATCTTGGTTCAAAGGAAGTGGAGATGGTAGTTGTGGAAGAGAGTTTTGAATAGATGACGTTATTTTTGTGGATCCAAGTATGGTTTGAGCTAATAATCAAAGTTTTGCAACTGACGTGGTCGATGCAGGGACGAGTGAAGTTATAAAAGATGATGCTCAAGGAAATGAAGTTGTTGAGTTGACTACCTCAAAGCCTCAATGTCTCGGAGGGCAAAGCGCTTTGATAGAAAAGCCGGAAGTCATGGAACAACCTATGGTATGTGATCAAGAAGTAACTGATGGAGATGAAGTGGCAAATGAAAATATTGAAAAAGAAAATGAAGCGTTAGATACCTCAAAGATTTCAGAGCCATTGACCATAATGAATCGTGGTTCTGAGGAGGTTGATGTTGTGGTTATGGAGGAGGGTGTGTAACCAGCAAAGATGAAGAAGCTCAAAATTGTGTTTCTGTGGATCCAAGTTTGGTTTGCCCAGAGATCGTGAAATGGAGGTACATTTCACATGTAAATGATGTAATTATGAGAAATAAAACAGTATATTTTTGGGAAGTTGCAATTACATGTGTGTTAATGTCTAAACAGGTGTATCCCATTTGGGTTAGAGCAACAGACTGTACATGCACCCATGCACCCATACAAGACCATGGTGTATCCGGAACCAAGGTTAGAGCAACAGTGCAGGCAGGGTGACACTACATATGAGTGCAGGCAGGGTGACACTACATATGCCCAGATGTACATGGATATTGGACCTGCTATTCACCTGGATCAGTTTTAAGACGTGAAGTATTTGATGGGTCTGGTGCAGTTAGTCGAATGAAGCAGTGGTTGATCAAGAACCATGGGTTTGAGACGTACACCGTATGCTGTCAGTGAACTTAGTGAGATAGATTTATGAAAGATGTTTGATGGCAAGCTTTATGAAAAGTGTCGAAGAAAGTATAAAGGTGTGGGGAACTTTATGACAGTGTTCTACAAAACCAAGAAAGGTAAGAAGACAGAGAAGGAGAGGTTCAAGAAGCTGCGAATGTGTGGTTCGAAACTCCATATGCTCAAGGTGTGGGGAACTTTATGACAGTGTTCTACAGCACACTTAACTGACCAATCTCTAAAACTTGATAGTTGTGGATTTGATTGGGCATATGTCGATGGTTAAACTAACGGAAAAAGTTATATGGCTGCAGTCAACTATTATTAGGTATATGGTTCTTTTACAACCGTATCTTTCTGTGTTGTATGATGCTTTGCAAGTTTTTTTTATATGCATGTATAATGCTACCACACCTCGCGCTATATATTACCTTGGCTGTATGTAGCGTGAAATGGTGTTATATTTTGGTGATCCAAGATCAACCTTTTTAATACATGAACAAGGATGGGTGGGACACATTGAGTAATCAGCATGAGAAATGGATAAAAAGTGAATAAATTTGTATGAGGGACTTCACTTGATTACTTATATGTTGTAACAGAGTACACATAACTCGATTATTTTTTGCGAGAGAAATGCCGATTTAGCAAATGGTGATATGGGGGATTTTGAGATTCGGTATGCAACATACTCCAATGAAGTTATATATAAGATGCAAAAAGTAGTTATCACCAAGTCCATCAGCACATGTCTAACATTTTCATAATGCATATAGTTGTTTTAGTTTAGTCAATGAAATTTGTTCGTAGATGCACCAATGTTGAAAAAACATGATTTCAAAAGAGCTGCAAGGCATCATGTTGGTTATATTCATGATCTCTTTGTGAGGAACTTAGCAAGGGCAAAACGTTAATTGTGAGACTTTTATGATGTAACTGGTTTCAAACGTTAAAACTCTTTGTTACTTTAATTTGTATCAGTAACGCATCTATTACTTTATAACACTATTTCTTACCTATTTACATTCAAATGCTAGATTGGTTGTTACTTGAATTTATATTGAAACACGCAAACTTAGATGGTTTTGATGAAAATGTTACAATAACATATGGTTTTGATGAAAATGTTACAATAACATATATAATATAAATAAATTAGAAATCAATTTTTAAAAATATACAATATATACAATCCCGCGCGTGCGCGGGTTTTATAACTAGTAATCTCTAAACAGATTACACATGGAACCTAATTACACAACAATCACAAAGTATTTGATATCGGTACTGATAGGATTGTTAATTGATATAATATTGCAGGGTAAAACTTTTAGGCTGGTCGCATTCGTACCCAAAATATCGGTTGAGCATCGAAAAAAGTAGCCCTCAACCAATGTTCACATCGGTTGTCTTGGTTGTGGACATCGAGCATTAGATCGGTCATAGGTAGAGAAAACGCAATATCGGGCTAAAAAGCAACCGATATTGTACATGTCTCGTCCCTTTTTTTTTTCTTTCTAAAAAAAAAAAACAACAACAACTTGGGTCATCGAGTGGGGCATCCGGGTCACGTTTGATCGCTGAAGAGAAAAGCGACGTGGCGCTGGTGACCCAGGTCATCCTAGGTCACGATTGGGACCAGCCTTATTCTTAAATATTACGTCGGTTATACCAAATCAGACAACAATATAGTTATTTAGGTATGTTCAACACATCGATTTATGATTTACATGCACACGTTACGTGTTGTTCACATTTTCTATCGGACCTTTGATGCTAACGGTCAATTTTAAGGTAATCGTTGTAAGTCAAACAATAATTAAACCATTGAGACATATATGCCCATGGGGCAATAATTATCACATGTACAATTCACAGACTACTCCCGACATTACAAATAGTTTGCAAATAATCTGAATTGTTATTATTACTTGTGAATCATGATTGAAAAAGTATGCACATTTAACTTCAATATTAATGATTGGTTAGTGAGGACTGTTAGTGCAGAGTTAATATTCAAGCAATAACTTATCATGTCTCACCAACATTTTATATGTATATCATATTCATGTTATTCTATTTCACTATACGAATATGGATCATGTTTATATCAGCATTATAAACAACGTTATAATGCTGAACAATGTAATGGGCGAGATTGATACAATGATCTAAACGATTGGAATATATTCACACAAGGGTCATCGCAAAATGTATTTAAAAGTTATTAACATTATGAACAAATATTTTGTATACAACGAAACAACACATTTAATGTATTTAACCCTTTAATAATTGAAATACACTATATATGTTTGAAGACACCATAGTTTTATTATAACATTGTTGTAAACATATATATACATTGCTTGTTATGAATATTGGACAAATTTCTACGAATATTTACCAATTGTGATACCAATTGATACCGATATTTGTCCATATTTTGTGATATATATATATCGTTATTTTACCAATCGTGTATAATACGTGACATGATACATAATTAGGTATATAATATTAAATTTATTTAAATCATTTATGAAAACAGTTTTAGATTATAAGCAATATGATAAAAATTCAATGCGGAACAAGAATTATCTTAAGAACAAATCAAGATATCTCAACCATCAATCTTTTTTAAATTTAAGGGTGTAGATTAATTGTCATTTTACTATAATTAGTTACACAAAGGTATTTTTGGAATATCAATCATAATTAACACCAATCCCATTCACTCATTTCATTCTATCTCTTTATTTCACCCACACACACCATCCTTTACTCTCACCAACAAATTTTCTCCCAAATTACAAACCCTAACAGCCCAATTCAAAATTGATCAAAATTAGTGCTAAACAATGGACATTCGAGACGAACTAGCACTATCAACACGTGATCCGGTGCTCCAATCGTTCCTCGTTGCCACTTACCGATCAAAATCAGCCTCATAATGTGGCGGGGGTGACGGGATTCGTGGCGGCAGGATTTTGTATTTGTGTATTTGTGGCTTTAATGTATACTATATGGTAGGGCCGTAAACCCATATGTAGGCTTTAATCGAACGGATTTTGTATTTGTGGTCATATTCTTAGGAAATTGAGTTTCTAAGTGTTCATTTATGCATAAGGACGAATTTATTGAAGTAGATCAGTTCAAGCCTGCAGGTCCCATTGCTTAATTAATTATAGAGCACACCATATTTCTAGCTTGCAGGTCCCATTACCGAAGAAAAAAATATCTATTTGTTTTTTTGTTTAGTTGCATGATCATCTTTAAATTTAAAGTGCATATCTTTGTTATAAAAGTTTACGTAATCATACTTGATATAGGGTTTTGCTAAACAATAGCCCTTATTCCTTTTTAAGATTATTCCCTGAAAAATGTGAAAACATCAAGGCAGTTTGACAATCAAGCTCTACTAACAGTGCTCCTAATAATGCATCAGGCATTTCAATTCCAAGAATGGGAGGCTGCTGAATCTCAACGCCTAAGACATGTTAAAGACTTACTTTTCTATTAAAAACAAATGCATTTTCTTTAAATATTAAATGACATGAAAACATATATACACTTAATATATCCCATTCATTCAAACCGCATACGTACTATTTTCTGTACATTACCATTTGGTCATCATCAAATCAAAATTGCGTTCATCCTCGACTTCCTTTCCTTTATATACTATCATAAGCCAATACTCGCAAACTTTCAAAAAACTGTTTTCAGACTTAAATGACGCCACACGAGCAACAACAACATCAACATAAACATTGAAAAACTTATAAAGTTTAGTTAAACTTCATCGAGTCTTAAACATGAGCAAAAACTGAGACTTGTCGCACTAATCTAGGTTGCGTGTCGGTGCCACACACTCATATCATCTGACTTGACACTATTCAGACTGCTATTTGCCAATGTGAGTATTCAGAGCTCCCCTTTTTACCGCTTTTCTTATTTGGGGTGAAATGCATGAACCTAAAATTTAAACTCTATTGTTTGCGCTAAATTGTGAACTTTTTGAACTCTTTGACTTTTATTGAACTCTCTTTGACTTGATTTGAACTCTTTGATATATTTTGAACCCTTTGACTTATATTGAACTCTCTTTTGACTTTATTTGAACTATCATATATATTTTGAACCCTTAGACTTTTGGATCTAAATAATTACCTTATGACTTGTTTGAACCTAATAGTTCGTACGTCCTTGACCTAAAGTCTCCCTTGTTCGGAGCAGCCTAAAGTCTCCCTTGTTTGGAGCAGTGCCGAGTCTCCCATGTTCGGAGCAGTCATGATTTGATAGTATATAATAGTTGTTATGATGGATTGTTCATACAAACTGTACATTCGCATTGTTAGTCCCCGATTGGTTTGCCGTTCGCACTCCAATTTATACGTACTGTTAAATGCGACCTCCTTGTGTGGGGCAATAGGTAGTATGAATAAGCGCTATTAGAGGTCGGCCAACCTATATATTAACACATGGATTGCAATAGGAACTTAACCATGAAAGAATAACTATTGAGTTTAGGTTGTGGTTAAGGTTTCTTTTTGCGTTATTACTATCAACATCGCGGCGATATTAGTTGCCCGTAACTTTCCGGAAGGATTGTGATCCATGGTGTCATTGCGAGTAAATCACTAGTGAAATCATGCACGTGCATCATAGTAAAAAGTCACATCTATAAACCATTGGAATAAAGGACAATATTTAAATAAATACACGTTTTTAAATGAAACGATTTTACCGTTTGATTATTTTATGTTAAACCATGTTCCAATATACCTAGTCATGAACAAAATATAAAAACACTATTTTAAATAATTTGGGAGCATCTTATCATAATTGGTAAACCACACTTATGTTGAGGAACCTATCAATTATTGAATATGTTTTGCGTATGACGGATAATCGCATTTATCGTTATTGAGACCATATGAAACATATCAACCGTTTATTATGCCAATAATATCGCAAAATCGTTAACTCGGTGCACACCGATTCTTCACAATGTTGTTAACCGTATGATAGGTTAGTAACTAATTAGCTTCAATCTATACTAGTTTATAATGTTTTAGGACTTTATAAAAAGGAAGTTTTAATTTTTTAAGCCTACACATCTTACTAAAATTAGTAATTCATATAATTAAATTCTACACTATAATAATTGCATTATAATGTACACTAATGACACATTAAATTTTAATATTAAAATGGATGTTACAAACTTACAATAATACAAATTTATAGTTGTAATTTTATCATAAAAATTCAAGTTATACAAAGTTCAAATGAGTATAAGTATGTATATCTATATTTGTATTGTTATACTTAACGGAAATTCAAATACGCATCTACTTTTTTCGAACTATCAAACGGGTAAACCGTCTAATACTAACTCTCATTGCATACCGCTTAAAGATCAAAGTACGAGAAAAACTAACATATCGGATATCACCGCTGCTTTACGCGGATTACACCCAATAGTGAAACCTCGCTTCACATTTAATGTGCACTTATAGTATTAGAAACTTTCTCCCAAATGAATAGCATTACAAATGCCTTGGTATAAGGGTGGACGGAGTGGAGCTCGGGTAGGGGTCCGGGTACCAAGTACCCGAGCGGGTACACCGCCCCGCCTAGCTCGGGTACTTGGTTCGGCTATGTAAATCGAGTTTCGAACTCGATTGGCTACCCGTGATTCATGTGTGTTGTGTTTGTATTTTTTTTTTTTTTTTTTTTTTTTTTTTTGTGCAGGGCGAAAAAGGAAGAAGAAGGTACCAAGGAAGAAGAAGGCAATACAAATACAAAATAAAAAAAAAAAAAAAAAAAAAAAAAAATCGGGTACTAGGGTACCACTCCGTCTAGTAAGGGTAGTGTTAGGTAGATTTGGGGTAGTTTTGAGTTGAAAGGTTTTTATTGGATAGAGGTGAGGTGACACTCCCAGGGTATTAGGGTACTAGGGTACCACTCCCTCCTCCCTAATAGTTCTTGAAGCCCATTACTACCCGTTCATGTGCGGAATCTTAGCACATTCAAATTCAGGAACAAACAAATAAACTTTCACAGAAATCTTTTACTAACCAATCATATGGTTATAATTTTTTATCTCCTAGGAACCTTTAATGTGATATTTTATAAAAATGTTAATTGTAGAGTTATTTTATCATTTATCACATCCATATGGAATCGATGTGATGAATTATTTCGGGCATGGGTCAAAACTATTTTAAAAAACTAATTAGCTATTCACATCGATAGTATTAGAGGTGGCAATTTAAGACCTAATGGTTAAATTTGGGTCTAGTTGAGTCATTTTTTTTAATGATATGGGTCTAAATGAGTTTAGTTTATTTTAATAGATGAGTCTAGATGGTTTTAGTTGATTTTAATTAATCAATGTTGATGGGTCTAGTTGGGTATAATAATATACCCATATGGGTCTAATACAATATCCACATGGTTTAAGTTGGTTATTAACTAAAATTATAAAAATCACTCACGGTCTATTTTTATACGTTTTCTTACGTTTCCATACATTTTTATCATTTTCGTCCGTTTTTATACGTTTTCATCCGTTTTCTTACGTTTTATCCGTTTGTATACGTTTTCGTCCGTTTTTTACGTTTTTACACGTTTTCGTCCGCTTTTTTACGTTTTTGTCTGTTTTCACACGTTTCCGTCCGCTTTTTTACGTGTTCGCTCGTTTTTTCACGTTTTCGCCTACTTTTTTACGTTTTTGTTTGTTTTACGTTTTAAATACATTTTTACGTTTAAAGCGACAAAAGCGTATAAAACGAATAAAATGTAAGAAAGCGGATGGCGATAAAAAGACGACAACGTATAAAAGGACGCAACGTATAAAACGAACGATGTCGTATTAAAGCGAGCGAAGCGTAAAAAGGCGAAACGATAAAACCGACGAAAACGTATAAAATGGACGAAACGTATTAAACCGACAAAAGCGTATAAAACTAATGAAAACCTATAAAATAGATGAAAGCGTATAAAAGCGGATGAAAGCGTGTAAAGCGGACGAAACGTATTAAACCGACAAAAACGTATAAAAACCGATGAAAACGTATAAAAACAGATGAAAACGTATAAAAACGGACGAAATCGTATAAAAACGGACGAAAAAGTATAAAAACGTAAAGAATGGATGAAACCAGACAAAAACGGATTAAAACGGATGAAAACATATAAAAACATAAAAATACAGACGAAAACGGATGAAAACTGACGAAAACGTAAAAAACGGATATTGAATGCTTTTTGTCTTTGTTTACAATAATTAATTATTGTGTTCCATGATGAAACAAAAAAAACTAGCAAAACCCAAAAAAACCCGACCGGACCCGACTCATACCCATTTTGACCCATACCCATCTAGACCCATCCTTTCTAGTGACCCATCTCGACCCATACCCATATAGACTCATACCCATCTAAGACCCAAGACCCAACCAAACCATTTTGCCACCTCTAGATAGTATATACTTAAATTCATCGGTGGATAATGGATATGCCCATGCACTCTAGAATTATAAAAACACCTTGTGGATATCATATTTTGCACCGATGGGTTAATTTACCACGGGTTGAATAGCTCTAATACATCATGAATCGATTATATGCTCATTTGTGTGTTTGCATTTACTCTTTTGATACTACCCGTTGGAGTATATTATCAATTCAGATTATTACACATATGATTCACATCATAAGGTCCATTGCTCAAACAATTTAGCCTCAGCTTGAAAGAGTATTTTGTGCACCAAACGCCAGTGAAAGTTAAAGTAAATGAAAGTTTGGCGCATCATTATCAACACAAGCTTCAGTATTTCATTATTAAAACCATAGCCCATATGGTTGCATTTACTTTACTATTAAACCATGAACTTATCATTGTGCATCACATTTACTCTACCAAGGAGTTTTACATGACTGTCTCCTGTTGATTGTATAATTACATACACATTTAGAGAATTTTATTAAACAGGTGTTATGAATCATATTTATAGGTTAGTCTATCTAGGAAACATATCTTTCCTAGTTAGTACCAACCACTTAGCTATGATATTAGGTATATGCAAGGCTAATGTTGACAATAATATCGCACGATTATTAGTTTATAAGCATAATCTCTCCCAAACGTTTTTCTTACATCTCCTTTCAGTCTGGACCGGTGGGACGTGATCCGGGGTTGGACTGGTTTTTCTACGCGTGTACGGAGGTACCGTACACGGTTAATTATTATAGTAACAGATATAGTAACAAGGTAAATGGAAATCAAACCATGAAGACATGTAATCATAGAAAAAAAACTTCAATCCATAGTTGCAACGATAAGCTCTATGTGGAACCATATATGGGTAATCCATTTTACCTGCAAGTTCAATCATCTCTTTGCATTCTGTTAGGGACAACGGTTAAAAATGTCTTGCTTACACGAAATCTCTATTGGATTACTCAAGATATGCACTTACTTTTGGACACAAGAACTCATAAGCCCAAAAAAAACGTTATGTGAATTTTTGTGTGTTCCAAATAAGACCAAAATTCTGTTATTAACAAAATGACAGTTTGGCGACATTTGGTGGTAGTTGGTGGATCCAACGGTCATGTTAGATGGTCAACAAACACAACTCTTGTGTTTTGGCGGGAAAATTAGGTAAACCTCTGATTACATGGGATTGGAATCCCAAGGGGAGGTGCCTATTAGCCCTACTTCTTGTTGCGACGGAATTATGTAGGCTCAAACGAGTGTTTAATCTGCACACCCAAACATGTGTCCGATCTCAACATAATTTCCCAGCAGTCTCTAGTTAATGTTAAACATAGTTAGACTATTTAAAAAATTAGCTTCTTTTTCCTATCATTTCCATCACCCACTAAAGTGGCCATCTTTGGAAAAAATGTTTTTGAGTAACACAATCATGCATTTAGATTCGAGGGTGTTTGGGTAAAGCTTATTTTGGTTGCCCTTTGGTTGGCATTGCGGGCTACATGGAATGGGAATGACAATCACTGGATATGTGGAATTATTGAAGGGTCTCACAAAGTTATGCATACAACACACTAAGTATTGACACACAATAATCAAATGAAAATAAGACCACAAAAATTTATTCAAGTTTATGTAATAAATCACAAAGTGAATGCAAAACCTACCAAGGATCGAGCCTATCAATTCTTGTAAAAACACTAAGTTTTTCTGTGAACTTATTACATTCTAAATAACTGTTAATAATCAAAGATCCCAAGTTTTCAATGATTTTTCGTGTTCCTTAACCAACCGACTTTGTAAGTCTTAAGCTCAATAAAGCCTTAGCTTCAGCACCTATTTCATCAGGAAGGTTTTCCAAGATATCCCCGCAATACCCAAAAACTATGGCATCTCTGGCTCTCTCATTATCAATCCCTCTTTGTTGGAAATAAACAAGTTCTTCTTCCCCGATTTTGGAAGTGCTTGCTTCATGTTCTATACAAGCAGAATAACCTTTCACCTGTTTTTACAAAAAGAAATAAACAGAAATATCTTTACATAGACAGATTATGTTACTCAAAGGTGCTAACGAAATTTCTTGAAGTACAAGAAAAATTCTAGCAATGACCAGAAAATAGTCAAATATATTTTCTAATCATACAGATAGTGTCTAAATATTATCATTGCAAGCAACTATCATTCCCTGTGAGTAACTGTAAGTTTAAATAATCTAATTAACAACATAAGTTATCCACCCCATGAAGAATGCAAGAAAGTTCACGCATGACGTTTTATAGAAACTTTAACTTTTCTTATTCATGAAAAAAATCCTTGATACATGTATTTACTAAAAGGTATTAAAATATCTCACTAATGATCATAAATTCATAATTAATTACCACACAAAGTCAGATAATGCAATTCTATTTTGGAATGAACCGATAACTAAAATCTCTCAGACGTAAAATGAGGCCCAAATTACACCATATGCAAGGCAAAGACCAAAAAACTTATCAAAATTCCTCCCAATAAAGTAGTGAACTATACTGTATAAATTGGTAAGCACCTAAACGTATTATATACAATAATATAAGTTAGAAAAATGCACTTAATCAATCTTGAAGATAAGTTTATTTCAACAATAAATCTATATAAAAGTGGAAGTTCAAAATTTTGTTCATTCTACAACATTTTCATACTTTTTGTCTCCTTTTTATGCACTTTTAATTTTTTGATCAAGTGTTTCTTGTAAAGTATAATCTTTGTAGAAACACAAAATAATATCATAGTTTGCAATAAATGAGTCACTTTACAAAAAAAGAGTCCGGTCCAGATGTCCTTGTTGCATTCAGATTTCCATAATATGCCCCAAGATCGGCCATTCTTGCAAATATAGTGTTTGTTTGGTATTTACACATGAATGATCACTAGAATGCAACGAAAAATCAAAAAGGACATCGTCAGAAAATCAAACCCGTTGCGTATATGTTTGGGTCATGGAGGGAATGCCTGAATGGCAAGATGTTTTCTTAAACATTGGTAGATTATATTTAATAATCAGAAATCAGCATTAGAAAAGCAGTGGAAACAAAACATGGTGAAGGAATAGTGTTTCGGATGTAATTGTGATCTTGAAGTTGTAATAAGTACTTTTAATGGCGTATTTGTACAATACAATATGATACTCGCCTTTGTGTTTTTATTAAGATACTGGTCACTGGATCTCAAGATGAGATAGCAAATAGCAAGTACACATCTACTAAAACAGGTTCGTTAATCATTTTTAACACACACACATTCACACACAAGTCAAGAAAGTTAAATATCATGTTTTAGAGCATGCATTTCAAGAAAAATACCTGGATGTCTGGGTAGGTGTTAGCATCTGACATGTCACCAATAAGCATCGAATCACACTGAGACGAATTCCTTGCATTATCGCCGTGGTGAACACGAACAAGACCCCTATAAGTAGTCCTCGATTTTCCAGCCGATATACTCTTTGAATTAATTACAATTTTCGTGTTGTTACCCTTGTGTATCATCTTTGTACCCGTATCCGCTTGTTGAAAATTATTAGTTGAAGCAACCGAATAAAACTCACCCACTGAATCATCACCTTTTAGCACAACACTTGGGTATTTCCATGTAATCGCGGACCCTGTCTCTACTGGAGTCCAAGAAATCTTGGATTTGCTACCAGCACAAAGACCCTTTTTTGTCACAAAATTGTAAATCCAACCTTTTCCGTTTTCATCTCCCGTATCCCAATTCTGCATCGTGGAGTATTTAATTATGCTTCCTCGTTACAATGAAGTTCCACCATAGCAGCATGAAGCTGATTCTTATCATAAGAAGGGGATGTAGACCCTTCAAAATACACAACAAAACTCCTATCATCAGCCACTATAAGAGTTCGCTCAAGTTTCCTTTGCATTTATTCAAAAATCAGTCAATATTTTCATAGGGCATTTAGTGTCTTTGGGTATATACACAAACGACCCATCTGACCGATTCAAAATCGATGATTATTTAACCGCATTCAAAATCTTTTAACCGATGATTATTTAACTTGTTATCATTCAACTCATTACCACAATGTGGAATAAACTATTTTAACCGAACCACTTTTGCAAAACATTTGCATTAATTGCAATATGAAACTATTCACCGTTTATCTGTATAAACACAATACAACTCATTACCAAATTGTGTTTTGTCTCATTAAACCTAAAGGGGATATTATATTTCTGCCTCTCTATATTTTCAATGCCCTTTACATTATTTTCATGATTACTGAATAGTCTTAAAATTGTGGATTTTGAAACAAATGAGAACCATAATGAAACATATTCAATAACGGAGATGGAAATATATGGGTAACTATAATAAAGTCTCTCCTACTTATTGTAAGGACATAAGACTTATTATGATTAGACATATTACATTCAATTGATCAATTTAGTACAAAAATAGTTATACAATAACATATTCATATCTGTTATATATATGAAAGTATAGTCAATACAACCCTTGTGATAACACAGGCTGGATTTATCTCTTTCATTGTATAACTATGTTTTATTGTATTATAAAACACATTAGTGTTCATAACCATTACAGAAAATAATCTATTTTAAACTATGAAAATTTGATATTAGTACTTTGTACAAATAGGTTATTTGATGTTTATTACTCCGTATTACTATGACTATATCATAATTTAACCATTGGTAATAATGGTTAGAAATAATTGAATATCTAATACGTGTATATAAGTACCTAACCCACTATTTGGTAAATCATTAATTGATATTTGTTACTACTCTAACTTTGAAAGACACCAATAAATATTAAGTATAAGTATATCTATCCTCTTGGAAACAATTACTATCCATATGTATTAGATTGTGAAATGTTACATAAGGCTTGTGGATATATTCATCACTAGGATACGTTTTTTAGCAAACCTGTGCGCAATAGTTAGTCCATTATACAATTGAATATGATATAATTATAGATATTTACCCAACAACGATTGATAGTTCCTATAGTACTAATTGAATATGAAACACTAGATACAGTGGTGTACAACAAATCTATAAATTGTTACTTGATTGGTTAGATACGTTTAACTAGATACGTTTAACTAACCTATTTGTAACCTTATTATAGCGTGTATGCTAAATATGAAGATTTCTGGTGAGGATAGAAGTAGATGGATAGATGATTTGGTAACTCTATGGGAGGAAAATAAGTTAAAAAAGGAAAAGGTTTCTAAAATTGGGGAGCTAAAGGTAGAATTAAAAATTACAAAAGGATATTGTGTATGGGAATAGAAATGTGGCTATGATTGCTAAAGAAGAAGCCGAGAAGAAGAGTGTGGATAAGTTGATATATCATTTACGTGCATGAAAACGCTAATCTTGATGATGATGGCGCTAAAATATAATATGCAATTTTTTGAAGGTGAGGTATTTCGATGAAACAAATTGCTAATTCATATAATAGATTACGTGATAAAGTTCTTATAATACCTGATCTTCGTACTGTTCATTTATCGTTTTGAAGAATATATACCGCATCAGACTTCGTTTTTATTCACCTTAAAACTATGGAATCAAAACACTTATAACCTGCTCCACAAGGCAATTCATCTACTTATCCTACTCGTGGAGTCGAAGATGATGGTGCCGACCCTGCGTTGTTGCAACACCCCTTTAATGGCTTTCCTCTTCTTCTTAACTAATCTACCTACTTGTGGTATATGAACATACGTATATTCTACAAAGTTATTTAGATATACCCCTTATATAATGTAATAGTTATGGTACAATTTGTACTAATTAATAATATACGTAGTATTTAGTATAAAAATATATTATTAGTTTGTGGATATGTAAATGGTTACTAAATGATATATGGTGACTATATTAAGTCTTATCAAATACCTATACTCTATAAAAGTGAAATAATTGTACGATATGTTTAACAATGGTGATATATGCACAACTTTCCTATAATAGTTTCATTTCGTGTGGTGGTAAGGAACCATGACTCGACAATCAACTCACGCCAAAAGAAAATAAGATGATGACATGACCAAGACATACCAACTAAAACGCACACCAAATGGGAAAAATGTTGGAATATGTATATATTTATAAAACGCGTATGTCCGGATTCGAACTCGTGACCACGGGATTGCACACATTAACGAATGAGAATTAAAGTTAATAATTAATGTTAATGATTACGATTAATTATTACACAAAACCGACTAACGATCGTTAAGTATTTAACGGAAAAATGACTAACGGTCGTTAAATGTAAAGAGAAGGACTAATAGTGAAATTGTTATAAAAGGAAAAGATTTGGGTGTTTCCCTTTGATTGTGAACGTTTTTGGGAGGGTTTTTTCAACCCAAAACCCTAACTTTTTCCCAAAGTTTTCCATTCACTATATAAGCAAACATAGGGTGAGAGTTTAGGGTTAACTTTTTTGAAATGGGCACACATTAACCTAAACTCTAACGGGCACATTTTGTTTCTCAATTATTTTCTCTCTTGCATAATCGTTTCTTAATATAAATAAGACCCTAATTTATTAGGGTTTTGGATTTTTTGTTTTTCCATTAAAACAAAAGTTTGTGTTAGATCTAGCAATCCCTTTAACTCGTGGTTAATTCTCTTGCATACAAGAACGTGGTTGTAACACACCATTTTTACACCAATTGGTTTGAGTTGTAAACGGTGAGTTGACAACTCTTTAAACCACTTCATCTTCTTTGTTCAAGAGATCTAACCAAATTGCAAGAGGTATGTTCCGCATCTTTCAGTTAATTATTTATTTGTTATGATTCTAAGTCTTCCGCTGTGTACTCTGTGGTGTGTACATGGTTTTATTGTATTCATGTATCTTAAACTCAACAGTGGTATCAGAGCCTTGTATAACAAGTAATTAATTACTGAAACACATAATTAAAATAAACATGATTGTGTTATTATTTGTATGCGTAGATCTAGGGTTTGCAAAACCTAAACCCTAATTTTTTAGGGGCGTGTTTTTTTGGTGCCCTAATTAGGGTTTTGTAAACTTCAATTTTAATTGGATTAGAAACCCTAGGTTGCATGCAATTTTATGTGTATTGCGTAACTCTGTTTAATTGCATTAATTGTTAAGTGTGATTTATATCCATGGTAATTACATGCATGTTTTGTCATGGATCTGCTTTTATTGTATGTTTTACTTGGTTAAGTGATATACACTAAATATTATGATAAATCTAAAAATTGGGGAAGACCTCAATTATTATTATTAAATCAATTATGTGCTATGTGGTATGTGTTTGATTTCGACTCACGCAATCGATGAATCGATGCATGTGGCTCACTTTGTACATTGCTGAAAACGGGTGAGAGTCTTAATTAAACATATACATATTGACAGATCTAGAATTGATTTTTAATAGGATTTATCAAAAAGGTTTGCATGTGGCTATTTGATATGCATGACTTGTTTGTTATGTTTGTTTATATGTTTATTTTTTAAATACTTGCTTGTTTGTTTTGTGTAACAAGGGTATTTTTATAAGAAAAATAAACTGACCTAAACAATTGTGAAACATGTAATTTTTTAAGCATAGTAATCGTAATCGTTTAATTGATTGATTTTTATGCACAAAATAGCTAGAACGGCTCACCCATTATTGACAAACTTTGTGCGTCTTAATGGAGCTACCAAGTATTCCTATGAATGTGCATAAAATCTTAAGGGTGAATTGACCTTAAATTCTACGCGCCACTTTTGTGGTAATTATCCGAATAACTTGGGTCTTATGACTCATGCAAAGTGAGAGGATATAGTGGTAATTAAAGGTAATTCTTTAATTGGTTTACCAATACCTCGATTAAAGTTTGATGATGAAAAGCTTAAACATTAAAACAAGGATATAAATGTTTTAATAAAACCTATGCTACGAAGATGAATGCATGACATCTTTGTTCATATTTGATTTGACATCAAAATTATTACCCTTAATTTAAGTTGTATGCCATCCAACGAAACGGAAACACCTAAGATTACCTTTTATTTGCGTGAGAACGTGATTTAGATGGTAATCAAAGGGTAAAATATCCACGTGACGAGAGCGGGCATGGATGATTTTGCGGTTTCTTAAGTTGGACAACTTAATTGAGCTTTGTAGTGAGCCCGACAACTCAAGGCATAAGATGGGGATAAAACATGTTTACATGGCAATTGAAATTGGCTAAATGTAAATCCCATAAATCTAGGAGTTGCAATTTGAAAATTGGCAATTGAGGTGCGACTCGTACCATTTTGAATAGTTTCATTACTAGCAGATCAACTGATGTGATGAAACTATGTCAATTTGGATCCTAGTTTTCAAGTGAAAATTAAATGGTTATATGTTTATGAACCATGGGTATTTAATTTTCTTGAAAAGGTTAATTATCGAAAATACTAAAATTTAATTTTGTAATTCTTTTGAATGTATTAATGCAACATTTAATCGTAAACGTGGTTTAGTCTTTTATTAGTAAATTGATTCATTCTGCTTTCAAACAAATGTTTGATCGAGAATAATTTACCGAAAAGACAAACAAAGTCTCTTTTCTATGGGAAAAGAATGAGACTCAATCCTATTCTTTTTCATGGATGAGAAAGGTATAATAGGAACATTTGAATTGTCTAAATTCCAATGTAACTCATAGCAATGAATTGCACATCTTATTTTCCATAAAGATTTCATTACCCTCATTTGGTGAATGAATCCATTGTAACAACATGAATGTTGGTTAAATGGAAAACATGTATATGAGTTACTAAATTAGAAGCTAGACTAATTACCGTGAAAATTGGTAAAAGGCAAACTAGCATATTTTATCTAGTTGTTTTGCTTTAGCCTTTAAAGGTACTACATACCAATATGGGGATGGTAGGCCTGTTAAGGAAGAAATTGCATACCTAATTTTTCGAGTTAATAACATTGATGGATAACCCATCATTCATAGAGTAGAATACACCTTTTAGTACCTTAGTAATGATTACGTATTGTTCTTTAAAGGTGTAGGAAAGTAAAAAGAAAGCAAGTTTTTTTCACTGGTTATGAAACACTTACAATGTTGTCAAATTCAGTGGGAGCATTTGTGTTGCATTACTGAATAAGAAGTTGTTATAATGATTTCTAATTCAGTGGGAGCTACAAGTTTTGTTTCCTGTGTAGTAACCCAGATTATCTTCAAAGATAATTACTTTCCAATTGTAGACACTTATATTTTTAAGGATAGTCATGTGCGTTTCCTTACTAAACAATATAGTCCTACATCTACTTGTTATATCTATGACACAAATCATATTAATCAAATAAACAAACGTTTGTCGTGTTGTTTATCTGCTACATGATGTTGTTCCATGCACAAGTGGGAGAAATCTATATTGTGTGCAAGGTACAACACATATAAATTTGATTTAAATGGATTCTCTTGACCGCAAGGTAAGAAAGTAACGTTCTAATAGGAATTATACATTTAAATGTGTATGATTGCCCTATTAAGAACATGTGTCAAGATGATAACAAAGACTACTTTATTTTAAATATTTATGTCATTCAATATTTAAGAAACACTTGTTGTTGCAATTTATGTTACGTGAGAACGTGAACTAGATTATAGACCAAGGTAAAATATCCACGTGTCGTGAGAACGAGCATGGATGATTTTGTAGTTTCTTACGTTGAACTTTTCATGGAATGACATAATTAAATGAAGTAATCTAATACTACTTTGAATTTAAGTATTCGTTGAATGACCTAAATATATGTAGTAAATATTAACTAGAAATATTAAGTGAAACCTGAGGTGGTGTTCATAATTACTTTAATTATAAATGTTTATGATTTTGTAAAGTCACAAACATGAAGTCTTTTAATACAAGACTTACAATATAAAGTAAGACGTTAACTTGCTATGTTTTAAGACATATGCATGAAGTCAATGAGTTGATCAATGACTTATAACGTATATTGGGATTATAACTGGTATGTCTTTTGACTTGGTCAAAAATACTTGAGTTATAATGCATGCAATTGACTTGGTAATTCTATTGTACCATTAAGTTTTACTTTGTTGGTAAATAGGATAAGCCAAAGAGTAGATGGTTATCTTAAATATTGTTAGATTATCTTACAATATTAATTCTAATGAAATACCATAGTTTTATGGTATGTTCAGTTAGAAGAATCAAAATCTATTGGCATGTTTGATTCAAGATAACTATAGTTTCTTCCACATGTTATCAAGGTTAGTAGATTGAGTATAGTTTGAATATACTCAATAGGACTCCAACCTAAAAGATTAATAAGACACCATTTTTTTATGGAATGTGATGAATCACATTAAGTCTTATAATGAAGTTCTGAATTTGTTAAACTACTTGTAAAGTGGGTTGTAACAAACTAATGTCAAGAACTGTCAATATTTTTTGTAATATCCCAAAAGAGAACAATGTATTGTTGCTCTACTTGCTAAACTATTTAAAGGTAATCTTTAAATTGTTAAAAGCAAGTGGAGTTTTGTTTAGATCTTGAAAGATTGAATTACAAAATACATAATCTTCTAAAATGCACTAGCAAATATCATGATGAGGCTAAACATGTATATGATAGACCTCAATATGATGGAATTGTCATTCATAGATCCGCAAGGATATCTCGGATATTTAATATCTTTGAGGAATATGAGTTCTGAGGATCATGGTAAGCTGTTAATCATAATGATGAATTTACCAAATGTTGAATTGTGATAAATCAATCATACTATGAATGTAGAGATGCTGTACATAAAGATAATCAACTTTAGATATTTGGTTTATCTTAATGAAAATAAATTTCTTCAAAGGATTGAAACCCTAGTGGTTTAAATCTTTGTGTAGAAATCATATGGACAATATTGTACACATATTTAATGCATGTCTAGTGACAATAATATTAATCATACTTAAGCAATTAACTATGATTGAATATTCTTTCCTAGATACATTAAATAGAAGTATAAAGATTATAATTGTCATACTTAGTTTCATTGATGTGAAATTTTGATAATGAATATCAAAACTCTTTGTTTTGGAATTACTTTAGCGAGGACGATAAGTAATGCAAAGGAGTTTTTATGAATTCAAATAATCTTTGAATATGTACAGACTGCAAGAATCCATGAATGGATATATGCATGCATCTAAGAGATGATTCTTATGTTTAATATTAAATCCATGTTTGATTTAATAATTAAAATAAGATAGCTCATAAGTATTTCTGAAAGCTAGTGGGAGTATTATTTTTATTTTCTTAAATCTTATATGTTGTATGGGCAACTACATTCCACCTAAATTAAGTTTTAATTGGGAATGAAACTTCGTTTGTAAGATTTGGAAATAAGACATACAACCTTGGAATATATGTTTATTACTATAAACATATGCGGTAAATAAATGAGTCTAAAAGAACATGATGAATACATATCTTTGACAAGATAGAATATGAATGAGATTTTAAAGTCTAACTTGAAGATTCATCATGTACATCATGTTGTGTCATGCTTGATTACAAGATGATTTGACAACATTGAAAGTTGTTAGTGTAATAAATATTTTAAAAGGAAATATGTTTGGATTTAGAATCACATTCCACAGTCTGGAGATGCTCCTAGATTCTATGGATGAAAATATGGCAATTGTTTCATAATTGTCATTGCCAACAAACTTGAGTTTTGGTAGGCACCAACATTACACTATAACTGTTCAAAGTTTACGGATGTTTAAAGAGCATATTGTTGTACACAATAATGCCAGTATAATTGAGATGACACTCAATTCTAGTTATGGTATCCTTGATGATGATCATGTTGGCTAGTTATGTTTAACTAAGAGCATAGTTGCATTATACATTAAAGAATAAAGAATACTTTAAAGTTTTGAAAGATGATTGTCATAAAAGGGTGGTTCAGGTTATCACGCACCTTATGGAATGATATGACAATATCAAGATATGTGTAAACATATACAAGAAATTCACTTATTGAATTCTTGAAATAAGTATTCTCAAAATTCCTATGGATCAAATTTAGTTGAAATTATGCCTTGTCAACAAGTATGATTCTCATGACTTGTGGCAAAATTCATTAACTAAGAATTATCATGCATTGATCTATTTAGTATTTGGATAAAAGGATATTGTAAACATTATTATTAAAATGAAATAAAGTATTTTGTTATGTTTATTATTCATTTATTATGATGTTATCCTATATTTGCATGTTTAAATCCTTGAATAACTTAAGTTATTCTAAATAGTCCGTTGTCAATCAATAACATGGGAATGATATTGAATTAAGACAAATCTGAGTATTAGTTAGAATATACTTGAAAGTATATTGATGCGTAGCATGACTAATTTCAGATGATATTCAATGAATTGAGTATAGGACTTATCCCACCCACATGATGGTACTTTATGGATCTTAGTCATTAAGTACATCATGAATATTTATCCTCGACTTGAGATACCGAGATATGTCATGGATGTAGTGCATTTCGTGAAGCAATCTAACGCTATACGTGGCGGTAGTTATAAGGGTTGTTTTCGAAGTGTTGCGAAATTTATGAATTCGCTTGTAGTCAAAGCGGATTTGTTTCCTTCAAATTTATTTTGAAGTATAATCTTATTGGGCCCTCGTAGGGTTGTCAAGATGTTTGCATGGCCATGCCCAAGGTCTTCGAAATATGTTCGGAAGAATTGGTAATCTTGATCAATCATATAAAGCGAGAAGCAGAATAGTTAATTAAGAAATGAGTGAGATCCATATTCTTATTAACATGGTATTAGAAACAAAGGATGAATATGATGATGAATCATCAAAGTGGTTTTCTCCGAAAACCATACACGAGTTGTACCGGGGCATTGGCGTGTTGCTAGACGCTAACCAATGTCATTACACGCTTTGTAAACATATCCAGTGGGAGTGTTGGAATATGTATATATTTATAAACGCGTATGTCCGGATTCGAACTCGTGACCACGGATTGCACACATTAACGAATGAGAATTAAAGTTAATAATTAATGTTAATGATTACGATTAATTATTACACAAAACCGACTAACGATCGTTAAGTATTTAACGGAAAAATGACTAACGGTCGTTAAATGTAAAGAGAAGGACTAATAGTGAAATTGTTATAAAAGGAAAAGATTTGGGTGTTCCCCTTTGATTGTGAACGTTTATGGGAGGGTTTTTTCAACCCAAAACCCTATTTTTTCCCAAAGTTTTCCATTCACTATATAAGCAAACATAGGGTGAGAGTTTAGGGTTAACTTTTGTGCACACACATTAACCTAAACTCTACTCTTTTTCTCTCTTGCATAATCGGCCGAAGACCCTAATTTATTAGGGTTTTGGTTTTGTTTTTCCATTAAAACAAAGGTTTGTGTTAGATCTAGCAATCACTTTAACTCGTGGTTAATTCGTGTGTACAAGAACGTGGTTGTAACACACCATTGTTACACCAATTGGTTTGAGTTGTAAAACGGTAAGGGACAACTCTTTAAACCACTTCATCTTCTTTGTTCAAGAGATCTAACCAAATTGCAAGAGGTATGTTCCGCATCTTTAAGTTAATTATTTATTTGTTATGATTTTAAGTCTTCCGCTGTGTACTATGTGGTGTGTACATGGTTTTATTGTATTCATGTATCTTAAACTCAACAAAAAAGACATCGACAAAGTCAAGAAATACCGTCAATACTCAAGCTAGTCAAAGACTAGGAAATGAAGACATATATTCGAGACACATAAATAGGTTAATTGATAAGTTTCGGCAATTTACCCAATAACCCCAAACGTACATGTTTAATAATAAAAGACAAGTTTCCATTTACTCTATGTAGGTGATGACCAGTTGATAGTGGTCAAAATATAATCTTTTCTGAGTTTTGAGAACATTTAGCAGTTTTTGATGTAAATAAGTAACTGCCTTTTACTTACCATATTGATCGTTATATGGGTTCATCTCATTAAACACGCGCGTAATGAAGAAGTAATGTGTTATTATCTAATTGTGTGTTGGAATTTGGATAAAGACAAGCTTATATACAACTAGACATTTGAGTTTATAAATCCTAGACCTCATGCAGTGTAAGAATGTATTCTATCAATGTAATTTTAAACATAACGTTGAAAATCCTATACCCATACTTTTGCCAAAAATATTGTTCATAACTTGTAAGTAATATCTTAAAACCTGTTATTCCATCTTCCCATACGTATACCAATACTTTAAACTACCAATTCTAGCTTTAACTAGCATAGTCATCAACAGTATACTTCGTATAATTAGCATAAAATGAGGGGAAGCAAAGGTAAATATTGAGATCTTTAACAAGAATAAGGAAAAGAAAAAGATTTGTTTCTCACTCTTCAATAGACATTCTCATCGAGACACTGGGTAGTTATGTTTGACAATATATTACACATGATTATCTTTTATATAATAAAGGAATTACATCATTTCTGAGTGTTTTTGCAAAACCCTTCTCATTGTAAAAAAAATTAGACCAATAGGAGAGCTTAATTTTGCCACGTAAGCAAAATCGAGCTACGTGATTGGCTAATAAAAAGTCAAAATTGAATCTAATTTGGTCAAAGTTTAATAAATTTCGTATAGAGAATAAAATTCATCACAAAATATATGTGGCAAAAGTCTGAAAAAAAAAAACTACTAAAAAGCGGCTATGAATTTCAAAACTTTAAGGGCCAAACGTGGGAGGTTTCTTTTGTAACTTTTGTGCTAAAATAAATTAAGGAAAAAAAGAAAAGAAAAAACATAACCAAAAAAACCCACCTGAACCTAACATCACTCGAATCGCTGGCTGCAACTGCCTCCCACCACCACCATTCGCACACCCATAATATCCGGCAATATTATCTCCAAGAAATCAAAATCTTAATCATAATATTCGTGAGGTACACATGACTATCAATCTAATGTCAGTCATCAGTTTCAAAACGTCAAGTATAAATTGATCCAAGGTATCAAAACTATTATTTGGTTTTATTATCTAACTTAATTATTTATGCCTACATAATGATTAAATTGGGGGAATTTTTTTGTTTGATTTTGAAACAAGTTGAAGTTGTACTAAGACCCATTCATGGCTTTTATAATTATCTTGACTAAATTAGTAAAGCAGTATAAAGATGAAGTTTTACTCTTATGGGAGTACAAGTGTATGTGCATACTGAATCTGAATATATGGTGATGAGAGTTTCATCAAATGACAGGTTTGTTATTTTATGGTTTTTTATGTAATGAAATTTGTCATCAAGAACCTCATAAAGTCTTCCATATTTTAATGAGCAATTGTATGATAAAGTTCTTAAAGGAAAATTACAACAACATACCCAATTCTGCCGGAGCGTCTTAAAGGAAAACTGAATAGTTTTTTTTTTTTAGGTATTTATCAAATTTCTATAGGATTACTGTATGCGCAGTTAATTGCATCTAACATATGAACCAAAACATAAATCAAAATATTTTGCGAAAGGTGCAGATACACGGAGAACTTGGTTTTATTGTGGGTATGAACCTTGAAGAATGTAATACCCCTAGACTAGAAAGCACATTGATTACTCATATTTGTAATAATAATGGGTTGCTAGACATGAGATAAATATCAGTAAGGATAAATTGTGGAAGTGAGTAAACCACCACCTCTCATTTCCGCCGACTGATTCTACATAGAGGTATGTGTTGGTGTTTGTTTAAAGGTTAAGGTTTAGTCATGACGCAACAAGCTCTTGAATCCGAACGCACATGCATATATGGTTTAGTCCTCATGTTACCAAGTTCTTAGCAACCTTGATAACAAGTTTTTGGTTATGGCTTATGCGACTTTGAGCAGGCATGTATATGTCAGTTCGAAAAACTTAGTACATACTTTTAGAGTTTTAATTGTAATCTAAAAATCGTATCTAAATGCTTGCATTGTTTGATTGTTGATTATTTTTCTTTTTTTTTTTATCAATCTCTTCATAAATGAAGCCCCTGACCTGTGTCAAACTTTGTGCATCTACTAAGATGCAATAACATATACAAAATTGAGACTTTGGGGTAAGTGGATAATATATACTATAATTAAACAAACAAACAAGGACCAGAGCTTCTCAACCATTTTGTAATGTTCAAGTCACATTTACTTGAGATCAAGCTTAATTTTTGTTTAATTCAGTTTTCCCTCATCATTTGTGTTATCTTTTATGAGTGTTGAATGGTCAAATGTATTATGAATTAATCATTGTTCGTTGTTAAAATGCATACCCATATTGTTACAGGTTTTGACTGAATTCAATCATGTGATCCTCAAGATGACAAGGAAGGAAAAGAATTCGCTTATAAAAATGAATAATTCTTTGTTATTTGGCATTGTAAATGATAAGGCAAACTCTTAGCAGAAAGGAGCAACAAGTTTGCATTTCAAAAATCAATTTTTTTTTTACACTTGAGTTATTATATGGCTTATACTATGTTGCATATAGGTATAAAATGCTCCATTCACTTCATATTGTAAGCCAAAAACACTATATTATATGGTCTATAGTATGCTGAAATATTATGTATATATGTAGTTCTAAAAATCCTATAAATTTTCAGATTACGGGTTACAAAATGACCCAAAAAAGACACAGAATTACAATGACTAAAGCGGTACATATGAAAAATATGCAACCTTTTATTTAGCTTGGTGAATTTCCTTCAATTTATTACTTTTGGTGATTGCGAGACTTTTTTAGAGAAGCTATGGTAAGGAGAGACACCGAGGACCTCCAAAACGATACCAAGTTGGCAATTTTGTAAAGTATTCAATTTTTTCATCTCCTTTGTTTAATTCCATCGATATTTCATTGGTTTATAGGCAATTGAGTGTCGCTTCAAATACTAGGCCTCCTCCGAGGCACATCGAGGCTATTCAGGTTTGTTTTGGGAACTCAAGCAAGTATAAGCAAGAGCTCCACGAGGCATTGACGCACCGTGAACCTGCAGCAGTACCGTTTCGTCATAACTATTCATATCTTTTCATATTTAATAAAAATTAATTATTTTTGTGATTACAGGATGTAGAACGTGAAAAAGCTGCACGTTTGGAATTAGAAAAAGCGATTCGCCTTCGTCTTTCTTTGTTCTGAATAGAATCCGATAACAGAGCAAAGTTTTCACTTGAGAATGGTAAAGTGCCTACTAATACTTGATTTGTACAATTTTCTCATCAATCGTATCGTATTCACGATGGAATTGGCCATGGGTAGCTAAAGTGTCGCACTTTGATTCCCTTCCTATAGAGACTAAAAGTGTTAGGCGAAATTCTCTTTGGCCTCTGAGCTTCCGGTCTTGAGGACGTGAGTTAGTGGCTTGATTGCATCGGCGTTACCAATAGCGGCTTTGTTGACATCGTGTATCAATAAGTTCAGAAGGCCAGTAACAAAATTTTCTTGGATAGTTTGGGTAGGTGAATGAAATAGACTGATTAATAAAGGAATTGCACCAGAATTGGCTATGACATTTCTAATATCCTATCGTGCCTAGCAAGCATATGTGGATTACTAAAGTCAAGATTTTGTATTTAACATTTTTATAGGTTTAACGTGAAAACGCCTATGCCAATGAGTTCAAGGGGAAAGATTGGGAATTTCTATTCGGTTTCATCATAATAGTCAATGCAAAGAAGGTGGTCGTGGGCCTGTCTACAAGGTAATACAAGATTCAAATCCTATGATCTAACCACCACCTTTCATATCTGAATTTGATCAACTCAGTATTATGAATATAAGTCATTGTTATTCATATTGGTTTTAAGTTACATGAAAATGACCATAAAATTTCTAATTTATCTAATGATATCTTTACAAGTTACAACTAGAGGTCACAGTATATGTGGGTAGTGCAACATGTTTAAAAAGGTTCAAACAGAAACATGTCAATGATTAGTACGGGTGGATTGACCCGCAAAACTTGTCCCTTTGCGAATCAATTTAATTTACGTAGTTGACACGTTAATAGTATTACAGAAACAATATCATTACAATGATAATTCATATCTATGAATGAAATTTTTTTAATAGGTTCTATGTATCAAAAATATATATTATAGATAGTTTCAACCCTTTGTTGGTTCCCAAGTTTAAGTACAAAGCTTAACCAAGAACCTTCTTAGGAGCCTTATTAGTTTATTGCGTTTTAATTGGGTATAGATAGTGTTTGGATAAAGCCGAACAGCTTGACTTGTCAGATTATTTAAGTTATTTTAACAAGCCATTTTGGACCGACTTATTTGGAATAAGTTTATAAGCCAATTAAACACTATCACTAGGATTCTGTTTTGACATTACACAAACTAATTAGCCGTGATTACAAATAGGCACAAGTCGTTTTAATACGAACAAATAACATATTTGAAGAACGCATATCATTGGAATCATTGTATACAAAACAACTATATCAAAACCCTAACTCAAAATCGGTGACCAAATTCAATCAATCCAGTTTTAGAAAATTGCGCAAGTTTTATAAGAACTTCTGCAAGTTTGTGTTTATTCTGACTTTCATGGTTCAGGAGTCAAAGTGTAACTTCTCACTGATGCAAAGTAAGTATTAGAAATTCGTAACAAGATCTCATAGTTTAAAAATATTATTCAGTATAATGATGTTGATAGTTCTGCACTTTTGTTTCAGGTTGAATAATGAGCATATGGTATTCTCCTTCGAAGTATCATCACTGATGTGTCCTCTGAATAGTCTTCATTGTCGTCATCGCCATTATTGCCTTCTTTTCATTTATCTAATTGGGTATTTGTCCAAACTTAAAATTAACTATTTCAATATCTGAATTATTGCTTGATGTTATAATTTTACAGCCTAATATTATGTTCATTGTTTAGTATCATGTAGTTTTTTAGGTTGTAGGGTCAACTAATAGTAAGTGGGGTGTGCTCTCAGTTGTGCCACATATATAAGAATGAGGGAATGGCTTTAATTCCTAATTTTTAGAATGTTGGTGCTTTTAGAAGTGGAAAAATATCTGAATAGTCTTCATTGTCGTCATCGCCATTATTGCCTTCTTCTCATTTATCTAATTGGGTATTTGTCCAAACTTAAAATTAACTATCTCAATATCTGAATTATTGCTTGATGTTATAATTTTACAGCCTAATATTATGTTCATTGTTTAGTATCATGTAGTTTTTTAGGTTGTAGGGTCAACTAATAGTAAGTGGGGTGTGCTCTCAGTTGTGCCACATATATAAGAATGAGGGAATGGCTTTAATTCCTAATTTTTAGAATGTTGGTGCTTTTAGAAGTGGAAAAATATCGTCAAAACTTAAAAGGAGTGACCTTTAATGCAGGTTCAAACGGATCGGGTTCCAATCGTGAACGTGGATACAGGTTTGGACCCATTAAAAAAGAAAGCTTCTGGTTGAAGCTTATATAATGAAATGGGGTTCTTTGTCGGCCAAAGGTGTTTCGAATCGCGTCTTTCTTTTACAGGTTGTTGCTTGCACCTTGCAATATTTTTTATTTTTCTATTCTATGGTTGATCTATTATCAAATATATTTTACAATCACAATAAATAAGATGATCCCGAGGGTTAAGCATTGAACATTTTTAACCCATTTGACCGTCAAAGATAAAACATAGCCTGAAATGACCTGTTATGAGTTGGAGATTATAGTTCTTTATGATTGTTTTGGTTAAAGGTTGGGTCTTTAAATTAAGTTTATTAGGTATAATGGATTTTGAGTCCGAAAATTTTAAGAAAATTGATATTTAGAAAAAAGGAACCGCAACAGGTTCAGACCATGAGGAAATTATCACCTGTAAAAATGGAGCCACAACACTCGGACCGATCGTTATTTCTGCCTCAATAGCAGCAGCAGTTGCTTCATATGTCGAGGCAGTCATTAACTTTCTTTTGTTCTTAGTCTGACGATTCGATAGGCTCTCTGTCTTACATTTCAGAGTCCACACTTGCTCTCAAGAAGCAAATTAAGAATGCATATAATCTGTATTCATATAAGTATTACTTACATGAATACAATATTTACGTGCCACTTATAATTTGCTTCTTGAATTCATTATTTAGATTACGGGCCAATTCTGAGTCCAGCTTAAGAATACATATAATCTGCTTCTATATAGTTACGATTATAGGGCCAATTCTATGCTTTTATACTTAATTGTTGTTGTTCTTTCCAAAAATCATTTAATGCAGGCATGTCTTATTATGGCAATATGAGAAGAAACAAAACCTGGAAAACACGTAGGAAGAAGAAATGGAGAAACATGTCTTATGTCTAACAGGCGATATGTGAAAAGACGAGTTTTAGGTAGTGGCTCGGGATTATCTAATGCCAAGGCTGCAACAAGGGCACAAGCTGACCTTTGCCCTATGCAACAAAGCCATTCTGCTGGTCCTTTATTGACTCAAACTACGGGTACTGTATGCATGAAATTGAACAATGTTGAAGCCAAAGGTGAACAAGATTTCTTTCATTGATTAACTGGTATTGTAGTCAGTGTAGTTTAAACGTTTTAGATCATGTTTCATGTTTGGTTTGTCAAGGGAAAAAAAATAGTGAAGTGCGTCAAACGAGTCAACCAATGATTACTCTACAGTTTAGGTTCAGGTCATACGGGTTGAAAGTGATAGATAACCTGTTGGCCAGAGAGCCATTTAATCAAACACATTGTGCAGATGTATCAGGTTAAGGAAGCTGAGCACGGGTCATGGGTTTGGATTTATAAGAAGTTTACCATGTTTGAAATTTAGGTCTCGATATCTGGAATTAGTGCTTTACTAAAAGCTTTAGGATTTTTTTCTTTATTTAGTTTAGATAATGATAATTGACGACATGACGTGTACAGATTTTGTGCGAGTATTTTGGGTGACTTCAATGCACTTAAGAAATTGAGTCAACGTGTTAATGAATTTTTTGTATCTCTGTTAGTCATTTAGTTGGTGTCACTATTGTTATATTGTAGAGGGTTGTAGTTCTTTTAAGTTCGAATGGTTCGATTTTGGTAATGTTCTAATTCTCGATTGTCAATGGCTGTGTTCCCTTAAATGTTTAAGATATCCAACCCTTCATCATATCTTTTTTGCTGTTGAAATTTTGATATTCTTTAACAATGTACTAGAGCTTACACTATCACTATGTGATGTATATTATACTCAACTTGCTTTATTCGTTTAGCTTTTAGTTGTTAGAAACAAAGATAAATTGGAATTATATGTAATGCTAATGTATCAACATATTAGTTTTAAGCATTCTTATTAATTTTTTGTGTTGTTTTTGTCTGTAGATTAGTTGTTGGTTAAAGAAACTATCAAGATGCAGAACCAAGAAGGACATAACATGGATCTCTACATCCCAGGAAGTGGTAATGTCTAAAAGCATCTATTTTACTTACGAGGATGTTTAATAATTGTTAGGCTCTATGATCTAAAACAAATGGATAATTCTATGTAAAAATCTCTTTTCTTCTATGTTTTGTCAAAAGACATGTTAGTAAGATTAACAAATGTGACAAAAAAAAATAAATAAAAAAAAAAAAAAACTTAACTTGGCCTTTAGTATGCTATGAAAATATGAAATATAAAGAACAACTATTTGTGGATTTATATATGTTTGCTTGATTTTACAATTATTTAGCAGAAAAAATAAAAATGGTTCATATTTTTACCTCATGAAAGCTGCTAAACATGAGGATGCAGGGTAGCAGGTGAAGAAAATTCTATAAAAATTGTTAATTCAGTATCCAATTTCTCATAATATTACATGTTACAATCATTTCATATAACCGGGTTCAAATTGGCACATATAGTTTTGATGTTCATTTTTACATATTTTGAGTCAATGAATGTTGCCTAAATTGTATTATCTTCTTTGTTCTCCAGCTATCATGGTAGCCTCTCACTGTATTTTCAATATAAAACTACAATATCTATCGGATTGTATTCAAACTTTGTATGTTCTCTTCGGTCACTTTTTGCAATGACTTTTTTTCCTAACTTATTTAGTTATATTCCTTTACTATAATAGCTTATTTTAAGTTTCTTAGACAAAAATTAAATAAAATAAAAATATTATTATGTGAAAAAACACCAATAAACTGTTTGTTTAAACTTATAAAAAGGTTGGGCTTTTAGCACATTTAGGTCATGTTTGGCAACACCGTTTTGAAAGCGTTTAGGAGCGATAAGCGACAAGCGGTAAGCGGTAAGGTTTTTAATCTTGTTTGGCAACAAAGCAGCAAGAGTTTGCATATTGTCTAACTGCTTCCACTTAAAATGCTTGATGAGGAAGCATTTCAATCATTCACTAGCGTTTAGTTTCTTAAATTACCTTAATACCCTCTAATAAATACAAGTATGTACCTGTTGATTCAATTCACTTTTTGTAATATTGATGCCTCATAATATTCAATTCACAAAGTACGTACATGTGGTTCATTTCACTTTTTGTATAATATTGATGCCTCTTAATATTATATTTTAAATTGTATAAATATGGATTGGATTTGTGTTATTATTATGTGTTTGATGATTGCATGCGTATTTTTAAGCACCCGATGCATCTATTCTATATTTAATGGAACATCTAATAAGATGAAACAAATTTGTTACAATATTGGCACATCGTTATAAAACGCATGTTGCAGAGTATCACAGTGTTTTTGTAATATCAAATATGTAAAAGTAATGAGTTCCTTATAAATAATAACTTTACTATGGAAAACACATCGCAAATAAGTTATAACTAGCGTCAAATATGTAAAAGTAATGAGTACCTTATAAATAATAACTTTATTATTTGTTTACTCACTTTTTTTTTTAATATGTATATGCCCTTTTTTGTAATTTTACACTCTATAATTACAGTACAAGTTACGTTACTAAACACGTTTTCAAACAAACAACTATCGCATACTACTACTCTTGCTGCTACTGCCATCGCCATCGCTACTACTACTCGCTATCACTATCGCTCGCTGCTTGTCGCCAAACATACCCTTACTTTAAATTAACAATTAGAAATTGTTAATTACTCAAAGAAAAAAACATTATAATTAAAATTTTTGTCAAAACCCCATGCGTGCACAGGTATTATAACTAGTTATATGTATTAAGAATTCATATAAACAACTTCATGAAACGTGAGATAGGTAACATTTCTTTTTATATGGGGTATATAACAAGGAATGGTTCATTTTATATATACTGCATTTTCAATCGGTTATGTATCTGATAGGGTCAATTATATTTTTATTTGCTATTGTTATAGGTATAGAGTCAGTAGGAAACATATTAAAATTAGGTATTTAGGTTATACGTAATGTTACACCTATAAATCCAATATTTGATAGTATATGTGGTTTTAACACATATAATTGTACAGACCATAGATATTCAAATGATATTTACGCTCATCTGATATAGTGGGTTAGATACATTATAAGGTATAGTTATAAGGGTTTTGGCCGTACAATAGCAACGTACTTTGCCAAGTGTACCGATCTAGTACGCGTACTTTTTTTTGTTCCACTTAATGTAACGAACTTTTTGTTTTTGTACCAATCTACCCCATGAAACTTGTTTAACCGGCACCAAAAAAATTTTTGCCCATTTTTGCACGTTTTTGTCCGTTTTTACACATTTTCGTCAGTTTTTAAATGATTTTGCACGTTTTCGCACGTTATCACACGTTTTCATCCGTTTTTGCCCGTTTTCGTTCGTTTTTGCACGTTTTAAATCATTTCGTATGTTTTGAACGTTTTGCCCTTTTGCATGTTTCATCCGTTTTGCCCGTTTCGTTCACGCACGTTTTCGTCGATTCGCATGTTTTGAACGTTTTGCCCTTTTGCATGTTTCATCCGTTTTGCCCGTTTTCGTCCGTTTTGCACATTTTCACACGTTTTGCATGATTTCATCCGTTCTTACACGTTTTTGTTCGTTTTTACATGTTTTCACCTGTGTTTGCACACTTTTTCCGATTTTGCGTTTGCGTGCGTTTTACTCATTTTGCGTTTTGTCCGCTTTCGCATGTTTTTACACATTTTCGCCCGTCTTTGCACGTTTTCGGCTATTTTTTTTGCATATATTAGTCCGTTTTCGTCTATTTTTTTTATGTTTTCGGACGTTTTCATCTATTTTTGCACGTTTTCGTCCGTTTTTACACGATTTTGTCTGTTTTTGCATGTTTTCGTCCATTTTGCCCGTTTTCATCTGTTTTTGCACGTTTTTGCACAAACGGACAAACATGTGCAAAAACAGGCGAAAACATGTAAAAATGAATGATATGCGTAAAAACGAACAAAAACGTGTAAAAACGGGCGAAAACGAGCAAAAACGGACGAAAACGTGCAAAAATGGACGATAACGTGCAAAAACATCTGAAAATGTGCGAAAACATGCAAAAATAGACGAAAACGGACGAAAACATGCAAAAAAGGTGCAAAACGTTCAAAACGTCGCGATAATGTATTTAAAACGGCGGCGTGCAAAACATGCAAAAACGGATGAAAACGTGCAAAAATGGACGAAAATGTGCAAAACCAGGAGTAAGCATGTAAAAACGAATGAAAATGTGTAAAAACGAATATCACAAAGTGATATCTAGAAAATCACAAGTGATATTCATAATATCAAAAGTGATATCCATAATATCACAAAGTGATATCCAGAAATATCCAGAAAATCACAAGTGATATTCAGAATATCACAAATATATAATTTGAATAGCAACTACATAGTTTGGGGGTAATTGCCATTTCCGAACCTGTCTTTCTCATCCCATTCAATGGAGGACTTTTAAATTCTTGCGATTCCCAGCCCCCTTAGCTTATTATTTTATATATATCTATATGTTAAATCTTATTTTATTTGCTTATGAGCTTATGTGATTTCGGTTTATGTTTCACAAGCTTAATTTGCTTATTTTGAAACTTATAAAAATATGTAAGTTTATATTTACCACGTATAAAGATAAAATGGTCAAATTTTGGTTTAGAGTTCATACATATTCGTCCGTTTTCATACGTTTTCGTCGGTTTTTAAATGTTTTTTGCCGTTTTCATATGTCTCTGAATATCACAAGTGGCATTCCGTGATATCACAAGTGATATTCTGAGTATCACAAATAATATTCTGAATATCATAAGTGATATTCTGTGATATCCAGATGATCAACAAGTGATATTATGTGATTTTCTGAATATTACAAGTGATTTTCAACTAATATTTTGTAACATGAAAATCACAAGTGATTATCAGAATACCACAAAGTGATATCCAGAAAATCACAAGTGATATTCATAATATCACAAAGTGATATTCAGAAAATCACAAATGATATTTAGAATATCAAAAAGTAATATTCTGAACATCACTTGTGATAGTCAGAAACGTATGAAAACGTAAGAAAACGTGCGAAAACGTAAGAAAATGGACGAATACGTATGAAAACGGACGAAAACGTATGAAAGCGTAAAAACACGTTTGAAAATGGATGAAAACGTATGAAAAATTGACGAAAACGAAAGACAACTGATGAAAACGGACGAAAATGTATGAAAACGGACGAAAACATATGAAAACGGACAAAAACGTATGAAAATGAACGAAAATGTATGAAAATAGACGAAAACGAAGAAAAAAACACGAATGAAAAAAAACGTGAATTAATAAAAAAACGCAAATTAAAAAAAAAACGAATTAAAAAAAAAAATCTTGAATTAAATAAAAAAACGTTAATTTAAAAAAAAAAAAAAAAGACAAAAAATATGTGAATAAAAAAAGAAAGACAAAGAGACAAGAAAAAAAACATGGATTTAGGTTTACCTTTTAAATCTTAGGTTAATCACCACAATTAGATCAAACTAGATGGATGGTGGAGATTTGTTCTTTGGTAAGCATGAATTTATGGGTTAGCAAAATAAAGTGCCTCAGGTTTATAAATTGTATCATTTACAATCTAAGGGTGTGTTTGTTTTTACAAAAAAACGTCTGACTGCCTCTAACGTCTTACCAGTCAGACGCGGTCAGAGGTTTTTGTTGTTTGTTTTTTCATCGTGAGTCGACGGTCGGACGTAATCAATCGACTCGATGAAGAGGTCGTGAACATCTCGACTATCTCTAACCCTAAAACACCTTTCATAAAAACCCTTCAACCCATCATCTTCTCCACCTTCACCCCGCCGGCCACCTCTCACCGCCGACTTCTTCTCCGCCTCTACGCCGTCATCTCCACCTCTACGCCGCCATCATCTTCACCTCTCGCCGCCATTTTCACCAATTTTAAGGTATTTTTTACTGTTTATGTTGTACTTTTTTTGTTGGTTTTAAATAATTTTATTGTGGGGTTGGTTATAAACTGATATGGGTTTCTTTGTTTTGGTCAACTATGAGGTTTATGATATGGGTTTCTTTGTATGGATCATATATGGGTAGATTTGTGTTTTGCCACAATGTTTCAGAATGTTTTTACATTTATGTATGTTTATGGCTGAAAGTTTGTTTTTGTTAATTTATGTTTTAGGAAAATAGATAACCTAATACAGAAAATAGTCATTGGAATTGTTTATATCTGAACTTGTAAGTTTGCAAAGGTCTTGCGAGAAATTTGCGGCTAAATAGGTCATTATCCAACTTACGACGTATTAGATGGTCCAAATTAGCTTCATAGCGGCAAGCCAAGTCTTGTTTATAATTGTTCATTAAGAAGTTGAATGGTACCTTTATAATTGGTATTTAAGAATCTCACCACATGTTTTTTGCATGTAGTGTTTTTCGCTTTAGGATGTTACTGAATTTTTTGTTTTAACTAATTTGTCACAACCAATTATAGGATTCAGTAGTTATGATAGGTGTTTAATTAAAAATCCTTTTTCGGACTTGTTTAGGACTTTGAGTGTTAAAAGTTTTCACCTAAGTTGTAATTAATATAGTTTCGTTAATAAAGTTTTCACCTAAATTGCTATAATCGGTTAAAGGGCATTGATCAAGCACGCCCCAAAGAATATGTTGGAAGCGACCGGTGACTTTTGACCCATAAGCCCATTTACACGTCAATGGGTTGAATTTGAAAATCTATGTAGAATATGTAGTTACCGTTAATGCGTTGATAGCTTCGAAGGCGGTGGGCTTCTCAACATTGTTTCGCATTTGTTGTTACGACAAGATTTCTATCGCAACTTTCACCGAAATTTACATGCGATCAAGAGTGAACTAAACTAACATTTCAAAACTTTAATGAACAAGAGAAGGCATGAAAATGTTTCGTTTCAGTAAACAAATTGAGGAACCCATAAGAGTACTTGGTGACCGGATAAGATAAGAACATACCAATCATATTAAACTATAGCGACATTTTAAGATTTATTGCCCACCATCACCAATGAGGTGCAGAGGTGGTAAACTGAGTTTTACACGTAATGGGTCAAAACCAGCCATACGATTAGTACGTGGCAAGATGGGTGGGTAGGGTAGGTTGCTCTTTGCTGAACATTTTGGTTTATACCATTTATCCTTCAAAACTATATTTAATCTAGTAACATAAAAAAAATAAAAACCATAAAGTGATTGGATAACAAGAAAGTGAGAATTATAAATATAATATTTGACAATTTATAGATCTGTTGTTCTGTTCTAATTGGACTTTAGAAGGCTTGATTCTATAAAACAATTCTTATAGTCTTGATTTTTGTATATAGCACCTGTAAACTCTATCATTTACACATTTCATTTTCCAACACTTATCAAACATTTGTTTTTCGTCAAATATCAGCCAACTCCCTAGTATCTTCTTATAGAAATATTAGCTATACACTTTTTATAGTATCCTTTTTTTGACCCACAAGTATCAGATAATTAGAAGCAAATGTGAAAGGTGTTTTGGTTCAGCAGCTTGTGCAGGCTGTTGTTGCTCATGTTCTGTTTTTGGTAAGATTGTAATGTTGTTTGTATAATGTGAAGTTTGTTGCTTTTTAAGTTTTGGATATTGTAAATATAGTTTATGAGTGATATTCAGTATGTAAGATTAAGAATTGATGTTTTTTTTGGGAAAGAATTGAATTATAAAGATGAAAACTTAGGTTGTTTGGTATTTGTTGTGTTTAATTGATTGGTGGATATGTAAAGTTTGATGCTTTTTGAGGGTAGAGACTGTTCAAGAAGTTTAGGAGTGAAATTAACTATATAAGAATTGAAATTGATGTAACTATAGTTGTTTATTGTTTGTCTCCTTTATATGTTTTAATAGATCACCAGGCTACGCCTTTTGATTATTTTTTGACATTAGTCTTTTGATTATTGTTTTTTGATAGGAATGGGTGAAATACTAAATTTTACTCCCGATCAATACAAGTTTTTTTTGGACTCATGTATCGAGGAAGTGAATAGGGTAGATGCTAAGGGTAATAGCCTACATATTGAGTCGTGGGCGATAGTCGGAAAAAAAATGAAGGAAACATTTGGCCTAACGACCACCCAAAAACAATTAAAAAATAAGTTTGATTACTACAAATCAAAACATCATGTTCATGCTTATTTAAGAGGAAAAACAGGAAATATTTTCAACGCCGACACAAATACATTCAACCTAACGGATGAAGAGTGGAAAGCTTTAAACAAGGTGGGTTCACGAATACTTTGAACGTAATTTTTACATACATATAATATAATAATGACAACGTTAATAATTTATACTTTCTTTGTGAATTTTGTTTAGAAATTTCCGAAAGCGAGTGGTTTGAAAAAGAGCCCATTGCTACATTATGATTTATGTGATTACCTATTTGCAAAGTGTGTCGCATCCGGTCCTATTCGTCGACCCGTTGCTGAACGAAGACCCTCTTCTCAAAAATCTCGTGTCAAATTAATTGAAGTTGAGGATGGTTCTGTTCATCGACCCGTTGTTGAAGGAAGGTCGTCTTCTCAAAATTCTGGTGTCAAAGTTGTTGAAATTGAGGAGGACGTGAATAGTTTGAATGAAGATGGTGGTTCTTTTGCAGCTAGCGAGCATAGAAACTTTGATGCGGGTTATGACTCTGGTTTTGAAGGTGGTTCTTCTAAAGAACCAAATGTTGCACGAGGTAGGAAAAAGAAAAGGAGTAAAAAGGATTCGGAGTTGTGTGAATTGGAAGAAAATATGAAGAATGCCATTTCCAAAATTGCTGTTCAAGAAAACCTAGGTCCTACTATGGAGGAGTGTCATGAGAAGTTGAAGAATTTGAGGTTGGAATCTGAAGATCCAATTTATTTGGCGGCACTTGGAGTATTTTGCCAGTCAAAGAGCCACAGGGAGGCATGGATGCTATTACCGTCAGAACCAAATGTCTTAAAGAAATGGATTCATATGATGGCACGTCAAATTGGTATTTTGTAGTAGTATTGTTGAACTATTAGGAGTTTGTCGTATTTTGTGTGTTTTATCTTGAACTATTAGGATTTTGTCGTATTTGGTACTTTGTTATGTTGAACTATTAGGAGTTTATCGTATTTGGTACTATTTTGAACTATTTGGTGTTAGTTTTATTTGGTACTTTACGATGTTAAATTGTTTGATTTATTGTTATTTGGGTTTGATGTTAATGTATTTGGTGTTTGTTTTTATTTGGTAATAATCCTAAATCCATTTGGTATGTATTGTTTGTATAGGTTAAATGGATGTTGCTCAAAAACTTGCGTTCATCTATATTGTTTACTTTTATTTTAAGTATTTTCGGCGAAGTGTAAGGAAACGTAAGCGGGATAATACTTCTACACTGTCCGGGCATCAATATACTCAGGAGCTTTTGCAAGGAAATAATTTACAATGTACGGAGTTGATACGGATGTCTCGTGACTCGTTTGTTCGACTATGTAACCATTTTAAAGAAAAAAATTGGTTAAAAGATAGCAAACATATATCGGTTGAGGAGAAGATGTTTATCTTCCTTATGGTAATTGGTCACAATGAACGATTTTCTGTTATGAAGCGTAGGTTTCAACACTCGAAGGAAACGATTCATAAGTGCTTTCATGAAGTATTAGCTCAAATGTTGGTATTTGCCGAAGAAGTTATAAGACCGACAACATTTAATCCAAATCCAAACATTCCAGGAAACAATAGAAGGGAGCGTCGAATGTTTAAGGTAACTGTCAAATTTATAACTAGTGTGTCTCTTGGTTTGATTGTATTTTAACAATTTGTTGTTCTAAATTAGGGAGCCGTTGGTGCACTTGATGGAACCCTCATACATGCGTTGTTGTTCCATCTCATAAATGTAATATATATCTGAGCAAGAGGAAGAGGTGATTGTTATCAAAATGTTTTGGCAATTTGTGATTTCAACATGATCTTCACATACATTGTCGCTGGATGGGAAGGTACGGCACACGATGCGAGAATACTAAACAAAGCTTTAGTAGATCCAGTTTTTGAGTTTCCGATTCCCCCTGCAGGTATTTAAGTTTGGAATTGTAATATATATGAAAACTTAGATATCAAAATATCCAAAAATTAATATGTTCGTTTTTTTACAGATAAATATTATCTATGTGATGCTGCCTATAAGCACACGCGTGGGTTTATGGCTCCATACCGCAATGTCCGGTATTGGTTAGGAGACTTTCGTCGGAAACGTGCAATGAGCAGTAAAGAAAAATTCAATCACGCTCATGCAAAACTTCGGAACGTAATTGAGCGGGCATTTGGAGTCTTAAAAGCGCGTTTTCCAATCTTGAAGAGTATGCCCAAATTTTCTTTGGTAACACAAAGAGATATTACTATTTCATGTTTTGCTATTCATAATTTTATTCGAAAAGAGGGTCTAGATGATGATTTGTTCTCTCAATACGATCAAAGTGACGTACATGATAACGAAAATGTACATGATGATAATGACGGTGATGTTGAAGTTGTTCAACCAATTGGGAGTGACGCGGATCAACAATACATGATTAACTTACGAGATCAAATCGCGGCACAACTTATGCAAAGCTAGGTTTTAAATTATTTGGTATTGGTTAAGTTACTTAATTGTTGTTTCATTGCGTTAAGCTTATGTTTTATTTTAAGACGATTTATGTAATAGTTTTTATTATGTTAAACTTTGGATATGTATTAAGATAATTTATTTAATGATTTATAATTGTGTTAAATCTATGATAAAAATGTTTTGTTTCAAGTTTATACTATCTACTTATTAATCGTATTTGCAATAGTTTAATATATACTTAAAAAAGGGAAAATTAAAACCATTCAGACAATTATAAAAAAACAAACAACACATTTTCATTCAGATTCAGACATTATAGCCACATCTTACTAGTAAGATGTGGTAGTCAGATTCAGACATAAAACATCTAAATGAAACAAACACACCCTAAGTTATTGTGCCATCAGGATATAAGATGATTCAGGGAGCAATGTTGTAGGAGTTTATACATTATCCAATTAAAGACCATTGGTTTCACAAACTATCAAATATTATTGGTAACCCTATCCGTAACTATTATCCTATTTGTTGATGCAAATTATATGTACGTTACTGTAATAATTTTTATAGTTACTAGTTATAATACATGTGCACACACAGGGTTTTGACAAAAAAAATTATTTTGTATCAATGCTGAATATTCTATTTTTAAAGGTAATTACATATAATTATATACTTATGCATGAGTTTTTTCATTATCCATTAATATCTATTAGAATTTTGTATAATCATATTTTGTAAAAAAGTTTTGTTAGATAACACAAGATTCAACTATATTTAGCTGATATAGATGTTGATGTTGCTATTTAAATTTCACTATTGATATTATGATGTACACAAGATGCGAGTTTAGTTGCACAAAATAAACGTTGATGAAGTTAAAATATACTCTTTAAAGTTTTTTTTAAAATGTTTTTCTACACATCCTTATATAAATAAATAAAATTACATGAGTGTTATAAGTACAATCACGTTTTTTTCTTCCATATTACAGTAGTTCGTACTTACAATTTGATAATTATATTTCCGTTTTCAATAATTTAGCGGTATTTAATATTCAAATTTGTGTCCACATTTGACATACTTTTAATATAAAATAAATGAGTCCTTAGTAAACATAAATAGTAAAAAAAATGATATTCATAATCTTATGTATATTTATATGTCATGTTGTATTTTTAAGTTATAAAGTATGGGGGGTATAAAATATAAGGGTGTATTTGTTTAATTTCTAAAGTTACTAAAAAACATGGAAACTTATAATATTACACTTAACTCTATACAATTTTTAAAAATTTAACTACTAAAGTTTTATTAATTGCCCCCTCTTTTTTTAAGTTTTTATTTTCACAAATTTGACACCTATTATTTATGTGTTTTTCTTCTCAACCAAATTTCTTCAACAAATCAATTAAAATTTACCAAAATCAATTTAATTTTGACTTTTATTAACCAATCACATCACACGATTTTGCTTAGATGGCAAAATCAAGCTCTACTATTGGCCAAATTTTTTTTCAATAAGAATGAATTGACAAAATCACTCCGAAATAATGTAATTACTTTATTATATAAAAGATTGATACACATTTTAACAACATAATTTGTATTTATATAAATTACAATTTCCCATTATGAACGTAGTTTGTGTATAGCTTCCTACACGTTTGTGAAAATTATCAAATGAGTTTTATAACTAATTACCGATATTAATATAATTACCTTATGCGGTATTCAAATAATTAATGATTATTTTGTACATCATAGATAATTGTGATAATAAAAAATATTTTGTATATTTTTTCCCCATGGATGATACCTGTATACATAATTAATACTGTATGGAGACATTAGGTGTCTAAAGGTATGTTTAAAAACTTATAATTTATACGTATTAGATAGCGCACAGGTTTGCTCTTCAACCATCAATAGGAGAATGAACTGTTGCATACTGTAGACGCAACATCATTACCGTTTCTAGTCTTCGTAGTGAGCCGTAGCTCAATATGTCAGAAATTTAACATAAATGCTAATGTTTAACTAAATGACCTATTAATTCTTGCATTGTGTATAAACATAGTGAATAGGTCAATTGTGTGGTAAATGATGGTTATCTTAATTGTCACTTAAACATAAACCCCCTAGTTCTTAAGTTGCAATTTATCAATGTACCTTTGAAATATAAACTAATGTATCAAGTTTAGAGTATTATTTAGTTAAATTATATGAATATGTCTGTTTAATTATTCAATTACCCCAACATATTTTATATTGAATACCGTGAATACCATAAATTGCTCACTCGTGGATACCACAATAATAGATAGAGAAAATTACCAAAAGGGGACTTTTTTTGACGCATGATTCGTTTTTAAGACTTTTTTCTAACCTTTTTCCCAAAAGAGCCACGCTCAACTGCTCAACTGCTCAACTGCTCGACCCCATACATATTACGACACGTGTCAAGTGTTAGGTAGATATTTTTATTCCTTTTAACTTAAATGACAATTTTACCCTTATTACTTTTCTTTATTAATTATCTCACCTACCCCCACCTAACCCCAACCACCTACCACACAACCTTATCAGTCCATAACCACCACCACCACCGCTGCTCATCTGCTCGACCACCACTGCTCAACTGCTCAACCACCACTACTCAACCACAAAAATTACTGCTCAACTGCTCTACCACCATTGCTCAACCACAAAAATTACTGCTCAACTGCTCTAACACCATTGCTCAACCACAAAAATTACTGCTCACTTACTTGGCCTCATGGAAAAATAATGCAAACAGTACTCGAAAGATGTCACTGCTCACCTGCTCGACCACCACTGCTCACCACCTTAGCAGTCCATAACCACCACCACCACCGCTGCTCAACTGGTCGACTACCACTGCTCACCACCTTAGCAGTCCATAACCACCACCACCACTGCTCAACCACAAAAATTATCTATACTTACAAAATTACTTATTTCATTACTCGATCCACCCATTCAATAAATCCATCTCCAACATAACTTTACTTAATTAACCACAATTTTATTATTAAAAATAAAATAAAATAAAATAAAAATAAAAAGACCACGCATAAAAAAAAATACAGAATAGTACATAGCAAATTCATATTCATATTCAATTCAACGAAAGTGAGAATCCAAACTAGGTGAGAATCCAAAACAATATTGATAAATGCCTCGTCTTTAAAAGTTTCGCCGGAATCTGCTCCTGCTATCGCCGGAATCTTAAAAATCTCGCCGGAATCATCCAGATCTGTGACCGAACATAATCTGCTGCTGCTAAATCGAAACTCAGATCTGCTGCGCCGTAAATGGTACCAGATCTGCTGCTGCTAATTCAGATTCTTCATCAACTCAGATCTGCTGCGCCGAAAAGATTCTTCATCAACTCAGATCTGCTGCGCCGAATAGAAAATACTTGTTAACTTGAGTCAGCTATGTTCGGTCACAGTGGTGATTTTGTAGAAACCAAATACAAAGACAAAGACATCTTGATGATTTTCTTTGTTTTTCTTTGTTTTTCTCTTTGTATTTGTTTTTCTTGAGAAGCTGAGACATCAATTATTTAAAAGTATGACACGATGGAACTGAGAAGTTGAATTAGGACTGGAGCAAACTAATTTGGTAATGGATTGCTAGATGCAGGAAATGGATTGCTAGATGAAAGAGAAAGGTGAGTTTTGTACTTTATATAGTGAGCAAATTGGTCATTTAAGTTAAAAGAAAAAAAATATCTCACCTAACCCTTGACACATGTCACAATATGTATGGAGTCGAGCAGTTGAGCGTGGCTCTTTTGGGAAAAAGGTTAGAAAAAAGTCTTAAAAACAGATTATGCCTCAAAAAAAGTCCCCTTTTGGTAATTTTCTCTAATAGATATTAGTACTTTGTATAATTCCTTTATACCTTCAACATACCACCTAAATGGTTATATTGAATATGGCTTAACCACATTGAATGTGCAGATAAATACTAATATTACCTCGTAATATTTTTTAACGTATGGTGTTTCTACATACGAAACCCGTAGTTTGAAGATAAAGTACAAATATTGTTATAGGTATTGATATGTAAAGTTTTGTATATACAATGTTGCAATTTATAATTGGTTATACCAAACTAATGAATGGTATATCATTAATTTAACTAAAATATTTTCTCACCAGATAGTTTATCGTTGATGCAGTTTCTCTAAATTATAAGTTTCGGATAATCCACAATTAATGTAAACGTTTCATATACGATATACAATAACATTACTTGACCACATCAAAATTGCACAATAATTACATCATCTATAATAGTTAACACATATAGTCTTTAGTTTAAGAAAACCTTAGCACTCCTATTGCATATAATCCTATAGAAGGTAAACTAATTTTAGGTATACCTATAAATAAAGCGAGGACAACTAATATTGAATAGACATCGTAATATTTACAAGCATTATCGAGGGAAATTGACACATAATATTCAGGATAATTTGATGTTATCAGTTATTAGTTGGTTCTAACAGGTTCTTGGCCGGAATATCCGGTTTTAATTAGTTCTAACTAATTCCTACTGGGTACTGTTTCTAACTGGTTCAGGCTGTTTCGGTCGTTTTGACAGGGTTGGAGCCATGTACCACCTTGAACTTCGAAATAATATATGGTCTAATTACCCTTGTTCAAGATACTTAGCACACTGTATTGAATCAATGACGTAATCAGAAATGTAATAGATGGATATGGACGTGTTATAAATTAAATGACTTTATAGTAATTGATATATGGTCATATAAAACATAAATAGTCTATACGTAGACTTGGACATATGTGGCATGACGATGCTTATGGTTAAGCATGTTATCAATAGACCTCATTGTTGAAAATTATCCATAATCGGGTAGATTACATCCTTGAGAGCATGCACTTGTAACTATATGTAACTATAGTATCATTTAAAATCATTTTGTGGATAGGGTTTATCCTCTAAATATTTAGAGTTCATTAATATTCACCTTAATCACATCATATTGTGACCACTATCCAATATGGGGGATACATTAATTGATTTTTATACTTTCAACTGACCAATTCTAACCAATATTGAGTTAATATCTAACAAGGCAATTGCTTAAATATAGTTCTTCTTAGCATTACACATTATATGTTTACGAGAGTTTAATGAGCTAGATATACATGAATTACGCCCTTATCCCTTAACACAAATTCATACGTGTTTAATATTTAAGTGAAACTACGTATTAATACCCGTACAGGAATTTTAAGTAAAAGAATATTAACAAATGGCTAATTTATTTGTACTACTACAGAATGGCTCAACATATTGGTTTATCTTTTGATTTTACATATTTAACCAATTAGTAATAAAACATTACCCGTGAAAAGATAATTATAATATTATCTAAAGAAAGCCAAATCAAATATAATCTTTTCTGAGTTTCTAAGAACTACTCTTATTTCCATCCAAATTTTCTAGCTTTCTTTATTCTCCAGGTATAGAAAGGTTTTGAATCATATTTATTTTAGGAACGTACCTTGTAAACCATAAGATTAAACTTATGCATCTATGTGGTTAAACATAGCTCTTTTACTATGGTTTACACTTAACGTAATAAATTAAACACTTATATTAGTCATTGGATGCGTTTTGTACATAATGAATATATCATAGTCAAATAAAAAGAAACCTGCCACGCCTCACGCCTTATCGCGCCTTTTCCAGCCTCATCTCGTGCCAAGCCTAGAGTCGGCTCATTGGTCTATTTCGTAACGTAGAGGTCACGCCTCACGCTTTAGTGTCGCCTTGGCGCGCCCTTTAGAACCATGTATATTTCATAAGGGTGTAAACGAATCGAGTTTAATTCCACATTATTATTTGCTCACAATGCCCTCTTTACTTCTTATAGATTTTGTAAAATGTGTGTTTGTTAAAACAGGGTATCCTCGCCAAATGAAAGGAAAAGTAAGCCGATAGTATCCCGGGGAAAAAAGAAATTAGCACATTCAACACCGTAGATTGCAAGTGCACATATCAGTTTACTTGTAGTTGAGTGTTGGGCAAACACAAACATAATCACATAGGTTAGTTGTGGAACTTAATGTTCGGATGGTAGATTGACCCTTAGTGCGTCGGCTACAGCTATAATAATGGTTATATTTAACAATCCAATTAGTATAATATCAATTGGATGGGTATTGTTAGAATTATATAACATGACTAATCATAAATATAAGCAATAAACATCAAGTAAGTGCGGAAGCGTATAGAAACATATAATGAATAATTAATTAACTAAAGAATAAAGTATGCGTACCTTTCTTGATTCTAGCCGAACAAGAATCAAATCCACAAACTAGCAATTGAGATGAACCCTAATTAGGGTTATAGGATTATGTGAATTACCCATTACCTTTTTGTAATTCAATCCAAGAATACTAACAATAATGTGTTAGTACCACTTTTTGTACACACGTACTATACCGAATTAAAGGAATGCTAGTTTTAATTAAACAAAACAATTTGGTTTGGAAAAGTTTATAGATCGACACCCTTGGTGTGATTGTTGACCGAACACAAGCAAAACACACACAAACTATTTTAGGTTTTTAGCATATGAGTACAAGAGATAAATTACAAACACCATTGATTTTGTATTTATACCCAAACAAACTTGGTGAACAAGTTTGAGTTGTAGATGGATTGGGTTTCCTTTTCTTGTGGCCGATCGGATGAGGTATCCCACAAGGAATTCTGGAACCTTCCCATTATTTACAACTTAGTCATTTCCAATTACATTTAACGACCGTTAGTCCATTACAACTAATTACTTAACGTCCGTTATAATTATTTTGTTTAATTAATAAATAAATATAACATTTATATTTAATTATTAACTTTAATTCTCATACGCAAAGTGTGCAATCCCGTGGTCTCGAGTTCGATCCTAACACACGTATATTAATTTATTGTCCATTAAACCAACAACTCCCACTTGGACATATCTTAATAGAGTGATCACATCGGTTAGCGTCTAGCAACACTTCAATGCCTCTAGTACAACTCGAGCAAGGCTCCAGGAAAACGTTTTAATGATTTCTCATTATTATTATCATTTTCTTTCTAATACCATGTTAAATAAAGATATGAAATTAAGTTATTCTTTATTCAACCATTCTGTTTCTCGTTGTTAGTGATTGAGCAAGATTACCAAATCTTCTGAACATATTCAGGGAAGATTTTGGGCGTGGTCACGCAAACATCTTGTCAACCTTACGAGGGGCCCAGCAGTATTAAACTCCAAAATAAATTTGAATGAACAAATTCTATCTTGACTACGAGACTAACCTACAAGCTTTGCAACACTTCAGGAAACAACCCTTATGACTACCAGTTACGTATAGCGTTAAGTTGTTCCACATAAGTGCACTACATTCATGACACTTATCTGGTATCTCAAGTCTGAGGATAACTATTCACAATTTACTTATAACAATATCCATAAAGTAAATCATGTAGTTGGGATAAGTCCTATATTCAATTCATTGAATATCATCTGAAATTGATATGCATTCTCATCAATATACTTTCAAGTATATTCTACCAAATCTCTCAGATTTGTCTTAGTTTAATGATACTCCCATATCATTAATTGACAACGGACGATTTAGAATAAATAAATTTATTCACGGATTAAACATGCAAATATTGGATAAAATATATTATAAAATCAAACATACCAAGTACTTGATTTATTATAACAATTGTTTAACATCCCTTATCCAAATACTAAATAGATCAATGCATGCAAATTCCAGATGATGAATTATGCTTCAAGTAATGACAATCATACTTGTTGACAAGGCATAAATCAACCAACTTGATCTATCGTAATTTTGAGAATACTTATTTCAAGAATTCAATTAATGAAGTACTTATATGTGTGCATTCAACAATCCACATAATAATTCATAAAGTGTGTGACATCCTCTTTCACCAATTTATGACAATTTAAACTTTCAAACATTTTTAAAGTTTAAAGTATTCTTATTCTTTTAATGTATAATGCAACTGCGCTTTTAGTAGCACAACTAGTTCACATGGCCATTAAAAAGGATGAAATCTTACCATGACTAGTATTGAGTGTCATCTCAATTAAACCAGCATCATTGTATACAAATAACAATATGCTCATTAAAACTCCGTAAACTTTAATATCTTATTGTGTAATGTTTGATGTCTTCCAAACTTTCAAGTTTGAAGCTGATGACAATTTCCACAACAATTGACATATTGTTCATGTATAGAATCTAGGAGCAATTCCAGGCCGAGGATTTAATTCTATTAGAATATTCATTACACAAGTTATCTAATAACTTTTAGTTAGATATCAATGTTGTCAAATCACTTCTAATTCAAGAATGATACAATAATTTTAATACACAACATGATGTACATGATGAATCTACAGGTCAAACTTAGACTTCATTCATGTTCTATCTTGTCAAAAGATATTTATCCATTTCCCAAATGATATATCTTGTTTTATTAGAATCATTTATTTTACTGTACATGTTTATCAATAATAAACATATATTCCAAGGTTGGATGTTTTAATTCTTAAATTTTACAAGTGAAGTTTCATTCCAATCTAAGACTTAACATTTAGCTTACAAGGAATGTTACTTCCTATATGTTATACAACATATAAGATTTAAAACCTTAACATAATACTCCCACTAGCTTTCAGGAATACTTAAAATTTATCTTATTTTAATTATAAATCAAAACTAGGATTTAATAATTAAACATAAGAATAATTTCATAGATGCATGCATTTATCCATTCATGAATTATTGCACTTTGTGCACTTCCAATGATTATATGAATTCAAAAAACCTTCCAATTACTTACCGTCCTCGCTCAAGTAATTTCTCAAGAAAAAGTTTTGATATTCCATTGTCAGATTTCATATTAATAAAAACAAGTATGACCATTATCATCTTTATATATTTAATATTTCTAGAAAAGAATATTCAATCATAATTAATTGCTTAAGTATGATTAATAATCTTGTCATAAAACATGCATTAAATATGGGTACAATATTGTCCATATGATTTCTACATATAAATTCAAACCAATAGGGTTTTTCATCTCTTTGAAGAAACTCATTTCCATTATCTAGTCTAACTATTAAGATTAACCAAATTTCCAAAATTGATTATCTTTATGGACAACATCTTTAACATTCATAGTATGAGTAATTTACCCAATTCAATATTCGGTAATCCATCATAATGATTATCAGGTTTACTATAATCCTGTAACTCATGTTCTTCTCAGCATATAAATCAAATATCCGAGATATCCTTGCAGATCTATGAATGAAAATTCCATCATCTTGAGTTCTATCATTTTCATGTCTAACCGCATCATGATATTTACTAGTGTATTTAAGAAGATTATGTATCTTGTAATTTTATTTTCAAGATAAAAAAAAAACTCCCACTTGCCTTTTGTAATATATAGACTATCTATATATACTTGGCAATTAGAGAAAAACTACATTGTTCTCTTTTGGGGACATTACAAATACACATTGATAATTTCTGACTTTAGTTTGTTAATAACCTATTCATAAGTAGTTTAACAAATTCAGAATCTTCAATTTTAAAACTTAATGTGATTCATCACATTCCATAATAAAATGGTGTTTTATTAATCTTCTAGGTTGGAGTTATATTGAGTATATTCAATCCATGCTCAATTTTCTAACCTTGTAACTTTTAAGAAAGAAGTTATGATTAACTCGAATCAAACAAATCAAATAGAGTTTGATTCTCCTAACTGAACATGGTATTCAGTAGAATTAATATTGTAAGACAATCTATCAATATATAAGATAAACATATTCCTTTTGGCTTACCTATTTACCAACTAAGTCAACTTAATGGTATAATAGACTTTCCAAGCCAATTGCATGCTTTATAACACAAGTACTTTTTGACCAAGTCACTTCATATCCATGTCTCATCAAGAAACATAAACTGTTATTATCCCATTATACGGTATAAATCATTGATCACCTCAATGACTTCTTGTATATGTCTTAATTAAAAAACCATAACAATTTAACGTCTTACTTTATTATAAGTTTTAAAAGACTTTATGTTTATGTCTTTACAATGAATCATAAACATGTTTAACTAAAGTAATTATGAACACAACTCTTGGTTTCAATAGTAATTTCAAGTTAATTTATTTACTTCAAAATAATGTAGGACTACATTATTTTTCATTTATGTCATTCCAAAATACATAAATAAACACATTGAAGTAGTATTAGATTACTTCATTTATGTCATTCTAACAATACATAAATATCTAATTTGAAGTAGTCTTATATATCATTTTGACACATGTTCTAAATACTTGTCTAATTTAGAAACTGCAAATATGTCCATGCAAGGTCTGACTTCACATGGAGATTTTGATGAGTGTGTAAATACTCATCATTTTTGTACATTATAAACTGCAAAATCATCTGAAAACACTCAGAAACACATCAAAATGATCAAAATATCACAAATCAGTGTTTTATGTGTTTTAAATGCAAAAATATCAAAATCAGATGAAAAACATATCAAATTTGCAAAATTGCGTTTGATCCCCAAGTTTCAAAAGTTGTCAAAACAGGTCCACGAGCACATAATTTCAAAAGTAAAGTCACCAAAGGTCCTTTTAAAATCAAAAGTTGTCAAATTTAGTCCTTTGGTGAAAAATATGAAAAGTTTGAGAAAATTACAAAATGGTCCTTCAAGTTTCAAAATTGGCGAAATGGCCCTGAAAATTGCAAAATGGCAATTTTGGTCCTTATACTTTTGAAAGTTGTCACTTGTGGTCCCTTGGAATGACTTTTCCGAATTGGCGACTTAGGCCCCTCAAGTTTCAGATTATACAATAAGTCCTTGAAGTTTAAAACCTTTAACTCATTTTGACCCTTTCACATACCTTGGACCCTGTCATTAAACCTTTTGAACCCCTATTATTAACCACTTTGTTGGTCAAATCTGGTCAATATCTTCAACCCGCCAAAAGTCATCCTCACCGCTTCCAATCGGCTTTCCACCCATCCCCTCCTCAATCCCACTCTCCCATGTCCCTCCACCTTAGCATACCTCCAAACTTCATTTAAAGCTTCCTACCCTCTCACTCAACCTCCAATGGGCGGATAAAGAATTTGGCGCCAAAACCATTTTGAATGGTTGAGATCATTTCAAGGCCATCCAATGGCTAGAATTGATGGGAAAGAATCGAAGTGAGAGAAAATAAGATTGGAATATAAAAAAGCAGAGGAAGGAAGCAAGTTGGAGAGTAGAATTTTAGCTTAAAATTTCTTAATGTCGTTTTATGTCAAATTATTATTTTCAAGATTAGACTTGTATTTTTGGTTAAATTGTATCAAACTTATGTGTTCAAGTGTATTTCAATTATTTTCAAGCATCCAAATCGGTTTATGATCACAATTCAATATTCATGTTCCTTTGTTTCAAATTCTTAAGTCCAAATCTTGTATACAAGCTTTCAATAGTGATTTGTAAGCTTAAAAGGTTTATATAAGCTTATTATAGCTTTGTATAAGCTTATATTACGAGTTTAAATGATTATGGTTCTTGGTCAATGAAGTCAAACAGGTCAAAGTTGTAATGGAAATGGCAATGGGATTGATGCGAGCTTGGATTTGGGTGAATTATAGTTAGATTGATTGGTTTATATAGGTTAGTGGATCGGTTTCAATAATAGCTAGCCATTGTGGCTTGGACTTTAGTAAGTAATTTTCACAAATTCTTGCATTTCTTGTTTTGGTAGTATTAACTGGTTCAAATCATCAAATAAGTTGTATCTTGGTTAACCATACTTAAATTGATCATAATTACAAGATGGTTAAGAGTTTTGGTCGATTTGAGATCATGATGATAGTGTAAAGGGTGTTTGGATTTATAGTCTAAAAGGTGTTGAGGTGTATTCGGTGTTAGGTTTTTGTTGTTTGAGGTTTGTTTAGTCCTATTAGACTCATATCTGTCTTACTTGTGTGCACGAAATCCCAATAAGTCAAAATCTATATCATTTGCATCCAACGGGTTCATTGTTGGATTTTAAAAACAAATCACCTATTTTGTGTTTAAAAGTCATAAACTAAGCTTTTGTTAACTTCCTTTCATCAATATACACCTAGATCAGTCCTTAAATTTGAATTAAACTTCATAAAGTCAACTGTTTAAGTTTCTTCAAAAGTCAAAATTAGCAAAGTCTGTTTTGGGCCAAGCTACAAAGAATTTTCATAAGCTCAATTTTAGTCTTATTTAGTGAAACTAGTGGTTACGAAAACTTCAGTTGGTGTTATTTCTTGTTACCATTTTAGTGGAATTTTATAAATTTTTAAAAGCTCTAAAAAGCTTTTCTTTTGGGTGTTAAGTGCTGCTGCAGCAATTAAGCGCATTGGGGCTTGAAAGTGTTTTGCATAGCTTATCTGAGCTTATCATAGCTCCATATGGTCTGAATTTTGGTGCACTTAGTCTCACCCAGGTCTAGTATAGGTTCCAAGTTATTGTTCCTAATTTCTAGCTTATTGGATTGCTTATTTTGTGGCTGCAAGTTGGTACCCAAACCTGTGTTTTAAGCAAAAATCTCAAATCATCAAATCTTGGTATCTTGCATTCCAGTGTTTAAGACTTGTTGTTTTTAGTTGCATTTTGGTTAATTTAGCTTATTAGAACTTCTATTAGCAGTTGGTGGCTTGTCTTAATCATTTGGCTTATTTGAGTGCTTATTATTAAGCACTTGACACATCGTTCCATAATCTTGTACACAAGCACTTATTTTTCCATTTTTCTTATATTCCTAATATTATTTTAGACTTTTCCTGAAATTTTCAGATTTTTCTAAGCTTGTTTGCTATTTTTCTTAATTTAAATCACTTTTTAGTACTTTTTAAATAGGATTTAATACAAAAAATTAAGAAAAAGTTCAAAAAAATAATTTTTCAATTTTATTAAGTTTATATAAATATAAAAAGTAAAAAAAGTAATTTTCCATATTTTTCCTAGTTTATTTTGTCATTTTTAGCAATTTATTTAGTTTTAAATAGTTTAAAATTCATAAAAATAGAAAATAATCAGAAAAATACAAAAATAGTTTTGAAAATTCTAGTTTGATATTTTAGACTTTTCCATTTCATAATTTTATTTTTCTAGCTTTATTTCCTAATTTCTTGTATTTTAGGTAATTATTAAATAGTTAAAATAGTTTTAATTAATAATAATTAATTAATTAGTTGTAAAAATAATTTTCTTTTTCTAAAAGTTTCTTTTATCATTAGGTTTATAAAATATCATTTTCATATTTTTAGGGTTAATATTGCTTTAGTTTCACTTTTTAATTTGTGCGTCGCGTAGATTTTTAATTCGTTTTATAAAACATAAAAACAAAACATCATTGTAAAAATAGTGATAGCGTTTATTTAATAGATTTTATCTTTTAACTTTATTTAATTTGCATTTAAGCCGTTTTAATTTGTTGGCTTTTTCCGTAGTTAATATCATATCCAAATCCTTTTCCGTTCAAATCTCCGATCACTAAACGTTTGATAATCCATTGCATAGCTCATTTGGGACATAACGACACGGGAGACACTATACTCCTCGGATCTTCATTGCATCCGTGCTTAAGTGTTTTAAGTTTCTTGCTTGCGTGAGAAAACTTGACGGTTTTTGCAGATCAAATTTTAAGCGCCATTGTCGGGAGTCGTGCTATTTGTCCCACGTCTAGCAGTTAGTTGTTTGAATACTCACTCATTTGTTCATATCATCCATATATATCTATATATATATCCATATTTTATAAAAACTCCAAAAACCCAAAAAAATTAAAGCGATAAAACACAAAAATATTTTTCTTTTGTTTCTATATATGTATCAAATATAAAAATACAAAAGATTTGTCGTTTTCTTTAATAATAAACAACTTAAAAGATTACCACGAAAACCAAGGCGGTGCACTACCTAGCTGGGGTGCGACCATAATAAGTTCCCGAACCAAAGATTCAAAACTTACCTTTGTGTCCTTGTGATTGGTGTACCTTTTTCAAAGAAGCCATTCATATTGTGATTATTGGTTCAAGTTCACCGTTGTTTTGCCTCGATTTTGTGTTAATTGATTTTGTTGTGATATCGACGTTTGAAACGAAAACCCATAAATATTCTTCTCACCACCATTTTACAAACGTCTTCATAATTCTCATTCTCATCGAAAGATTTTCATAATTCCATTTCTCTCCTTAACTCGAGGTCTCTTAGAGTTAACTCTTCATATCGCTTTCGCTCTTCTAGATCCGTGAGCCCATTTCGTGAGCTTGTCAAGATTCCAAGAAGGCGTGTTCAGACTTTCTGCTCCATCGATCGGATCGAGATCCGGATCGTTCACACTACTTCCGCTATCATGGCGGATGAAATTTCTATGTGTGAGCTTCTCGGGCACCCATCGACGGGTATGGAGATGCTATCGTTATACCGACCATCGTGGTGAAAATTTTGAACTCAAGACCGGGTTCTTGAATCTTGTAACTTCAAATCGGTTCTACGGTTTTGAGCGGATGATCCTCATGCTCATATAAGATGGTTTAACAAGATTGCATCTACCATCAAGTATAAGAATGTCCCTACCGATCTTTGTTAAGCTCCTTACATTCCGTTTTCTCTTGAGGGCAAGCCCGGATTTGGCTTGAAAACAACCCCTCGGTCTATAGAGACATGGGAAGATCCGGTGAAGAAATTTGTGAATGAATTCTATCCACCTTCCAAGACCACGAGTCTTAAAATGAAATCATCAAGTTCACTCGAAGTTTGATGAATCCTTGATGAATCGTGGGATCGTTTCAAGGAATTGCTTCGCAAATGTCCTCACCACGGTTTCTCCGAGTTGATGCAACTCGATACTTTCTACAATGGGTGAGTCAATCGATCAAGATTCTCTCAATTCCTCCGCGGAGGAAATTTCCTAAGCAAAGCTGTCAAAGAAGCTTTAGCGATTATCGAAAACAAGTCTAAAGTCCGCACCGCACGAAGCAAGCGGTTGTTTCTCAAGTCGGTGTTGGTCCTTCTTCTTCTTCTTCGCCCGTGAGTCATCTAGCACCGATGCTAAGATTGATAAACTCACGGAAGCTATCAAGCTTTGGTTCTTTCCAACCGGAAGAAAGTCTCTTTTCCACAAACTTCACCTCCTGCTGAAATTAAGAAAGTGGAAGTCTGTGTTACTGTGGTGGCCCCATGCTTATTACAACTGTATGGCCACCGACGGTAACCCCTTTGAAGCCAATCTTTGTGGGCGGGATGCCTAATCAAGGAGGCAATCAATATCGTGCTCTCAGAGACCCGAACCACCGTCCTAACCACTACTCGGACCTCCGGTTTCAATCAAAACCAAAACCGTAATCGAATCGTAAGCAGACCAAACCAAGGTTTTCAAAACCAAGGTCATTTTAATCCAAACAACGGTTTTCAAAATCGAATCAAAATTTCCAACATCAAGGAAATTACAATAGAAACCAGTCGTGGGAATTTCAACCCGGGTATTTTCATGGAAATAATCAAGGGAATTTTCGAATCAAGGCCCTAATCCCAACAATAGAGGCGAATTTCCACATGCAAACTCAAGCCATTGTTCCAACGGCCCATCATCGATGAGTGTTGAAACAATTCATGAAATCCCAAGAGGAAATGAATCGGTTGTTGGTCACCCGATTTCGACATCAAGAAGTCTTTAAATGATCGACCCTCGGGCTCGGTACTTTACCTAGCAACACGATCGCTAATCCGAGAGGCGATGCAAAGGCGATCACAACCAGTGGTGCTTCATATCTTTGGACTCGCTATTCCTACTACTCTTCTTCTTCTCTCCGAAGGTAGTGGAAAGCGAACACGAGGCGACAAAGGACAAGGAACTTCCTACTAATAACGGGAGTAACAACAATGTCCATCCTCGGGTTGTCCCAAACCCAACACCAAACACAGGTTGTTTTGAACCTCCGATTGTTGACCCTAAATCCAAAACTTCTCTTCCTTACCCTTCACGGTTACATGAGCAAAAGCTCCGAGAAAGCGAGTCATCGATGGAAAAATTCTTTGATTTTCCAAGAGCTTCATTTTGACATAAGCTTCGCGGATGCCATCATGTTAATGCCCAAGTTTGCATCTACTCGAAACATATCTTTGAGCAACAAAGAAAAGCTATTTGAAATGGCTAAGACTCCTTTGAATGAGAATTGCTCAATGATCTTGTTAAAGCTTCCGAGAAGCTTGGAGATCCCGGAAAATTTCTTCTTCCTTGTGTTTTCACCGGATGATTGAATGCTTTGCCCTTGCCGATCTTGGTGCAAGCATCAATCGATGCCGTATTCGATATGGAAGAAACTGTCTCTTCCGAACTTATTCCTACCGCATGACTCTTGAGCTTGCGGATCGATCTATATCTCGTCCTCTTGGCATCGCCGAGGATGTATTTGTCAAAGTGGGAAAGTTCCATTTTCCGGTGATTTTGTGGTCGTTGATTTCGATGCGATCATCGGGTTCCTCTCATTGTTGGTCGAGGATTCGAGAGCAGGCCGTGCTCTTATCGATGTATTTGAGCAAGAGATCACTTTGCGTGTGGGTAAAGTTGTTACTTTTAACCTCGATCAAACTTGAGGTACTCCTCAAATTATGATCTTGAATCGCTTAATCGAGTCGATTTAATTGATATTGCTTGAGGAGTACTCTCAAGAGTTTCTTGGTTATCTTCATAATTACGTGAGTGGGAATTCCAATTCCACCACATCTTCTCAACCTATCATTGCCGACTCTTCCCCTCTCACTCCGTTTGAGGGAGGTGACTTCCTCCGGAAGAGATCGATGAATTTCGGTTGTTGATGAATCAATTCCGCTGGAATTGATGGTGTGTATGATTCGGAGGGGATATTCTTTATCTTGAGCAATTGCTTAATGAAGATCCATTACCTTCACTCCTCCGAAAGAGATCACTATTGAGGAAATCAAATCAATACAATCTTCTCTGAAGCATTTCCGAGGTTGAACTTAAGGACCTACCTCCTCATCTAGAGTATGCATTCTTGGAGGTGATGATAAATTACCCGTCATAATTGCTAAAGACTTGGTGAGGAGGAGAAAGCTGCTCTCATAAAGGTCTTGAAGTCACACAAGCAAGCGATTGCTTGAAACTCTCCGATATTAAGGGTATCAACCACGAGTTTTGTACTCACAAAATCTTAATGGAGGATGACTTCAAGCCGCGGTCAAAGTCGAGAGAAGGGTGAATCCTAAGATTCACGAGGTTATCAAGCAAGAGGTTCTCAAACTTCTTGATGCGGTTTGATTTACCCGATCTCGATAGTCCTTGGGTTAGCCCAATTCATTGCGTTCCAAAAAGGGTGGCATTCTTGTTGTCACGAATGAAGAAAAGCGAGTTAATTCCGACTCGATTGGTTACGGGATGGCGTGTGTGCATTGACTATCGCAAGTTAAACGAAGCCACCCGTAAAGACCATTTTCCTCTACCCTTCATGGACCGGATGCTTGAGAGATTAGCGAGGGCAGTACTATTGTTTCCTTGATGGTTTCTCGGGTTACTTCAGATCCCCATTGATCCATTGGATCAAGAGAAAACCACATTCACCGCCCATACGGGACGTTTGCCTCATGACGTATGCCTTTTGGCTTATGCAATGCTCCCGCACGCTCCAAAGATGTATGATGGCAATTTTCCACGACATGATCGGGAAACTATGGAGGTGTTTATGGATGACTTCTCGGTCATTGGGGACTCATTTCAAACATGTCTCTCCCACTTAGACAAAATGCTTAAAAGGTGTGAAGACACCAATCTATGTCTAAACTGGGAGAAGAGCCACTTTATGGTCAAAGAAGGCATAGTCCTTGGCCATAAGATTTCTAAGAACGGGATTGAGGTAGATAGAGCAAAAGTTGATGTCATTGCTAAATTGCCTCATCCTACTACCGTCAAAGGTATTAGGAGTTTCCTAGGTCATGCCGGGTTTTATCGTAGATTCATTCAAGATTTTTCTAAAATCGCCCGGCCTATGACCCATCTTCTCGAAAAAGATGCTCCTTTTATCTTCTCTCCCGAGTGCATCGAAGCTTTTGAAACACTTAAGAAAAAGCTTACGGAGGCACCCATTCTAGTTGCCCCCGACTGGGATTTACCTTCGAGCTCATGTGCGATGCAAGTGACTTTGCTATCGGTGCGGTCTTGGGGCAACATAAAACCAAACATTTTCACCAATCCACTACGCGAGCAAAGCGATGATCAAGCTCGGACCCACTACACTACTACGGAAAAGAACTATTAGCATGTGGTGTATGCGTTTGAAAAGTTTCGCCATATCTTATATTGACCAAATGCGTGGTGTATACGGATCACTCGGACTCAAATATCTCTTTGCAAAACAAGATGCAAAGCCGAGATTGCTCCGTTGGGTTCTCCTCCTACAAGAATTTGATATCATTATTCGTGATAAAAAGGAGCCGAGAACACGGTGCGATCATCTATCCCGATTAGAGAACCTCACCAAAATGTGTTCGAGAAAAGGATATTAATGAAACATTTCCTCTCGAAACACTCAATGTGGTTTCTTTTCAGGAGATTCTTCTACCCCATGGTTTGCCGACTTTGCAAATTACCATGCGGGTAACTTTGTGGTGAAAGGATGTCGTCCCAACGGAAAAATAAATTCTTTAAAGATGTGAAACATTATTTCGGGACGACCCTACTTGTTTAAAATCTGTGCGGATCAAGTCATCCGGCGATGTGTGTATGGTCGGGAAGCCATTGACATTCTCAAGGCTTGCCATTCGGACCTCTTGGGGACATCATAGCCCCAACTACACCGCCAAGAAGGTGTTTGATTCGGATTCTATTGGCCCACGATCTACAAAGATGCCCATGAATTCGTCAAAACACGTGGCGCTTGTCAACGTCACGGGAATATCTCACAAAGGAATGAAATGCCGCAAAACGCCATTCAAGTGTGTGAGATTTTTGACATATGGGGCATTGACTTTATGGGGCCATTTCCTTCTTCCCGTGGTAATAAGTACATACTCGTGGCCGTTGACTACTTGTCAAAATGGGTTGAAGCTAAAGCTTTATCCACCAACGATGCCCGAGTTGTGGTGAAATTCTTGAAATCCTTATTTGCTAGGTTTGGAACTCCACGAGCCATCATCGTGATCGTGGTGCGCATTCTGCAATGACCAATTCGCAAGAGTCATGCAAAAGTATGGTGTAACTCACCGCACTCTCTGCGTACCACCCACAAACAAGTGGGCAAGTGGAAGTTTCCAACCGGGATTAAAGAATCTTGGAAAGGACGGTTGGTGAAAACCGTGCCTCTTGGTCGGATAAGCTAGATGACGCACTCTGGGCCTTCCGTGCGACTTACAAAACACCTATCGGGTGCACTCCATACAAGGCGGTGTGCGGAAGGCATGTCATCTACCGGTTGAGCTCGAGCACAAGGCATCTTGGGCCTTGAAGCATGCTAATTTCGACATTCAGACGGTGGTGATCATCGGAAAGTTCAAATGAATGAATTAAATGAACTCCGTGATCAAGCTTACGAGAACTCTTTGATCTATAAACAAAAGACAAAGAAGATCCATGACTCAAAAATCAAAAACCGCGTTTTCAACGTTGGTGATAGAGTCCTTCTTTTCAATTCAAGATTGAAGATTTTCTCGGGAAAGCTCAAGTCCCGTTGGTCTAGACCATTTACCATCGCTAAGGTTTATCCTTATGGTACCATTGAGTTATCTCAACCCGATGGTCCTAATTTCAAAGTGAATGGTCATCGAGTGAAGCATTACTTTGGAGAGGACATTCCATCCATGGTTGTCCCAGATTTACAAACTTTCCCCATGAACCAATGAATGCGGGGATCGAGTCAAGCTAGCGACTCGGTAATCAAAAACAGTAGCATGCCATATGGGTTTTTCACCCATATTTCTGTCTTCTTACCTCTTTCTACCACCCTAGTGTGGGGGGGTTGCCCATATGTTTCAAAAAAAAAAAAAAAAAAAAAAAAAAAACCTTTCTAAATTATGGCGTTATATTTCCCTTTCACGTTCCTTGTTTGGCATAACCGCGGTACTTTGAATATTGAGGGCAATATTCATTTCTAAGTGTGGGGAAATTCTACGAATTTTATCATATAATTATACCAATTCCCCATTTTTGGCCAAAATTTTTTTTTTGGAGTAAGTGTTTACACTTTCTCATTAGGTTATCATCGCCTTGTCTCGCAAGACAAAAGGATTAGCTAATCCAGAGCAAACGGCTCTTGGTAAAGATATCTCAAATCCGTTTATATGGCTTGCAATTTGCCCAAAATTGTATGGTATTCACTCACCATATCCTAAAAAGTGAAGAGTTGGCTAGCCCGCAAGGTTATGGCTTGTGGTAAAGGCGATGGAAAAACCATAATTGGTAATCACTCACCAAAGATAATATTGATAATTTATCTAAGAGTTGGCTAGTCCAGAGCAAACGACTCTTGGTAAAGACAAAATCAAATCCGTTGGAAGTCGGTGGTTTGCTCAAAATCACATGGTTATCGGTGTACCATGGTTCTTACTTGAACTGAAACATTTGGCTACTCCGTAAGTAATGGCTTTTGGTAAAGAGATTAAAATCCATTATTTTTCTCAAATCATTGCTAGGGACTAGCAATATCTCGATGTGGGGATTGATGAGTGTGTAAATACTCATCATTTTGTACATTATAAAGCTGCAAAATCATCGAAAACACTCGAAACACATCAAAATGATCAAAATATCACAAATCGGTGTTTTATGTGTTTTAAATGCAAAATATCAAAATCGGATGAAAAACATATCAAATTTGCAAAATTGCAGTTCGATCCCTAAGTTTCAAAAGTTGTCAAAACAGTCCCTGAGCACATAATTTCAAAAGTAAAGTCACCAAAGGTCCTTTTAAAATCAAAAGTTGTCAAATTTAGTCCTTTGGTGAAAAATATGAAAAGTTTGAGAAAATTACAAAATGGTCCTTCAAGTTTCAAAATTGGCGAAATGGCCCTGAAAATTGCAAAATGGCAATTTTGGTCCTTATACTTTGAAAGTTGTCACTTGGGGTCCCTTGGAATGACTTTTTCGAATTGGCGACTTAGGCCCCTCAAGTTTCGGATTATACACAATAAGTCCTTGAAGTTTAAAACCTTTAACTCATTTTGACCCTTTCACATACCTTGGACCCTGTCATTAAACCTTTTGAACCCCTATTATTAACCCTTTGTTGGTCAAATCTGGTCAATATCTTCAACCCGCCAAAAGTCATCCTCACCGCTTCCTGCTGTGGCTTTCCACCCATCCCTCCTCAATCCCACTCTCCCATGTCCCTCCACCTTAGCATACCTCCAAACTTCATTTAAAGCTTCCTACCCTCTCACTCAACCTCCAATGGGCGGATAAAGAATTTGGCGCCAAAACCATTTTGAATGGTTGAGATCATTTCAAGGCCATCCAATGGCTAGAATTGATGGGAAAGAATCGAAGTGAGAGAAAATAAGATTGGAATATAAAAGGCAGGAGGAAGGAAGCAAGTTGAGAGTAGAATTTTAGCTTAAAATTTCTTAATGTCGTTTTATGTCAAATTATTATTTTTCAAGATTAGACTTGTATTTTTGGTTAAATTGTATCAAACTTATGTGTTCAAGTGTATTTCAATTATTTTCAAGCATCCAAATCAGTTTATGATCACAATTCAATATTCATGTTCACTGTTTCAAATTCTTAAGTCCAAATCTTGTATACAAGCTTTCAATAGCTGATTTGTAAGCTTAAAAAGGTTTATATAAGCTTATTATAGCTTTGTATAAGCTTATATTACAGGTTTAAATGATTATGGTTCTTGGTCAACAGAAGTCAAACAGGGTCAAAGTTGTAATGGAAATGGCAATGGGATTGATGCAGGCTTGGATTTGGGTGAATTATAGTTAGATTGACTGGTTTATATAGGTTAGTGGATCTGGTTTCAATAATAGCTAGCCATTGTGGCTTGGACTTTAGTAAGTAATTTTCACAAATTCTTGCATTTACTGTTTTGGTAGTATTAATCTGGTTCAAATCTGTCAAATAAGTTGTATCTTGGTTAACCATACTTAAATTGATCATAATTACAAGATGGTTAAGAGTTTTGGTCGGTTTGAGATCATGTGATAGTGTAAAGGGGTGTTTGGATTTATAGTCTAAAGGTGTTAGAGGTGTATTCGGTGTTAGGTTTTTGTTGTTTGAGGTTTGTTTAGTCCTATTAGACTCATATCTGTCTTACTTGTGTGCCGAAATCCCAATAAGTCAAAATCTATATCATTTGCATCCAACAGTTCTTTGTTGGATTTTAAAAGCAAATCACCTATTTTGTGTTTAAAAGTCATAAACTAAGCTTTTGTTAACTTCCTTTCATCAATATACACCTAGATCGGTCCTTAAATTTGAATTAAACTTCATAAAAGTCAACTGTTTAAGTTTCTTCAAAAGTCAAAATTAGCAAAAGTCTGTTTTGGGCCAAGCTACAAAGAATTTTCATAAGCTCAATTTTTAGTCTTATTTAGTGAAACTAGTGGTTCGAAAACTTCAGTTGGTGTTATTTCTTGTTACCATTTTAGTGGAATTTTATAAATTTTTAAAAGCTCTAAAAAGCTTTTCTTTTGGGTGTTAAGTGCCTGCTGTGTGCCATTGTTAATCGCATGTGGCTTGAGCGAGTTTTGCATAGCTTATCTGAGCTTATCATAGCTCCATATGGTCTGAATTTTGGTGCACTTAGTCTCACCCAGGTCTAGTATAGGTTCCAAGTTATTGTTCCTAATTTCTAGCTTATTGGATTGCTTATTTTGTGGCTGCAAGTTGGTACCCAAACCTGTGTTTTAAGCAAAAATCTCAAATCATCAAATCTTGGTATCTTGCATTCCAGTGTTTAAGACTTGTTGTTTTTAGTTGCATTTTGGTTAATTTAGCTTATTAGAACTTCTGTTAGCAGTTGGTGGCTTGTCTTAATCATTTGGCTTATTTGAGTGCTTATTATTAAGCACTTGACACATCAGTTCCATAATCTTGTACACAAGCACTTATTTTTCCATTTTTCTTATATTCCTAATATTATTTTAGACTTTTCCTGAAATTTTCAGATTTTTCTAAGCTTGTTTGCTATTTTTCTTAATTTAAATCACTTTTTAGTACTTTTTAAATAGGATTTAATACAAAAAATTAAGAAAAAGTTCAAAAAAATAATTTTTCAATTTTATTAAGTTTAGATAAATATAAAAAGTAAAAAAAGTAATTTTCCATATTTTTCCTAGTTTATTTTGTCATTTTAGCAATTTATTTAGTTTTAAATAGTTTAAAATTCATAAAAATAGAAAATAATCAGAAAAATACAAAATAGTTTTGAAAATTCTAGTTTGATATTTTAGACTTTTCCATTTCATAATTTTATTTTTCTAGCTTTATTTCCTAATTTCTTGTATTTTAGGTAATTATTAAATAGTTAAAAATAGTTTTTAATTAATAATAATTAATTAATTAGTTGTAAAAATAATTTTCTTTTTCTAAAAAGTTTCTTTTATCATTAGGTTTATAAAAATATCATTTTCATATTTTTAGGGTTAATATTGCTTTAGTATCACTTTTTAATTTGTACGTCGCGTAGATTTTTAATTCAGTTTTATAAAAACATAAAAACAAAAACATCATTGTAAAAATAGTGATAGCGTTTATTTAATAGATTTTATCTTTTTAACTTTATTTAATTTGCATTTAAGCCGTTTTTAATTTGTTGGCTTTTCCGTAGTTAATATCATATCCAAATCCTTTTCCGTTCAAATCTCCCGATCACTAAACGTTTGATAATCCATTGCATAGCTCATTTGGGACATAACGACCGGGAGACACTATACTCCTCAGATCTTCATTGCATCTGTGCTTAAGCTGTTTTAAGTTTCTTGCTTGCGTGAGAAAACTTGACGGTTTTGCGCAGATCAGATTTACTTTGTTGTTGCAATCTCGTCAAGTTCTGACATGATGTAAATTGCAACACCAAGTGTTTCCTGAATTAGATATGTACAAGTTATATTAGAATGTTAGTCTCTTACCTTGCAGTCAAGAGAATCCTTTAAATCATATACCTATATGTTGTACCTTGCACACAATATAGATTTCTCCCACTTGTGCATGGAACAACATCATGTAGCAGATAAACAACACGGCATATGTTTGTTTATGTGACTAATATGATTGTGTCATTGATATTAGCATAACTAGTAGATGTAGAACCACTTCATTGTCTAATAAGGAAACGTATATGACTATCCTTGAAAACATAAGTGTCTACAAGTGGAAAGTAATTATCTTAAGACATTCTAGAGATAATCTGGGTTACTATGTTAGGAATTAGAAATTCCCAGTATTAAAGAGTCGGTCACCTCAAGTATATGTAATCGTTAGAAAGCTCGTAGTCGTAGTTCTTTTAAGTTAAGTTGTAATTTAGGTAAGTAACACCGTGGAGGACGGACGGGTCTTTACCCACTGTATGCCCGATCCACCCAAAGTGTGGCGATTTGTGTAAGACTATAAATACTCTACCTCCCAAGGTAGAGAGTTGGAGCTCATAATAATATCTTTCACTTTCTCTCACTAAGTTCCCTAAACCTCTAACTTTCTCTCTAGAATTCCATCTATATGCTACTTTGTGTTATGGTTTGATGTGTATGTGAAAAGTTATATCTTACAATTGGTATCAAGAGCCATGGTTAGATCATATCTTGCACATCTTTGGATTTATAGTGGTTTTAGGTGGTTTTGAGTTTGAAAAGTTTAGTGGTTTTGCATCATTTGGTTGATCTCTTGTGTTAAAGTTTGATTTTGTTGGTACTTTTATGTTTAGAATCATCAAAAGTGTTTAGGTTTTCATTTGGTAGCTTGAATCATCTTGGTTGGGTTGTTTTGGATTGAAAAGTGATGTTTATATGGTTTTCATGGTAGCGAGTTAGTTCACGGATAAGTTTTCTTTGTAGCGACTTGCTTCACAAAATTGTAGCGAGTTACGATGTTAAATCTAGCGAGTTAGATCTAGCGAGTTAAAGTACAAGTAGTGGAATCTCCACTACGGGTAGCGACTTGTGGTAGCGACTTGGTCGATGTGAGTTGCTCTTTAGCGACTTGTACTTCTAGCGACTTGAGTAGCTAATTCTGCCAAAATTTGGTTAGCGACTTGGTCCGTAGCGAGTTACTACTTAGCGACTTGTTTTTCTGTTAGCGACTTGGGATTCTAGCGACTTGGGTGTCTAGCGAATTAATTGGTAGCGACTTAGTGGATTTGTTTCTAGCGACTTAGATTTGTATCATCTAGCGACTTGAGTGATTGCTTACGGTTTTCTCTTGATTTAGTAAAATCCGTGAAAGAATCTATTTCCGGTTTAATCATTGAGTTATAAAATCCGTATAATCTGTTAACATGTCTACCAACGTCCCTACATCATCTCCACATTGCCGAGGATGTACAAGCGGTGGTTCGGATACTCGTCCTCCCATGCCGGATGGCCGACTACGATTCTTGGGCTCAACGAATCGATTGTATTGCCTTGGAAAGGAAAATGGTGTCAACATTCTCAAATCCATTGATGAAGGACCATATCGGGTTGAGGCGACTAGAGACATACTTGATACTAATGAAGATGGTACTCTGTTTACGGAATGGACGGACCTAAGATGTATGATGAGCTTGATGATAAGGAGAAAAGAGATTTGATGCGAGATATCGGGGCTTCAAACATTGTTCTTCAAGGACTTCCTAAAGACATCTACAAGGCGATCAATCATAACACGGATGCAAAGGCGGTTTGGGACAATGTTAAGATGCTTCTCTCGTGTTACGAATTAACTATGGAAGAGAGAATCCCAACTCTATGATTTAATTTGAGCATTTCAAGATGAAACCGGATGAGAGTGTCTATGAGTACTATGTGAGATTTCATAAGTTAGTTAATGACATGAGGAACATCAAGATGACTATGCCTAACATTCAGTTGAACTCTAAATTTGTAAACAATATGAATCCCGAATGGCACAAGTTTGTCACTACGTGAAACTCACTAAAGGATTGAAGGATACAAACTATGAGCAACTCTATGCCTTCCTCCTTCAAAATGAGAGACATGCCATGTTTGAAAAGAGGATTCTTGATCGGTTCAAAGGTCGGGGAGAAACAAGGTCGCAAATGATTCAACCGCCTTCTTCACGAGATGATGGGACTTCCAACAATGCTTCTCAAGTTGCACCCATGAATAATGATAATCATAATCACAAACCCATTTCGATCCAAGATTCAAGCAACTTTGATGCAAATGTCATGGAACATTTCATCACTCAACTAACACTCATGGTTAAAGAGAACAGACACTTTCACCTCACACCAACAAACTCCACACTGCAATGAGATCCGAAGCGCCTCCAATCTTCACAACCATGCTTTGATAAGAGATGGGAAAATTATGGGGCAACCAGTTCGGGAAAGACAGTATGATCGGGGAAGAGGTGGAGTCGAGAGAGGTTATGTTGGCAACCGAATCGAGGAAGAAATGGTAACCAAAGTCAAGTTAAGCCGATCAAATGCTATAAGCGTGGTGGTGAGGGACACATTGCAGGAACCGCACATCTCCAAAGCGCCCATGAACGCCGATTACTTGAGAGATAAGATGTTGCTGGCACAAGCTCGGGACAATGGTGGTGCGTTGGATGAAGAGAAATTGCTTGTTTCTTGCCGAGGGTAATGCCAAGACTTATGATGCGAGATGTGGATGAGCACCTATTCGGAGATAGGTCACAATCATCGAACGCCTTTCAAGTCGCCGACCGTGATGCTTACGACTCGATGTAGATGATGGACCTCTGCACACACAATCTTTATGGCTAGCATCTCTCCAATGGTTTCTCCCAAGATCTCTTCACCACAAGTCGGCACATCCAAGGACAAACTCATCTCGGAGGTATTAAAACTATACGATGATGTTGATGTGCAGCAGATGCATGACAAAGTACAAACAACTGAAACTTTTGAATCAAATATTGAAAATGTGGGTAATATCAATATTGTCCCATACGATCAATACGTGAAACAAAGTGAAAGTGAAGTTGTACCAAGTGATGCATCTTCTGCGATCAACAATGACTATGTCTTTGATGAATACACCGCATGTGCTCCCGATGATTCCATAATTTCGAACTAAATGCCTATAAGGAGCGTGTTGCTATTTATGAACAACGGGCAAAATTTGAGTTGACCACTCGTGAGCGTGAAATGGATGTCCAAGTGAGTACGAGAATTAGAAAAAGTAAGTTTAGAAGAAGTATTGAAACAAGAATTAAATTCCTTGCAAGAAAAACTTTCTAAACAAACTAAGCAAAACAAGAACTTCAAGAAAATGTGAAAATGCTTAAGCAAGAATTTAATGCAAAGGAATCAAAACTCTTGAGAGATTTTTCTAATCTGAAAACTTTGAAAACAAACTTGAAAACAAGTTGTATTTACAAGGAAACACCATTCGATCGCTCACATGATCACTAAGCATAGAGTTCTAGCGATAAGCATAGCGTTCCCCTTGTAGAGGAACCAAATCCAGAGGTAATAAAAAGGCTAGAAATGCTCATAAGGTAATTTATGATGGTAATGAAGTCCTTAAACCTAGGCGAAACCTAGTTGCGGTGAGTGCAATCGAGGAAGATAAGATATTAAATGAAATCACTAGGAAAAGATGAATAAGAAGCAAAATGATCCCAAATGCAAAGAGAAAACATAATCTTCTCTCCTCATGATTACAAGAAGGAAAACTGGATTTCCTTGAACAAGTTTAAGCCTCGACTTTGTTGACTCCGAACAAGTCTTCGGAAAATGGATTTAGATAAGCGTAAAGTCGAAAATATTGTAGAAACAAACCCTCCCTTCGGAAAATGCCTAGAGCAACTGTGTATCCTCCTAATACACCTATGCATCTTGTACCTAGAACAATTGCCACTAAAAGCAAGACATTAATTAGCCAATACGTTATATTCCAACTATTTGTTGATTTTGAGAAAACTTGCAAGAAAAGGATCACTCCATTGGTATAAGCGAAGGTGAAAGAGGTTTTGAACAAATGAAAGAATGTTATTTAAGCGAGGTCATGCCTTTCTTTAAACTTCTAAAAGATCATTTTGAGAGTCTTAAAAGGGGTAGAAGGCGATATTAAGGGTATGGAAAAGGAATTTGATGCAATGGTTCTTTGAAGTTAGTGATTATGAGCGTGCACTAAAATATAATGAGATTGAGAGAAAGAACTTGCATACACTAAATGAGAATCTTATTCTTGAATGTGTTGCGCAAGATGTGTTTTCATCGCTCAAATTGCTCTATTAATGCTTCCAAATTTCATGAACTATCTGTGGTACGAAAGTCTCCCATGATCGTGTCATTGAGCTTGAAAAACTAATTCTAAACTAAATGAGAAAATTGAACTGGATGATCATGACAATTTGGTTAAACATTTTCTAAACTAGAAGTTGAGTATTTTAATCTACAACTAAAATATCAACATCTCAAAGAAAATGTCAAAACTTCAAATATCAAGACATCTTCGGATGCTCGAGTTTGATGCGGTTTTCAAATTAACAAACGAGATGAGCAGATTCATGCTCGATGTAACACGATCGAAAGTTGAAAGCCCAAATCTCTCAATTAAAGGGTCAAACGAACAATATGACAGCTCCCAAATGCCTCCTCCTTTAGATTCTCGAATTCCCAAACATTTCATCTTCAAAATCTAGTAAATGCTTTACAAAGGAAAAGCGAAAGTTTTCTAGAAGAAAATGAAAAGGTTAAACGTCATTTCAATGAGTTGTTTGAATCAATTAAAGTCACTCGTAACAAAACAACCAACAAATAACTTCATTGCAAAAGGAAATTGAGAATCAAGAGTCGGGTAAAAGGGAAAATGCCAATGTTCAATGAGGAAAATGTTGTATCAAAGGGTCACTCTAGTAATAAATATGCTTTATCATGACATATGTCCCCTCACCTAAGGAACAACAAACTTGCCATTCAAACATATTTCTCATCCCTTAAGGAGTGCTTAGAATGCTTGCGTGAGATTGTTGAAGAGGATAAGCTAGAGAAACCTCATGATAATGCAATTGGACATGCATGCTTATATGCCAAACGATCTCAAGAAATCTTAGAATGTTTGATCACAATATGCCCAAAGACATTAGGTGAGAGAGTTAACCCTTTGATTCCATGCTCAATGCCTAAGGCCAAACATGATATACACTCAATTCCCAATGGTTTGAATGTGAGGAGTAGTGTACCATTGAGTAGTTCGATTCTAGATCCATCAATGCTAGGAAAGAGAACTCAAATGTGCCTTCTAGGAGTACTAATCTCAAGATATCTAGCGTTAAGAAAGTGAACCATAGTGCACACTGCATGTAGTTCGGATCCAAAGACATCTAAGCGGTGGTGCAAAGAGTAGTAAAACAAACTAATGTTCCCATTCCTCTACAGAGTAATCGGTGACACTAAAGGGAGCGGTCAAAGTCTCAAGACAATACAAGGAATGATAGGACCTCTCAAGCTAAGAATGTGCCTTTGGAAGAGTAGAAGAACAATCTAGGAACCTTAAGTTTGAATCGAATAAAACGAATCGTGTTGATTCTAGTATTAGCCATAGGCGATCGTAATTAATTCAATTCGATACTATTTGCAAACCTTGTCCGATGATTGCTTGAATTCATTTCTAATCTTGGATGTGATGTTAATGTTACGCTAATGATGTTAATTGCCTAGTTAATCTTGTTAATGCTAAAATTCATGCTAAAAAGGCTAAAAGGCAAAAGCGAAGAGAGTTAGAAAACAATGGAAACCCACAGGAAGAACATTCAACAAAATAGGCTTTTATTGGATACCATTGGTCATAAGACTAATCGAGATAATGCCCACTAGAAAATGGATGCCTCTTGGTAGAACTATTCCTTAAGAAGTGGTCACATCTGTAAATAGGGTTATCTGAGACACTAGTATTGCATCTATTCACAATGATTCCATTACCTCACCGTCGATATGAATGCTTCTATTTCGATGTGGGTGGTCCAACTGTTGTTACTAACCAAATGGAACCCATTCTTGCATGGGATCCCAATTATCCGATTATCCATTCTTGTCGTGTTCAACTGCAGATTGTTCAAATCGCTCGTGGTACTGGACTCAGTTGTTCCAAGCATATGTTGGAGACCGGTCACGGCTCATGAACCGTGAGCAAATTCATCGGATCATTAGATTTGGTAATGATCATTTCGGTGCTATTATGGGTTATGGAGATTATGTTGTTGGTGATAGTGTCATCTCCAGTGTATTATGTGGAAGGTTTAGGTCATAACTCATTCTCTGTTGGTCAATTCGTGATTACGATCTAGAAGTAGCCTTTAGAAAACATACACCTTCGTTAGAGATCTTAATGGTAAGGAACTGCTGAAAGGAACTCGTGGCTCAAACCTTTACACTATATCTATCGATGACATGATGAGAGCTTCACCAATCGCTTGTTATCAAAGGCTTCAAAACAAAGTCATGGTTATGGCATCGTCGTCTCAATCACTTGAACTTCGGCACCATCAACGATCTTTCCGAAAGGACTTAGTTGTAGGTTTACCTAGACTAAAGTATGAAAAGGATCATCTTTGTTCAAACATGTCAATTGGGAAAAGCAAGAAGTATGCCCATAAACCCAAACCTACTAACTCGTCACGAAGTTCTTCATATGATTCATATGGATTTATGTGGACCAATGAGGGTGCAAAATATCTTTGGGAAGAAATATGTGTTAGTTGTGGTTGATGACTATTCCGATTCACCGGTCAAGTTCTTAAGGACAAAGGACGAAACTCCGATATCATCATCAAACTCATCAAACAAATTGCAGTTAGACTAAACAAAGCGCCGTAATTATCGAGCAGACAATGAACCGAGTTTGTCAACAAACAACTTAGTGAATTCTATGAAAGCGTTGGAATCGACCATCAAAGAAGTGTTCCACGAACCCCTCAGCGAGCGGTGTAGTTGAAAGGCGAAATCGTACTCTTGTTGAAGCTGCTAGAACAATCTTGATTTACTCAAAGGTTCCAATGTTTCTCGGGTGAAGCAATTGCCACTGCGTGTTACACACAAAATCGTTCCCGATTCACACCATTCATGGAAAAACTCCATATGAACTTGTCCACAACAGAAACCCAATCTATCTTTCCTTCGTGTGTTTGGTGCCTTATGCTATCCAACTAATGAGGTCAAGACTTGGGCAAACTTAGAGCTAAAGTCGACATTGGAGTATTTGTAGGATATGCACCAAACAAAAGGGATACCGAATCTACAACAAAAGAACCCGAAATATCATGGAAACAATTCACGTTACGTTTGATGAGTGACCGGTCAAATGGCTCTGGACACTCCACTCGGGACCCGCACTTCAAAACAGTCCTATTGGTTCATCCCTTGTTCCAAACTCCTCTCAAGAAACACCATATGTACCTCCATCGAAGATGATGTAAAGAAATTGTTTGATCCAATGTTTGATGAACTGTATGAGTCTACTACTAATGAGGTGATGATCCTACAACAGAGGATGCTCGATTCCGATGAATGAAGTCAATCCATCGGTTTCAATATCGTAAGTCAAGAAGCACCTCCTGCGATCCTTGATCTCATCAACAAATCATCATTCTTCAAATGTACATCATGGAAATGTTTCGCATCAATGATGAAGTTAATCCCTGCGACTCCTGAAAATGCTCCATTTGAAAACATATTTGCTACTCCCGAATCATCATCGAACCATCTTCTTCAGGAGACATCGACTCGGCTACCTCGGTTCCTCAACAAATGCCACATGAACACCTCGGAAAATGGACTCACGATCATCCATTAGACAACATCATTGGAAATCCTCTCGTCTGTATCAACCCGGAAGCAACTCGCAACCGATGCCTTATGGTGTTTCTTCAACTCCGTACTATCTAAGATCGAACCAAAAGATGTTAAAACCGCCATGAATGAAGACAATTTGGTTCAATGCCATGCAAGATGAAATTCATGAGTTTGATCGACTTGATGTATGGGAGTTAGTACCGCTCGATCGTGCTATGATTATAGCTCTCAAATGGATCTTCAAAGTAAAACTTGATGAGCATGGTGATGTGTTGAAAAACAAGGCTCGATTGGTTGCTAAAGGATATCGTCAAGAGGAGGTATAGACTTTGAAGAATCTTTTGCTCCGATGGCTCGAATCGAGGCAATCGTAATCTTTCCGCGAATCTTGCAAGTAAGAACATGGTGGTGTATCAAATGGATGTAAAGACGGCATTTCGAGCGGAGATCTCAAAGAAGTCGTCTCGTCACCAACTGAAGGATTTGTGAATCAAGAGCATCCTACTCACGTTTATCGTTTGAAGAAGGCTCTTTACGGTTTAAAGCAAGCTCCAAGGGCATGGTATGATACCATTGTCAAAGTTTCTTCTATCAACCGGATTCAAGAAAGGAGCGATTGATCCTACATTGTTCACCGTGAAGTCGAGCAAACATTTAACTCATGTTCAAATTTATGTTGATGATATTATTTTGCCTCGACCGACCCAATGGAATGTGATCGTTTTCTAATGAAATGAGTTCAAAGTTTCAAATGTCAATGATGGGACAAATGTCATTTTCTTGGGATTACAAATTTCACAAAGTCCGGAGGCATTTTCATAAATCAATCTAAATATGCAATGAGATTTTAAAGAAATTTGGATTTGATTCAAGTGACCTGTTGACACACCCATGATTGACCGAACCAAACTAGATGAGGACCTCTCGGGGATCATGATTGACCAAACGAAATATAGGAGTATGATTGGATCCCCGATGTATCTCACGCTAGTAGACCGGACATCTTGTTCTCTGTGTGCATGTGTGCTAGATACCGTGCTAAGCCTACTAAAAACACCTTGAAGCGCTTAAGCGGGTCTTCGGTATCTCCAAGGAACCATCAATATGGGACTATGGTACCAAGGACACCGGTATGTCACTAACGGCCTATGCAGATGCCGATCATGCGAGTTGTCAAGATACACGTCAAGCACGCCCGGAGGTGCTCGGTTTTGGGTGATAAGCTTGTGAGTGGTCTTCAAAGAAGCAAATGAGTACTTCTATTTCCTCTCTGAGGTTGAATACATAGCCATGTCATCTTGTTGTGCTCAAATCTTATGGATGAGATCTCAATTATCGACTATGGCTTTGAATTCAACAAAATCCCTCTGTCTTGTGATAATAAAGTGCTATTGCTCTCTCATGCAACAACGTCCAACACTCAAGAGCAAAGCATATCGACATTCGACATCATTTCATCGGGAACAAGTGGAAAAAGGTGTGGTGGAACTATATTTTGTGAGGTCCGAATATCGGTTAGCGGACATCTTCACCAAAGCTCTTCCTAGAGAACGTTTTGAGTTTATTCTTCCACGTCTTGGTTTGAAAAGCCTTCAACCGAAACTCTCAAATGTCTTCGAGGAGGAAGGCGAGGAGTAAAGGTCTTTCTTCATCTATCTCTTGTAATTAGTTATTCGAAAAACAAAATAGAAAATTATAAAACTTTCAAAATCCATAAAAATCAAAAATTCGAAAATTCTTCAAAAATATTGTCATTTTGTCATGTTTTTCTCGGTTCGATAATATCTCTGATCTTTGTCTTTGTCATTCAAAGAATGACACGGGACCTTAGATGTTGTTCGAACTCTCTTAAAAAAAAAAAAAAAAAAAAAAAAAAAATTTTGGGAGAAAGAGAAATGGTTTATTGTCATTTTCGTGCAATAACCGGTTTTAAAAGAAAGAACGAGCCATGTTATAACATGTTTTCAAATTCCATGCTCGATTCTATAAACATTTATCTGCTGAAAACCAAATGCTTTGAAAATAACTCGATCTCTATTTTTGAAAATCATCAGGACTTATTTGTCAAAATATCTATCTCTCAATCAACAACCTACGTCATTGATTGAGGGGGAGAATGATTTCAATTAAATTAAAAAGTTATTTGGCATTAAATTGTTTTTCAAAAGATATACATGCATGTTTAATAAATGGAGTTTAAAGTCTTTAAATCCGATCCTTATCAGTTCAAACGCTTTCACAATCAAGTCACATTTATCCTTAAAAGCTTTCAAAATCAATTTAAATCTAGAAGAGATCACAAATCTCAACTGATTTGATAATTGTGATCGGGGGAGAATGTGTGATTTAAATTGGATTTATACTGATAATTCGGTAAATGGTTTTATAAGGATGTACATGCTATCCTGCCCACATGTGACAAACGATTTCAAATTTTCCATGCACATGTTGAGGGGGAGCATCTATCTTAAACCTTTGATTTGAAACGTGATCATTTATCCCATGTGCGGGTTCCTCTAGTATGTGCAAAACTCTTTTCATACCTCGAGGCACATATTGAGGGGAGCAAAATTCATGGAAACCTCATCCTTCCCGAAATGCTATACCCACTTGATCCGTTGAGGAAGTGATGTTGATATCTTTAGAAAATGGTAATCAAAAGAAGTAAATTCTTTCTCTTGCCTCCGTGTGCAAAACATTTTCAATACTTGATGCACATGTTGAGGGGGAGTTCTCGTTCTAAAGATATCAAAAACAATTCAGGTACAAAATGCTTTGATAATATATCACAAGTATCTGAATTGATTTTTCAAATGGTTTTCAATTGGATCCAATGGCAGATGAATAATACCAAATAGACCGACCAATTTTTTATGTACGGTGATATAAGGATGATAAGGTTAGGTATTGGTTCCCATGATCCGCCGTAAGCAGGAGGGATCTACCCAGGGACAATCCACTAGTTAGTGTAGAAGTCCTTAGGTATAATGATAAAAGGAGAAAAATGAGATATGGGAAGAGTACGGACTAAGACCGAGCTAGTCTTGGAATAAACCCAACAAGGTTCTAGTTATGAAGTCTCGGTATGTCTTGAAGGGTTGAAGAATTAAAAGAATTGAATGAGAAAGGGTGAAAACAAATAGCCTCCATTTATTCAACCTTAGGGCGATACGGGTTCAATTCATATGCTAACGATGGTAACATCGGTATTGAAGACAAAGACGTCATGGACCCAAAGGACGACGCACTTCAACTTTCCAAACCACTCAAGTTCCTCTTAAAAGGGCTTGTTTCATTCTCACGGGAACCGACATTATCTATCGACTTTCTCTTAGAGATTGTTGATATTGAAGTAGGAGACCCTCTCCTAGTCTCCCACGGGATCCAAATATGCACAAATTGAGTCTAGAGCCACGAGATCATCAATAAATCTCATTAGGACACTTTCAATGAAGACTCGGTTTCACACCATGTGGAAGAGAGATTATATCATGAGTCCCACGAATTATCCTTGTGGTATTGCGGAACATCGAGTGATGTGTTTACACACTCACAATGAAGATGGAAAGCCTTCGAGCCAACATCAAACAAGCTCCCGGTAGGTGGCATGTGAGATCTATTATATGGATCAACCATGTGACAACCGAACAGAAACAATGGGGCGATTCAATTTCTTGAATCAACCACAGTTCGAGTTGGGATTGACGAATACCTTTGAAAACCGGTCTTTGTGCTTATAAACTCTTTTCTTTAGCACATCGACCGTGTACTCATTCTTCAAACCAAAAGGTATTTTTATGATTGATAATTGATTTCCAATAAAACCTTCGTTGTATTGCAAAACAATTTCTATTGAGCAATACACGATTGTTTTCAAATCTCTCTTCATCAATCGGTGGACTTAAAATTATTGGTTCACTCACTCCGTCTTTGTCTTCTTTGAGATGTTCGGTTTGAGAACGGCTAGAACATTGCGAAACCACATCAAGGAGATTCTTAGGAATCCTACGATCACAGCGATGCTTGTCTCGATCAACGGGAACCGTGGGCGTGTACCTCAATTCATCGAAAGTGATCAAAGACACTTTCGTGCGATTTGTTGCTAAGCTGTTGTATGCGTGTGTACGCCCGACGTTTGCGGTGATCGTAATGAAGCGGTCAATCCATAGCCGCATGCTCACTTAAACACATTCATCTCAAAAAGAAATCATGATTAGTGCATCAATGTCTCTGATATTTTCACTCCATGCTTCTGCTACGCTGCTGCCAATATCATGAATCAATTAAAGCTTCCGCAACTCTGATGAGAAGATTTCATGATCCAGAATGTGAGCATGTCGGTCCTAAAGTCACAGCATCACATAATACCAACCCCACAAAGGATGTCTCAGAGATTGTTGATATCTGATGATCTCAAATGATGGCTCAATGTTATCATCACGTGGATCAGTAAAAGACCTCCACTTGGAATAACCAAACATGCATTGTGAAGAATCATTGACTACGAGCTTAGGAGCAACGGACTACATCAAGAATGCAAGATCAATTGTTAAATGTTATATCTATTTGTATTCAATGTAATTTTGGTACATTATTGAGGTGACCTCCTTAGGGGAGATTGTTAGGAATTAGAAATTCAAGTATTAAAGAGTCGGTCACCTCAAGTATATGTAATCGTTAGAAAGCTCGTAGTCGTAGTTCTTTAAGTTAAGTTGTAATTTAGTTAAGTAACACCGTGGAGGACGGACGGTCTTTACCCACTGTATGCCCGATCCATGACCCAAAGTGTGGCGATTTGTGTAAGACTATAAATACTCTCTACCTCCCAAGGTAGAGAGTTGGAGCTCATAATAATATCTTTCACTTTCTCTCACTAAGTTCCCTAAACCTCTAACTTTCTCTCTCTAGAATTCCATCTATATGCTACTTTGTGTTATGGTTTGATGTGTATGTGAAAAGTTATATCTTACATACTACCAAGATGACAAAGCTTGCAATTCCCAATGAATTAGAGATCATTACATTAATTCCTTATTCAGTAATAAGAACAATACTCCCACTAGATTTGACAACATTGTAAGTGTTTCAATAACTAGTGAAAGAAAATAGCGTTCTATTTATTTCCATACACTTTTGATAAAGTCCATACATAACAATTACTTATGTACTAAAAGAGTGTATTCTACTATGTAGATGATAAACTATCCATCAATGCTATTAACTTGAAAAAATGGGCATGTAATTTCTTTCTTAATAGTTTTACTTATTCCAACGATTGTAAGTAGTACTTTTAAATGGTCAAAACAAAACAACTAGATAAAATATGCTAGTTTGTCTTTTACCAATTATACAGTAATTAGTCTAGCTTCTAATTTAATAACTCAGAAATATGCAATTTCCTTAACTATTAAAATTTGCTTACGAGTTACGTATTTAGAATTTAGACAATTCTAATTGTCCTATCATACCTTTCTTTATTCATGAAAAAGAATACGATTGAATCTCACTCTTTCTTATGAAAAGAGGACTAGGTTTATTCTTTTAGTAAAGTTGACTTTACCAATAACCCTTACAGGTGTAGATCAATTTACCAATACAGGAATAACCTTCGTTTACGGTTTAATGTTGCATTAATACATTTAAAGAATTAGCAAAATTCAATTTTAGTATTTTCGATAATTAAACTTTTCAAGAAAATAAAATACCCAAGGTAATATTCATATAACCATAGAATTTTCTCGAAAACTAGGATCCAAATTATCATAGGTTCATTACATCAGTTGATCTGCTAGTAACGAAAGCATATAATAAGGTAATCAGTCGAACAATAATTGGCAAACAATTTCCAATTCCTAGATCATTATGGGATTTATATTTTCCAACGCTATTGCAAATATAAACATGTTTCATCCCATCTTATGCCTTGAGTCCAGGTCTCACTTCCTACTCAACTTAAGTGTCTAACTTAAAGAACTGCAAATATGTTCATGTAAGGTCTTACTTTACATAAAGATTTACCTCTCCATTACAATCTCGCCAAGTATTGTCATGACGTAAATTGCAACTTCAAGTGTCCTTTTAATTAGATGGCATATAACTTAATTTATAAAGGGTACTAGTTTTGATTTTATGTGGTCAAATCAAATATGTACAAAGATGTCATGCATTCATCTTGTAGCATAAATTTAATAAAAAACTTTTTATTACCAATTCATAAAGATCAAATTATCAAAGTTTTGATTGAGGTATTGGGTTCACCAATCAAGGAATTTAGCGTTAATTATCCATTATACCGTACTTTTGCATAAGTGTAAACACTTAGTGATTCGGGTAATTACCACCGAAGTGGCGCATGAAATTAAAACTAATTCGCCCTTAAGATGAGTTTGTACATTTATGGCTTACTTAGTATCTCCAATTTGACTAACAAGCAAGCGGAGAGTTTGGTCAGCGCAAGGCAATAACCTCCCTCTTTAGGGTCACAATATTAATGCGCTCCCCTCCTAGTACTTCCCACACAGTCCGTCAAATTGGGTGAGCCGTTCAGACCATTTGTACCAAAATCATCAATCAATTAAACTATTGAAAACTTAACTCTTCAAAAACAAATCAAATTATCATTGTTTAGTCCGTATTATTTTTCTATTCAAAATTACCCTTTGCTTAAAACTGTCACACATAATAAACAAACAAGTAAACAAATAAAAAATAAACAACGAAAAACAATGCGCACATAACTAACAATTAATACATGTAAACAAGTAGCCACATGCAACTTATTCGATAAACACTATTAATAATCAATGTCTAGGTTAATTAATGTATATATTAATTAGGGCTTTCACTCTCTCAATTGAAAGTGAGCCACATACATCGACGAATCGATTGCGTAAACCCATAATTAATAATATACCAAATTGCACATAATTGATTCATTAATATATATAATTGGAGTCTTTCCCAATTCAAGATTTATCATAAATATACATGTGTATAAAACTTAAACAATTAATCTACGCATAACCAATCTTAACAATTAAATATATATATCGACAATAATCCATGCCAAACATGCACGTTTTCATGGATTTAACATAACAATTTATTCACGTTGTCACAAGATCGCATACAATTCCATGTCACATAACAATTTATTCATGAATATATCACGTAACAAATATATTAATTCTAGGTTTCGATATTGATAACATGACAATTATAATAAACCCTAAAACAATTTTTTAAAAATAATCGACTAAAAAATAATTTAGGGTTTCGACCCATAATTTTTTTTTAATTCGATCCATAAAAATTTAAAACCAAATTAGGGCAAAAGCCCTAACCCTAAAAATAGGGTTTACATAATCATAACCAAAACCCTAGAATAATCATATCAAACAACATACAATATTCATTTTTTACGCGTTTAGTAATTAATTACTCATTAAACCAAGCTCGTGATGCCACTGTTAGAATTATATAACATGACTAATCTTAAATATAAGCAATAAACATCAAGTAAGTGCGGAAGCGTATAGGAACATATAATGAATAATTAATTAACTAAAGAATAAAGTATGCGTACCTTTCTTGATTCTAGCCGAACAAGAATCAAATCCACAAACTAGCAATTGAGATGAACCCTAATTAGGGTTATAGGATTATATGAATTACCCCTTACCTTTTTGTAATTCAATCCAAGAATACTAACAATAATGTGTTAGTACCACTTTCTTGTACACACGTACTATACCGAATTAAAGGAATGCTAGTTTTAATTAAACAAAACAATTTGGTTTGGAAAAGTTTATAGATCGACACCCTTGGTGTGATTGTCGACAAAACACAAGCAAAACACACACAAACTATTTTAGGTTTTTAGCTTATGAGTACAAGAGATAAATTACAAACACCCTTGGTTTTGTATTTACCAAAACAAACTTGGTGAACAAGTTTGAGTTGTAGACGGATTGAGTTTCCTTTTCTTGTGGCCGATCGGATGAGGTATCCCACAAGGAATTCCGGAACCTTCCCATTATTTACAACTTAGTCCTTTCCAATTACATTTAACGACCGTTAGTCCATTACAACTAATTACTTAACGTCCGTTATAATTATTTTGTTTAACTAATAAATAAATATAACATTTATATTTAATTATTAACTTTAATTCTCATACGCAAAGTGTGCAATCCCGTGGTCTCGAGTTCGATCCTAACACACGTTTATTAATTTATTGTCCATTAAACCAACATGTATAACCGAGTAGCTATATATGAATATAACTTTAGGTTATGTTATTTACGTGGTGTATTTAATGATTTTAACATTAAATTATGATAACATAAACTCAGCAATTATAGACTAGTGGTCTACTCTTACGCGTGTTAAACTATTTAAATTACTATACATGTATACCATGAATGGTTAAACATGGGATTCGAGTCCCGTAACACCTCCACAACATAGTTGGAGAACCAAGAAGCGTGAGGGCCCACGTGTTTGAACCAACATAACTTGACAATGGTGTGTCCTTAAAAATTAATGTCTTCCGCCTGGATATTATATAACACAATTAAAACTAATGTATCAAATTATGGTATCTGTAGGTGCTAAGCATGTTTGTCATATATTTAACCATCTCCGAATTATAACCACCATTGTATAGCTGCAGGACTTCATTGATATTCCAGAATACAAGCTGTCACACCCCCAAAATACCTGTTTTGCAGCGTAATAGAATACCCGGGGGATGAATGGCATAGCATCACAGTTACAGTTATATTGAACGACCTAAAGTGTCGTTTGGAAAATACATCGCTTGATTTAGTAAAATAATCAGAGTCTACAAAGATAGGTCCCAAAAAGTAGTCAACATTTGCGGAAATAAGTTTGTTACAATCCAAACGATGTTTAAAGTGCATAAATCCCATGTGAGACGCGTCGTCACCACGACTCTATGATAAGTCAACATGCATGCCATGAAGTGTATGCCTTAGATACCTGAGATAAAACATGCTAAAAGTGTCAACACAAAGGTTGAGTGAGTTCATAGAGTTTGTGTTGTCATGAAGAAAACCTTTAAAGAATGTTCATTCAGCAAAGGCATTGCAAATCCACTCAGTTCCAAGTTCCGCCCATACAAAACTTGCAATATGTGTGTTTACAACCCACTGCCAAAATGTGTATAGTTTATGTTCAAGCACATGATGTCAAATGAATTCACAATAGTACCTAACTCGACGTAGAACCATAGCACATAATCAATAGTACCTGACTCAATGTATCAGTAGTCAACTGATATAGCACATTATTCGACGTAGAACTATAACACGCAAAAAAGAACAATTGATATAGTACAACATTCGGTTTTGAAACGATGGTGATCATGATAGAAGTTATCCTTAAAAATCTAAAGTACGTGTGAAAAATAGTTAAGCATGTATCTCCCCCAAAATAGTTCAAAACATACAAAAGTAGGGGCTACGAAACTCACTGTAATCCGTAAAAGTTTATAGTACTTGTGTAAATAAAAGCAAGTAGTTGAGCATGTATCTTCCCCAAAAATAGTAGAAAACAATTGAAAGTGGGGATATGAAAACTCACTTGGTACAATGATGTGATGGCAAAAGTGAGTACACTGAAATGAGACGCAAGTCTCTAACCGCGACCTATTATAAATGATATGATCTATTGTAAGACATGAAACAATGTCGTACATAAAAATTCACATGATATCCATACCACTTGTACATTTTTGAAAATGAAATTATCGTCGAAATATACGTTTATGACATCTCGTCACGTTATGAAATACTTTACAAGTACTTACATTGAAATGATATCCTATGATAGTCATTTAGTGATTTATTAAGAAATTATAGTTTTTCGTCGCAAAACAATATAATTTGACAATTCATGAAAGTGACTAAATGACCTCGAAAAACTAGTCGTAAAATAGTGAATATCGAGTGTTAGAAAACAAACTCAATGTTTTTGGAAAGCTTGTAGCATTATCTCAAAGTCTTAGCTTTTAAATTTTTATCAAAGAGGTCTCGATCATGGAGAAAAATATAGGTGAAGTAGGGTACTTGGACTAAAAATATTGTCTAAAGGTAGTTTTCGGCAAAGTTTGAGTGACCGTATTTTATTCGTTACAACTCCGTTTGACGAATGGTTGAACATTTTGGAAAATAGGCTAGGTGAACTCGCTTTTACTAGAAGACATCGTTTTCTAAAAAGTATTCTATCGATGTGAAAAAAGACTCCAAACATGGTCACTAGCGACTACTAGTTTGGCTAATAGAAAATATATAAGTGTTTATACTTATATAAAATAGTTACGTTAACCTTATTTAAACGCGTGTAATTTAGTCGTTATTAGTCCGTTTTATACGTTTTATATGTCTTTAGTTTCGTATTAAAGTATACTAATATATTTTTGATAAATGGACTCATTTAGATAAAGCTGAAAACTCATTTTTGACCCTTAAAATTTCTGGACAGCATGCTGTTTTTCCGGAAAAATATAGTTTTCGTCGTTAAACTTGAAAATAGCGTATCTCCTTCGTTATAAATCCGTTTTAACTCGTTCAAGCGACCACGTTTTCGTTTTAAAGTATATTTTCTGAATATCTAGCCTAAAATAATTTATAATCTGTCGAATTTTCCAGATTTTACAAAAACTAACAGACCACTATTTAATGTTGTCGAAAATGATTTTCCTTGCGTAATACTTATTTCAATCACTTCAAATCAATACCAAGTCTATTCTAAACCTACCATACACCTTTTTAGGATGTCATGGGTTTTTAAACATCATAAAAAATGATATGTTTCAAGGGATCAATTATAGGATGGTATATACTAATTATAAGTACTAAAAACATCAAAAGTGGTATAAACTCATGAGAATACTTAGCATCTACCTATATGACAATTGTACTATATCAAAAATATGAGTATGAAAATTATGAAAAATAATATGTAAGCTTACTTGGATGATTATGTGAAAAAGATGATGAAAACCTTATTAATCTATAGGTTTTTATTTCAAAACCTTAACTAGATTACTAATATCATTTGTAAAATACTTGATCTTGCAAAATACTTGGTTTCTTCCTCTTTTTCTTCTTGGCTGAATTCCACAAAGGAGTTGAGAGAGCTTTTATTTTTTTTACACCTTCCAAAGTGTGTTTGTATGTGTTTCATTTTTGTACAACTCTAGTATAATGTAAAATATCTAGACATAATGTGTATGTGTCATTCATTAATTAGAATATTTTATAAAAATATGACTAGTATATGGAGGTCGACCAAGGAGAAAAGAAAAAGAGTGATGTATTTTGAATGAGTAAATGCATTTTAATGTTAACTTTATCGTGTATTAAGTAAATATAATTAGGTATTTAATGTAGCGTTAGCTAGAAATCGATTTTAACGGAACAAAATAAAATATATTGAAGTCATAAAAATTATAAAAATACATTTCTCGCAAGAATTGAGTGAATAAATAATTATCGAGTTGATTTTACGAAAACCGTCGTAAATATTTATATATAACAATTTATATACAAAATAAATTTAAAACAGCGGGTAAACTAATAATATATTTTTTATAGTCTTAAAATAAGTATAAAAATATATTATGATAATTTTTGGAAGTGTCGGATAAATTATTCCAAATAAATGATTTTGCGATAGCGTTTATTTAATAGAAAAATATACGAAAATGAGAAATGCAAACCAATACATGAACTAACATGAAAGTAATATTACCGATGATATGTAGACTAATTCTAGTCTATATGAAATGTCCTCGATGATTTTTCATGAATTCGCAGCTAAACCTTTACGGTTACGCGAATTTGATACTCGTAAACCTAGTTTACAAAAAATGATGAATATTGAATAATGAATAGTGATTTTTCTCCGGGAATGAATAGTGTTTCATGAATAGTAAATTTTTGAAATATGTTCTCAGAATATTAGATCGACTTAAAAAATGATGAATAGTAACCGATAAATAGTAAATTCTCGAGATAAATAGTAAAATTTTCAAAGTTTTTAAAATGACCTAAAATTACGAGTTGTCACATTCGCCCACCCAAAAAGGAATTCAGTCCCTGAATTCAGTTCATGTTGGTCTCTCAGGTTTAGGGTTTGAGATGAATAACGAGGAGAGAAGACATGAATAAGTGATGTTACGACTATCTATGATTAAGAGTGTATAAACATCGCGATAGAGAAAATATTGGAAGAATATCTCCGATGAGCATTACTTTGACTTTTAGGAAGGTGTGAAAATTTTGCTTGCACTAAGATTTATAAATAACTGCTCCCAACATAACATGATTCCTCCAGAATTAGACATAGTTAGCTAGGCTATGTATACTTAAGGAACGATAATGTGACGTTCGGTTTAGTTGTTATAACTCTCAATGTTTACATAGATTTAAACCGTGTCGTTAAAATAGAAGTTAAAGTAAATGGAAGTAAAATTCTTGTAAGTGAAATCGGGAAAGAAAATGAAGTACGATAGATGAGAATATTACACAACGAGTGGTTTATCAAACAGTAGATGGTCTTAAGTCATAAAGATCCGAATACGAGGAAAGACATAAACTTAGTACGACATAGTACATAGGGAAATAAGACTGTTAGATTCTAAACTTCTTCAATCTGTCGCGTTGTTGAGACCATGGCGAGCTTCTCCTCCTTCTAACATGTATACTTTCCCATGAGCACCTTCAACTTGTTGACCTTGGTTTTGGGGACATTGCTTCCGATAGTGTCCTTGCTCCCCACATTCGAAACATGTATTTATGGCCTTGCCCTTGCATTCCTTAGCAAGGTGTCCCACTTTGTGGCAGCTAAAGCATATACCACATGGACCATCATGATGTAGCGTGCATTGGTGGCATCGTGGTAAGTTTCCAACATAAGCTCTTCCATTTGTTGGTGCAGCAACATAAACCCTGGCGAGTTCTTTTCTTCTATTCTGTTGTTGGTGATGGTTAGTGTTACGGTTTTGGTTGTCATAATTATAACCTCCCTGGTCATTTTCCCATTTCCTTTTGTTGTTGCTAGTTTGGTTGTTGTTGTTGCTAATGTTTTCCCTTTTAACAACTTGAGCCATGAGTTTTTGAGTCATCCTGATAGTCTCTTCAATCGTTTGTGGATTGGAAGAAGTTACATCTCTTTGAATACTTTTTGGAAGTCCTCCAATGAAGTTTTCCAGTAATTTCTCATTGTCCAAAACCATCGATGGACATAGTGCAGTCAACTCTTGAAACCTCCTGATGTAGGTCTCGATGTCATAACGAATAGTCACTAACTCATAAAATTCCGTGTTAATACAAATATCGTCATTAAACGTTATTTATATTTTTGATCTTTGCCTAAGTTTTGTTAACGACAAAAGTAAATTTAATTTATAAAAGCTTAAAGCTTGTCAAGTTTAATAGATATTAAAACAAGCTTTTTCAAACAATATATTCATCATTCAAGCATTTACATTTGTGATTAGTGACATCTTGATATGACTCTAATCATTATGTATGATAGTAGTTTTTAGAATGTGTTAGGTTCTTAAAACCAAACACTACTTAAGTACTTGCATATTTATAAAAATAGAAATACAACATATGACATCATGTGATGCATCATGGAAATCATTGGAAGATTTCATTAGATATTTTGTGTGGATTTGTACTCTTCATATCTTGCACAATCTCACTTAGATAGAGTTGACTTTAGCAAAGATTTGATATCTTGGCTGTCAGACCGACGGTACCAAATTGGTACACGGGCGGAACCCTTTTAAGGGTTCCGTGGTCCGTGGACGCTCCTGTCCATTTTGGCTATAAATAGCAATGCCAAGCCAAGTAGTTTTTCATCCCTTTCTATCATACTCTCTTACATATCTTCTCTCTAACCTTTCTAACTCAGTTTCATATCATATTAGTGATCTCTTTTGTAGCAAAGAAGATCAAGTCACATTCAAGCTTCAAACGAGAAGTTGGAAGTCTTGTTTGTTTAGTGTTGTATGATCTAGTGTGGATTCATACTTCATTGTTATATTAAACCATCTTGTGAGTGTGAGTGGTTAGTATTTTAGTCCTTAAAATACATTGTGTGTGGGAGTAGTTGTACCCTTGGAAAGAACTCGACATCTAGCTTAGTGTCGGAAATAGTGTGTTAAGTGTAAAGGTTTTCTCCACGGTGAAAGGAGCTTGTTGACTAGTGAAGTTAAACTCTCGAGTGTGAGACTCGAGGAGTGGAGTAGGCAAGGAAAAGAGTCCTTGTAGACCGAACCACTATAAACAACTTGTTGTGGTTTGATCATTTCTTTCCTTATTTACTCTTTACATATTGCTTGCATATTTCATTAACATATCTAAGATCAATATCAATTGATCTTTTCAATAAGTTTCAAAACAAAGTTTTAATTGGTAAACTATTCAACCCCTTCTAGTTTTTACAATTTGTACGAGCCTCGTTGCTCAAGAATTTCTAAAATAATCAGATTTTATAAACTTGAAACGATCCATGGATTCTGAAAACTTTAAAGAAGGGCAATCTATGCAAAGACCACAACTCTTTGAAACCAATGGATTTATCTATTGGAAAAACCGTTTTGAAACATATGTAAAATCAAAAGATATAGATCTTTGGTTTATTATTGTTAAAGGGGATTTTAGTTCTACAACAAAGGATATTTCTGTTGATGAACAAAATAAATTAGTTGCTAAAAATAACGAAGCTAAAATGATGCTTTATAATGCTTTACCTATAAAAGAATATGAAAGAATTTTTATGTGTGAAACCGCCAAAGATATTTGGGAATCTTTAATTGTTACACATCAAGGTAATTCACAAGTCAAGGATAAAAAAATTGATCTTCTTGTTCAACAATATGTACAATTTGTTATCCCTGAAGATGAAACCATTGATTGTGGCTTTGCTCGCTTTAATACTATTATTACATCACTTAAAGCACTTGATGAATCTTTTCGTAGTAAGAACTTTGTCAGGAAATTTCTTAGAGCACTCCATCCCAAATGGAGAGCTAAAGTGACCGCCATTGAGGAATCAAAAGATCTCTCAATAATGTCACTAGACGAGTTGATCGGTAACCTTAAAGTACACGAAATGGTGATGGAGAAAGATTCGGAGATCATCAAAGGAAAAAGGGAGAAGATCAAATCCGTTGCTCTAAAAGCAAAAGCGGAATCAAGTGATGATGACGAATCTTGCTCCGGTAGTGAAGATGAGGAATATGCCATGGCCGTTAGAGATTTTAAGAAGTTCTTTAGAAGAAGAGGAAAGTTCGTAAGACAACCTCGAGAAGAAAAGAAGCCATTCCGAAAAGATCGGGATGACAAGAAGGGTAAAGGTGAAAGAAAATGTTTTAGATGTGATGATGCAAGTCACCTCATAGGAGAATGTCCTGTTACCCAAAAGCAAAACTCAACGAGCTTTTGTAAGTGGTGCTTGGAGTGATAGTGAAGACGACGAAGAATCAAGCAAGGAAGAGATCGCTCTAATGGCACATGAGTCAAATGAGGTACTTTCCGACTCTTCTTATTCTTCTATTGATGATGACACTTTGCAAAAACAATACAATCAATTGTGTGAGCTAAGTCTAAAAATCATAACTAAAAATAAATTTTTAAAAACCAAAAAGGAATTTTTGGAAAATGAAGTTTATGAGTTAAAAGAAAAAGCAAAACGACTTGAAAAAGGAAAAGCAAAAGACGATGATTGTAAGTCATGTCAAGAGCTTAAACTTGAAATAGAAAAACTAAAGCTCACACAAGATGTTCTAATCGAAAATAATTCTAAGTTTAAAAGGTTTAACAAAAACATCGCTCTTGCCGATGAAATAGTTAAAATCCATAAAACACCTGGAGACATGAATGGGCTAGGTTTTAATGAAGTATTAATTCCAAAGAGTCAAAACAAAACGGCCGAAAAAGACGAACATTCTGTCAAAATTGCCGCGAAGATAAAGACGGACCGAGACGGAACCAAAATAAGGGTTCCGTCCATTGTGCAAAATGGTGCCGCTGGTACCTCGGTGTAATGTAATGTTCGCAACACGGACCGCATCGAATTTGTTAAAGTAACAAAGAAAACCAATGATAGTGTTAAACTAAAACCATTGTTACATCGAGTAGGACTTGTCAAAATGAATTTAGATAAAAACTACTCAACAACGATATAAAACTTCTTTTGCCAAACGCCCCTTTCCTAAGAGCAACCACAACGTACAACCCAACTACCAACACAACGGTTGGAATCAAAACTTTCCTAGACCATATCAAACTCCAGATTACATGCCATGGAACTCTTACCCATCATTTCCATACATGAATCAAATAAATGGTATGTTTAACCCAAATGGACCCATGAGATATTGGGGACCAAATGCTTGAGTTATTTGCTTCTTAGGTATGCTTGAAAGTTGGATTGGAACCTGATGAATGGATAAAAGATAGTGGATGCTCACGACACATGACGGGCAACAAAAGTCTCTTCTCATCATACCAAGAGTATGACGGAGGTAATGTCACTTTCGGTAGCAATCTCAAAAGCAAAATCATTGGCAAATGTACGATTGCTCATAACTCCCTAACTATTGAAAATGTTGCTCATGTGGATAGGTTAGGATTTAATCTACTTAGTATTAGCCAACTATGTGATAGAAAGTAGAAAGTACTATTTGATGAAAATGGTAGTAAAATACTAAAAGATGGTATCACCATAGCTAAAGGAGTTAGGAAAAATAACATATACGTCATGAAAATAGATAAAACATATAATGACAAACTTTGCCTAACAACACTAGACGATAACTCATCTCTGTGGCATAGACGCTTAGGTCACGCTAATATGAGACTTATACAAAACCTATCTTCAAAAGAATTGGTTAGAATTTACCAAAACTAAAATATGACCAACACTTTTATGACGCTTGCAAAATTGGTAAACAAACACATAGTAGTCACAAATCTAAAATATGGTGTCCACATCTAAGTGTCTAGAATTATTACATATGGACTTGTTTGGACCATCCGCTATAAGAAGCTATGGAGGCAACTTATACACTTTGGTCATAGTAGATGATTACTCAAGGTTTACTTGGACGTTGTTTTGAAAACCAAAATGAAGCTTTTGATAAATTTGAAATACTTAGCAAGAAAATTCAAAATCTTATAGGTGTCAAATTGTGTCGATCCGAACGGATCATGGTCGTGAATTTGACAACGAAACTCAATTTGGAAACTTTTGTGATACAAATGGTATAACACATAACTTTTCCGCCCACGAACACCTCAATCAAATGGAGTAGTAGAACGTAAAAATAGAACAATTCAAGAAATGAGTAGAACAATGCTTAATGAACAAAACATACCTCAAAAGTTTTGGTGTAACGCAGTTGACACTTCTACATATATTTTAAATAGAGTCTTAATACGTCCTTTCTTAAACAAAACACCATATGAACTTTATAAAGGTAAAAGCCAACGTTAGGATATTTTAGAGTCTTTGGTTGTAAATGCTTTATTCTTAATACTAAGGATTATCTCACCAAGTTTGACCCAAAGTCTTATGAAGGTGTATTTCTTGGTTACTCTCAAACTAGTAAAGCTTACATTGTCCTAAATAAAGAAACAATGATAGTCGAGGAATCGTTGAACATAACATTTGACTAAAGTCCACCTCCCTCTAAGACATCACCTTTGGTAGATGATGACTTAGTTGAAAGTCAAATAATAGAAAGTCAAATTAATAATAACAAGGAAGATGAACCATTAAATAAGGAAATTGTCAACATCAAAGAATCTAAAAGTCATCCTTTAGAAAAGGTCATAGGACAACTTAATCAAAGAACCTTAAGGTCACAAGCCCAAAATCAAAGTAATTATTTTTGTTTTGTATCCACCATTGAACCAAAAACCATAAATGAAGCAATAAAAGATGAATCATGGATAATTGCCATGCAAGAAGAATTAACCCAATTCGTTAGAAATGATGTTTGGAAACTAGTTCCAAAACCCAAAGATCAAACTATAATTGGAACAAAATGGGTCTTCAAATAAAATGGACGAAAATGGTGTAGTATCTAGAAACAAAGCTAGGCTTGTTGCACAAGGTTATAATCAACAAGAAGGAATTGACTATGATGAAACTTATGCACCGGTAGCTAGACTTGAATCTATTAGAATATTACTTGCTTATGCATGTGCTTATGACGTTAAATTATTTCAAATGGATGTTAAAAGCGCTTTCCTTAATGGGTTTATTAACGAAGAAGTGTATGTTGCTCAACCTCCCGGTTTTACCGACTTTGAGAAACCACATCATGTCTTCAAACTCAAGAAAGCATTATACGGCCTTAAACAAGCACCTAAAGCTTGGTACGACCGTCTTAAGACTTTGCTTATTGATAACAAATATACTATGGGATTAGTAGATAATACTCTTTTTACCAAGAAAAAGGAATCACAAATTATCATTGTTCAAATATACGTTGATGACATTATATTCGGATCAACTTGTCAAGAACTATGTGATGATTTCTCTAAAATCATGCATAACGAGTTTGAAATGAGTATGATGGGTGAGTTAAACTTCTTTCTAGGACTTCAAATTAAACAACTAGAAGATGGCATTTTCTTTAACCAATCTAAATATATAAAAGACATGCTTAAGAAATTTGGTCTTGAAGATTTCAAACCAACTAAAACACCCATGTCCTCGGACACTAAACTCACCAAGGACGAAGAAGGTGAATCCGTAGATAACACTAAATATAGAGGAATGATTGGTAGTCTACTCTATCTTACGGCTAGTAGACCCGACATTATGTTTAGTATTTGTCTATGTGCTCGCTTTCAAGAAAACCCAAAGGCATCACACTTAGAAGCCTTAAAAAGGATTTTTAGATACATTAAGGGAACAACGTGTTTAGGATTATGGTATCCCAAAGGAAGTGTAGAAACCATAGTGTATGCCGACTGGATCATGCCGGTGACTATGTCGATAGAAAAAGTACAAGTGGTATTTGCACTTTGTTGGACATTGTCTCACCTCATGGTTTGCAAATAAGCAAACGGCCTTAGCCATCTCAACCATCAAGCCGAGCACGCCTCACCGGAAAAGCATGTCAACAAGCTCTTTGGATGAAGCAAGCTCGTGAGATTACGGAATTCATCTCAACGACATTGTAATACTTTGCGACTACAAAGGAGCCATCGATCTCAAGAAGAATCCCGCTCAACATGCTCATACAAAGCATATTGAAATCATCATCACTTTCTTCGCGACAATGTTCAAAAGGGAACATTTCAATTGAGAAAGTATCCTCCAAGACAACATTGCCGACATCTTAACTAAGCCTCTTAAACGAGAACCTTTAATCTCCTTAGACTTGGTTTAGGGTTAATGGAACCAAACATGTAGGATAAAAATAGCCTAAAACATTAGAATAGTCAAACCAAAACAATTTTGCTTTGTATATGCTATCAGTAGCCATCGCACCAACGACAACACGGACGGAACCAAATATTTGGTGCCGCTCGTCCGTGGTGTCTCTGTACAAAACTGCTATATACATAACATCCTCTTCCTCACAACCCACTTTACCAAAACGTGTAAAACTTAAACCAAGCTCATTATTGACACCTTCCCACTCACTAATCACTGAAGATAACATCATTGTAAGTATCCTAACTACATCTTATCTCTTAATTCTGAGTCTAGGATTCTTATTTATGCACAAAACTATCACAAATCATTACATGGGGTTTTATGTATGCTTTTATACCAAATATGAATTCAATTGGCAAATTGCATAACTAGTCATTGAAATTAGGTACTACATTATCATATTGCATAAACAAATCATGCTTCCCACTAATTGAATCCTACACCGATCACGTGCGATTTGTAATCGATCAAGCGGGAACCGCACGTGTACCTCAATTCATCGAAGTGATCAAAGACACTTCGTGCGATTTGTTACAATCACAGTATGCGTGCACCGACGCTTGTAGCCGATCGAATGAAGCGTCAATCCATAGCCGCATGCTCACTTAAACACATTCATCTCAAAAGAAATCATGATTAGTGCATCAATGTCTCGATATTTTCACTCCATGCTCGCCACGCCGCCAATATCATGAATCAATTAAAGCTTCGCAACTCGATGAGAAGATTTCATGATCCGTAATGCGAGCATGTCGGTCCTAAAGTCACAAGATCACATAATACCAACCCCACAAAGGATGTCTCTAGATTGTTGATATCCGATGATCTCAAATGATGGCTCAATGTTATCATCACGTGATCAAGAAAAGACCTCACTTGGAATAACCAAACATGCATTGTGAAGAATCATTGACTACGAGCTTAGGAGCAACGGACTACATCAAGAATGCAAGATCAATTGTTAAATGTTATACTATTTGTATTCAATGTAATTTGGTACATTATTGAGTGACCTCCTTGGGGAGATTGTTAGGAATTAGAAATTCAAAGATTAAAGAGTCGGTCACCTCAAGTATATGTAATCGCGAAAGCTCGTAGTCAGTTCTTTTAAGTTGTTGTAATTTAGTTAAGTAACCGTGGAGGACTGACGGTCCTTACCCACTGTGATGCCCGATCCACACCCAAAGTGTGGCGATTTGTAAGACTATAAATACTCTCACCTCCCAAGGTAGAGAGTCGAGCTCATAATAATATCTTTCACTTTCTCTCACTAAGTTCCCTAAACCTCTAACTTTCTCTCTAGAATTCCATCTATATGCTACTTTGTGTTATGGTTTGATGTATGTGAAAAGTTATATCTTACATACTACCAAGATGACAAAGCTTGCAATTCCCAATGAATTAGAGATCATTACATTAATTCCTTATTCAAGAATAAGAACAATACTCCCACTAGATTTGACAACATTGTGTGTTTCAATAACTAGTGAAAGAAAATAGTTTATTTATTTCCATACACTTTTGATAAAGTCCATACATAACAATTACTTATGTACTAAAAGAGTGTATTCTACTAGATGATAAACTATCCATCAATGCTATTAACTTGAAAAATGGGCATGTAAATTTCTTAATAGTTTTACTTATTCCAACGATTGTAAGTAGTACTTTTAAATGGTCAAAACAAAACAACTAGATAAAATATGCTAGTTTGTCTTTACCAATTATACAAGAATTAGTCTAGCTTCTAATTTAATAACTCGTAAATATGCAATTTCCTTAACTATTAAAATTTGCTTACGAGTTACGATTTAGAATTTAGACAATTTAATTGTCCTATCATACCTTTCTTTATTCATGAAAAGAATACGATTGAATCTCACTCTTTCTTATGAAAGAGGACTAGGTTTATTCTTTAGTAAAGTCGACTTTACCAATAACTTATACTGTGTAGATCAATTTACCAATACAGAATAACCTTCGCTTACGGTTTAATGTTGCATTAATACATTTAAAGAATTAGCAAAATTCAATTTTAGTATTTTCGATAATTAAACTTTTCAAGAAAATAAAATACCCAAGGTAATATTCATATAACCATAGAATTTTCTAAAACTAGGATCCAAATTATCATAGGTTCATTACATCGCTTGATCCGCTAGTAACTAAAGCATATAATAAGGTAATCAACAACAATAATTGGCAAACAATTTCCAATTCCTAGATCATTATGGGATTTATATTTTCCAACGCTATTGCAAATATAAACATGTTTCATCCCATCTTATGCCTTGAGTCCGTGTCTCCTTCCTACTCAACTTAAGTGTCTAACTTAAAGAACCCAAAATATGTTCATGTAAGGTCTTACTTTACATAAAGATTTACCTCCATTACAATCTCGCCAAGTATTGTCATGACGTAAATTGCAACTTCAAGTGTCCTTTAATTAGATGGCATATAACTTAATTTATAAAGGTACTAGTTTTGATTTATGTGGTCAAATCAAATATGTACAAAGATGTCATGCATTCATCTTGTAGCATAAATTTAATAAAAACTTTTATTACCAATTCATAAAGATCAAATTATCAAAGTTTTGATTGAGGTATTGGGTTCACCAATCAAGGAATTTAGCGTTAATTATCCATTATACCGCTTTTGCATAAGTGTAAACACTTAGTGATTCGGTAATTACCACCGGGTGGCGCATGAAATTAAAACCACCGCCTTAAGATGAGTTTGTACATTTATGGCTTACTTAGTATCTCCAATTTGACTATCAAGCGAGAGTTTGGTCGCAAGGCAATAACCTCCTCTTTAGGGTCACATACATGCGCCCTCCTAGTACTTCTACACAAATTCACAATTGGGTGAGCTGCTCGCACCATTTGTACCAAAATCATCAATCAATTAAACTATTGAAAACTTAACTCTTCAAAACAATCAAATTATCATTGTTTAGTCCGTATTATTTTCTATTCAAAATTACCCTTTGCTTAAAACCCACACACATAATAAACAAAACAAGTAAACAAATAAAAATAAACAACGAAAACAATGCGCACATAACTAACATTAATACATGTAACAAGTAGCCACATGCAACTTATTCGATAAACTATTAATAATCAATGTCTAGGTTAATTAATGTATATATTAATTAGGCTTACCTCTCAATTGAAAGTGAGCACATACATCGACTAATCGATTGCGTAAACCCATAATAATAATAATATACCAAATTGCACATAATTGATTCATTAATATATATAATTGAGTCTTCCCAATTCAAGATTTATCATAAATATACATGTGTATAAAACTTAAACAATTAATCTACGACAACCAATCTTAACAATTAAATATATATATCGACATTAATCAATGCCAAACATGCACGCTTACGGATTTAATATAACAATTTATTCACGCTGTCACAAGATCGCATACAATTCCATGTTACATAACAATTTATTCATGAATATATCACGAATAAATACATTAATTCTAGGTTTCGATATTGATAACATAACAATTATAATAAACCCTAAAACAATTTTTAAAAACAATCGACTAAAAAATAATTTAGGGTTTCACCCAAAATATTTTTAATTCGATGCATAGAAAATTTAAAACCAAATTAGGGCAAAGCCCCTAACCTTAAAATTAGGGTTTAGATAATCATAACCAAAACCCTAGAATAATCATATCAAACAACATACAATATTCATTTTTGCTGTTTAGTAATTAATTACTCATTAAACCAAGCTCGATGCCACCGTTAGAATTATATATACATTACTCAATCATAAATATAAATAATAAACATCAAGTACGCGCGAAGCATAGGAATATAAGATTAACAAATAATTAACTTACCAATAAAGTATAATGACATTCTTGATTCTAGTCGAACAAGAATCAAATCCACAAAACTAGCAATTGAGATGAACCCTAATTAGGTTTATATGATTATGTGAACTACCCCTCACTGCTTTGTAATTCAATCCAAGGATACCAACAATAATGTGTTAGTACAACTTTCACAGACACACGTATTACATACCGAATTAAAGGAATGCTAGTTTTAATTAAACAAAAAACAATTTTATTTTGAAAGTTTATAGATCGACACCCTTGGAGAGATTGTCGACAAATTGAGTAAAAACACACAACAAACACTTTTAGGTTTTAGCTTATGAGTACAAGAGATACATTACAAACACCCTTATTTATTTATACTCAAACAAACTTGGTCAATAAGTTCGTAGTTGTAGATGGATTGAGTTTCCTTTTCTTGTTGCCGATCGGATGAGGTATCCTACAAGGAATTCCTAACCTTCCCATTATTTACAACTTAGTTTTTCCAATTACATTTTAACGCACTGTTAGTCCATTATAATTACTTAATTACTTAACGTCCGTTATAATTATTATGTTCGCTTAATTAATAAATAAAACATTTATATTTAATTATTAACTTTAATTCCCATGCACGAAAAGCAATAAGTAATCCTGGTCTCGATCTCTAGCCTTAACACACGCCTATTATTTTATCATTCATTAAACCAACAAGTATAACCGAGTAGCTATATATGAATATAACTTTAGGTTATGTTATTTACGCGTGTATTTAATGATTTTAACATTAAATTATGATAACATAAACTCAGAATTATAGACTAGTGGTTCTACTTACGCGTGTTAAACTATTTAAATTACTATACATGTATACCATGAATGGTTAAACATGGATTCGAGTCCCAGAACACCTCCACAACATAGTTGGAGAACCAAGAAGCGTGAGGGCCCACGTGTTTGAACCAACATAACTTGACAATGGTGTGTCCTTTAAAATTAATGTCTTCATGGATATTATATAACACAATTAAAACTAATGTATCAAATTATGGTATCTCAGAGGGTGCTAAGCATGTTTGTCATATATTTAACCATCTCCGAATTATAACCACCATTGTATAGTCATAGACTTCATTGATATTCCGTAATACAAGTCATCACACCCCAAAATACCCGCTTTTGCAACAGAATAGAATACCCGGGATGAATGGCATAGCATCACAAATAGAGTATATTGAACGACCTAAAGTGTCGCTTTGGAAAATACATCGCTTGATTTAGTAAAATAATCGAGTCTACAAAGATAGGTCCCAAAAGTAGTCAACATTTGCGGAAATAAGTTTGTTACAATCCAAACGATGTTTAAAGTGCATAATCCCATAGAGACGCTACGTCACCACGACTCTATGATAAGTCAACATGCATGCCATGAAGTGTATGCCTTAGATACCGAGATAAAACATGCTAAAAGTGTCAACACAAAGGTTGAGTGAGTTCATAGAGTTTGTGTTGTCATGAAGAAAACCTTTAAAGAATGTTCATTCAAGCAAAGGCATTGCAAATCCACCCGCCCAAGTTCACCCATACAAACTTGCAATGTATGTTTACAACCCACCGCCAAATGTGTATAGTTTATGTTCAAGCACATGATGTCAAATGAATTCACAATAGTACCTAACTCGACGTAGAACCATAGCACATAATCAATAGTACCGACTCAATGTATCGTCAAGAGTCAACCGATATAGCACATTATTCGATCGTAGAACTATAACACGCAAAAAGAACAATTGATATAGTACAACATTCGGTTTTGAAACGATGGTGATCATGATAGAAGTTATCCTTAAAATCTAAAGTACGTGAAAAATAGTTAAGCATGTATTCCCCCAAAATAGTTCAAAACATACAAAAGTAGGGGCTACTAAACTCACCTAATCCGTAAAAGTTTATAGTACTGTAAATAAAAGCAAGTAGTTGAGCATGTATCTTCCCCAAAATAGTAGAAAACAATTGAAAGTGGGATATGAAAACTCACTTGGTACAATGATGTGATGGCAAAAGTGAGTACACCGAATGAGACGCAAGTCTCTAAATCACACCTATTATAAATGATATGATCTATTGTAAGACATGAAACAATGTCGCATAAAAAATTCATGATATCCATACCACTTGTACATTTTTGAAAATGAAATTATCGTCGAAATATACGCTTATGACATCTCGTCACGTTATGAAATACTTACAAGTACTTACATTGAAATGATATCCTATGATAGTCATTTAGTGATTTATTAAGAAATTATAGTTGTCAGCAAAACAATATAATTTGACAATTCATGAAAGTGACTAAATGACCTCAAAAACTAGTCGAAAATAGTGAATATCGAGTGTTAGAAAACAAACTCAATGTTTTTGGAAAGCTTGTAGCATTATCTCAAAGTCTTAGCTTTTAAATTTTTATCAAAGAGGTCTCGATCATGGAGAAAAATATAGGTGAAGTAGGGTACTTGGACTAAAAATATTGTCTAAAGGTAGTTTTCGGCAAAGTTTGAGTGACCGATTTTATTCGTTACAACCCGCTTTGACGAATGGTTGAACATTTTGGAAAATAGGCTAGGTGAACTCGCTTACTAGAAGACATCGCTTTTCAAAAAGTATTCTATCGATGTGAAAAAGACTCCAAACATGGTCACTAGCGACTACTAGTTTGGCTAATAGAAAATATATAAGTGTTTATACTTATATAAAATAGTTACGTTAACCTTATTTAAACGCGTGTAATTTAGTCGTTATTAGTCCGCTTTATACGCTTTATATGTCTTTAGTTTCTATTAAAGTATACTAATATATTTTTGATAAATGGACTCATTTAGATAAAGTCAAAACTCATTTTGACCCTTAAAATTTCGGACAGCATGTTTTCCCGAAAAATATAGTTTTCGTCGTTAAACTTGAAAATAGCGTATCTCCTTCGTTATAAACCGCTTTAACTCGCTCAAGCGACCACGCTGCTTTTAAAGTATATTTTCTGAATATCTAGCCTAAAATAATTTATAATCATTTAATTTTCCGATTTTACAAAACTACAGACCACTATTTAATGTTGTCGAAAATGATTTTCCTTATGTAATACTTATTTCAATCACTTCAAATCAATACCAAGTCTATTCTAAACCTACCATACACCTTTTTAGGATGTCATGGGTTTTTAAACATCATAAAAAATGATATGTTTCAAGGGATCAATTATAGGATGGTATATACTAATTATAAGTACTAAAAACATCAAAAGTGGTATAAACTCATGAGAATACTTAGCATCTACCTATATGACAATTGTACTATATCAAAAATATGAGTATGAAAATTATGAAAAATAATATGTGCTTACGATGATTATGTGAAAAGATGATGAAAACCTTATTAATCTATAGGTTTTATTTCAAAACCTTAACTAGATTACTAATATCATTTGTAAAATACTTGATCTTGCAAAATACTTGGTTTCTTCCTCTTTTCTTCTTGGCTGAATTCCACAAAGGAGTTGAGAGCTTTTTATTTTTACACCTTCCAAAGTGTGTTTTGTATGTTTCATTTTGTACAACTCTAGTATAATGTAAAATATCTAGACATAATGTGTATGTGTTCATTAATTAGAATATTTTATAAAAATATGACTAGTATATGGAGGTCGACCAAGGAGAAAAGAAAAAGAGTGATGTATTTTGAATGAGTAAATGCATTTTAATGTTAACTTTATCGTGTATTAAGTAAATATAATTAGGTATTTAATGTAGCGTTAGCTAGAAATCGATTTTAACGGAACAAAATAAAATATATTGAAGTCATAAAAATTATAAAAATACATTTCTCGCAAGAATTGAGTGAATAAATAATTATCGAGTTGATTTTAAAACCGTCAGAATATTTATATATAACAATTTATATACAAAATAAATTTAAAACAATGTAAACTAATAATATATTTTTATAGTCTTAAAATAAGTATAAAATATATTATGATAATTTTTGGAAGTGTCGGATAAATTATTCCAAATAAATGATTTTGGAGCGCTTATTTAATAGAAAATATACTAAAATGAGAAATGCAAACCAATACATGAACTAACATGAAAGTAATATTACTGGATGATATGTAGACTAATTCTAGTCTATATGAAATGTCCGATGATTTTTCATGAATTGCAGCTAAACCTTTACCAAGCATGAATTTGATACTGTAAACCTAGTTTACAAAAATGATGAATATTGAATAATGAATAGTGATTTTCTCCTGAATGAATAGTGTTTCATGAATAGTAAATTTTGAAATATGTTCTCTAATATTAGATCGACTTAAAAATGATGAATAGTAACCGATAAATAGTAAATTTCTAGATAAATAGTAAAATTTTCAAAGTTTTTAAAATGACCTAAAATTACGAGTTGTCACATTCACCACTAAAAAGGAATTCACCGAATTCAGCTTCATGTTGGTCTCTCGTTAGTTTAGGGTTTGAGATGAATAACGAGGAGAGAAGACAATAAGTGATGTTACGACTATCTATGATTAAGAGTGTATAAACATCGCGATAGAAAATATTGGAAGAATATCTGATGAGCATTACTTGACTTTTAGGAAGGTGAAAATTTTGCTTGCACTAAGATTTATAAATAACGCCTCCCAACATAACATGATTCCTCCGATTAGACATAGTTAGCTAGGCTATGTATACTTAAGGAACGATAATGTGACGCTCGGTTTAGTTGTTATAACTCTCAATGTTTACATAGATTTAAACCGTGTCAAAATAGAAGTTAAAGTAAATGGAAGTAAAATTCTTGTAAGTGAAATCGGAAAGAAATGAAGCACGATAGATGAGAATATTACACAACGAGTGGTTTATCAAACAGAGATGGTCTTAAGTCATAAAGATCCTAATACGAGGAAAGACATAAACTTAGTAATGCATAGTACATGGGAAATAAGACTGTTAGATTCTAAACTTCAACTGTCAAGGTTGTTGAGACCATGGCGAGCTTCTCCTCCTTCTAACATGTATACTTTCCCATGAGCACCTTCAACTTGTTGACCTTGGTTTTGGGGACATTGCTTCCGATAGTGTCCTTGCTCCCCACATTCGAAACATGTATTTATGGCCTTGCCCTTGCATTCCTTAGCAAGGTGTCCCACTTTGTGGCAGCTAAAGCATATACCACATGGACCATCATGATGTAGCGTGCATTGGTGGCATCGTGGTAAGTTTCCAACATAAGCTCTTCCATTTGTTGGCAAAGAACATAAACCCCGCGTAGTTCTTTTCTTCTATTCTCGTTGTTGGTGATGGTTAGTGTTACGGTTTGGTTGTCATAATTATAACCTCCCCGGTCATTTTCCATTTCCTTTTGTTGTTGCTAGTTTGGTTGTTGTTGTTGCTAATGTTTTCCTTTTAACAACTTGAGCCATGAGTTTTTGAGTCATCCGATAGTCTCTTCAATCGCTTGTGGATTGGAAGAAGTTACATCTCTTTGAATACTTTTGGAAGTCCTCCAATGAAGTTTTCCAAGATTTCTCATTGTCCAAAACCATCGATGGACATAGTGCAACAACTCTTGAAACCTCCCGATGTAGGTCTCATGTCATAACGAATAGTCACTAACTCATAAAATTCGTGTTAATACAAATATCGTCATTAAACGTTATTTATTTTTGATCTTTGCCTAAGTTTTGTTAACGACAAAAGTAAATTTAATTTATAAAGCTTAAAGCTTGTCAAGTTTAATAGATATTAAAACAAGCTTTTTCAAACAATATATTCATCATTCAAGATTTACATTTGTGATTAGTGACATCTTGATATGACTCTAATCATTATGTATGATAGTAGTTTTTAGAATGTGTTAGGTTCTTAAACCAAACACTACTTAAGTACTTGCATATTTATAAAAATAGAAATACAACATATGACATCATGTGATGCATCATGGAAATCATTGAAGATTTCATTAGATATTTTGTGGATTACTCTTCATATCTTGCACAATCTCACTTAGATAGAGTTGACTTTTGCAAAGATTTGATATCTTGGTCGTCGAATCGACGGTACCAAATTGGTACATCAGGAACCCTTTAAGGGTTCCGTGGTCCGTGGATCGCCCCATCCATTTTGCTATAAATAGCAATGCCAAGCCAAGTAGTTTTTCATCCCTTTCTATCATACTTACATATCTCTCTAACCTTTCTAACTCGGTTTATATCATATTAGTGATCTCTTGTAGCAAAGAAGATCGTCACATTCAAGCTTCAAACGAGAAGTTGGAAGTCTTGTTTGTTTAGTGTTGTATGATCTAGTGGATTCATACTTCATTGTTATATTAAACCATCTTGTGAGTGTGAGTGGTTAGTATTTTAGTCCTTAAAATACATTGTGTGTGGGAGTAGGTACCCTTTGAAAGAACTCGACATCTAGCTTAGTGTCGGAAATAGTGTGTTTAAGTGTAAAGGTTTTCTCCACGGTGAAAGGAGCTTGTTGACTAGTGAAGTTAAACTCGAGTGTGAGACTCGAGAGTGGAGTAGGCAAGGAAAAGAGTCCTTGTAGACCGAACCACTATAAACAACTTGTTGTGGTTTGATCATTTCTTTCCTTATTTACTCTTTACATATTGCTTGCATATTTCATTAACATATCTAAGATCAATATCAATTGATCTTTTCAATAAGTTTCAAAACAAAGTTTTAATTGGTAAACTATTCAACCCCTTCTAGTTTTTTACATTTGTACCAGAGCCTCGTTGCTCAAGAATTTCTAAAATAATCAGATTTTATAAACTTGAAACGATCCATGGATTCTCGAAAACTTTAAAGAAGGGCAATCTATGCAAAGACCACAACTCTTTGAAACCAATGGATTTATCTATTGGAAAACCGTTTGAAACATATGTAAAATCAAAAGATATAGATCTTTGGTTTATTATTGTTAAAGGGATTTTAGTTCTACAACAAAGGATATTTCATGATGAACAAAATAAATTAGTTGCTAAAATAACGAAGCTAAAATGATGCTTTATAATGCTTTACCTATAAAAGAATATGAAAGAATTTTTATGTGAAACCGCCAAAGATATTTGGGAATCTTTAATTGTTACACATCAAGGTAATTCACAAGTCAAGGATAAAAAATTGATCTTCTTGTTCAACAATATGTACAATTTGTTATCCCCGAAGATGAAACCATTGATTGTGCTTTGCTCGCTTTAATACTATTATTACATCACTTAAAGCACTTGATGAATCTTTTCGTAGTAAGAACTTTGTCGGAAATTTCTAGAGCACTCCATCCCAAATGGAGAGCTAAAGTGACCGCCATTGAGGAATCAAAAGATCTCTCAATAATGTCACTAGACGAGTTGATCGGTAACCTTAAAGTACAAATGGTGATGGAGAAAGATTCGAGATCATCAAAGGAAAAAGGGAGAAGATCAAACCGTTGCTCTAAAAGCAAAAGCGGAATCAAGTGATGATGATTAATCTGCTCGGAGTGAAGATGAGGAATATGCCATGGCCGTTAGAGATTTTAAGTTCTTTAGAAGAAGAGGAAAGTTCAGAAGACAACCTCGAGAAGAAAAGAAGCCATTCGAAAAGATCGGGATGAAGAAGGGTAAAGGTGAAAGAAAATGTTTTAGATGTGATGATGCAAGTCACCTCATAGAGAATGTCCCAAGTTACCCAAAAGCAAAACTCAACGAGCTTTTGTAAGTGGTGCTTGGAGTGATAGTGAAGACGACAAGAATCAAGCAAGGAAGAGATCGCCTAATGGCACATGAGTCAAATGAGGTACTTTCCGACTCTTCTTATTCTTCTATTGATGATGACACTTTGCAAAAACAATACAATCAATTGTGTAGCTAAGTCTAAAATCATAACTAAAAATAAATTTTTAAAAACCAAAAAGGAATTTTTGGAAAATGAAGTTTATGAGTTAAAAGAAAAAGCAAAACGACTTGAAAAAGGAAAAGCAAAAGACGATGATTGTAAGTCATGTCAAGAGCTTAAACTTGAAATAGAAAAACTAAAGCTCACACAAGATGTTCTAATCGAAAATAATTCTAAGTTTAAAAGGTTTAACAAAAACATCGCTCTTGCCGATGAAATAGTTAAAATCCATAAAACACCTGGAGACATGAATGGGCTAGGTTTTAATGAAGTATTAATTCCAAAGAGTCAAAACAAAACGCGAAAAAGACGAACATTCATCAAAATTGCCGCAAGATAAGATACGGACGACGGAACCAAAGGGTTCCGTCCATTGTGCAAAATGCTGCTGGTACCTCGTTGTAATGTAACGCACACGGACCGCATGAATTTGTTAAAGTAACAAAGAAAACCAATGATAGTGTTAAACTAAAACCACGTTACATCGAGTAGGACTTGTCAAAATGAATTTAGATAAAAACTACTCAACAACGATAAAAACTTCACAAACGCCTTTCCTAAGAGCAACCACAACGTGACAACCCAACTACCAACACAACGGTTGGAATCAAAACTTTCTAGACCATATCAAACTCCAGACATATGCCATGGAACTCTTACCCATCATTTCCATACATGAATCAAATAAATGGTATGTTTAACCCAAATGGACCCATGAGATATGGGGACCAAATGCTGAGTTATTTGCTTTTTAGGTGCTTGAAAGTTGGATTGGAACCGATGAATGGATAAAAGATAGTGGATGCTCACGACATGACGGCAACAAAGTCTCTTCTCATCATACCAAGAGTATGACGGAGGTAATGTCACTTTCGGTAGCAATCTCAAAAGCAAAATCATTGGCAAATGTACGATTGCTCATAACTCCTAACTATTGAAAATGTTGCTCATGTGGATAGGTTAGGATTTAATCTACTTAGTATTAGCCAACTATGTGATAGAAAGTAGAAAGTACTATTTGATGAAAATGGTAGTAAAATACTAAAAGATGGTATCACCATAGCTAAAGGAGTTAGGAAAATAAATATACGTCATGAAAATAGATAAAACATATAATGACAAACTTTGCCTAACAACACTAGACGATAACTCATCTCTGTGGCATAGACGCTTAGGTCACGCTAATAGACTTATACAAAACCTATCTTCAAAAGAATTGGTTAGAATTTACCAAAACTAAAATATGACCAACACTTTTATGACGCTTGCAAAATTGGTAAACAAACACATAGTAGTCACAAATCTAAAAATATGGTGTCCACATCTAAGTGTCTAGAATTATTACATATGGACTTGTTTGGACCATCCGCTATAAGAAGCTATGGAGGCAACTTATACACTTTGGTCATAGAGATGATTACTCAAGGTTTACTTGGACGTTGTTTTGAAAACCAAAATGAAGCTTTTGATAAATTTGAAATACTTAGCAAGAAAATTCAAAATCTTATAGGTGTCAAAATTGTGTCGATCCGAACGGATCATGGTCGTGAATTTGACAACGAAACTCAATTTGGAAACTTTTGTGATACAAATGGTATAACATAACTTTTCCGCTCCACGAACACCTCAATCAAATGGAGTAGTAGAACGAAAAATAGAACAATTCAAGAAATGAGTAGAACAATGCTTAATGAACAAAACATACCTCAAAAGTTTTGTGTAACGCTGACACTTCTACATATATTTTAAATAGAGTCTTAATACGTCCTTTCTTAAACAAAACACCATATGAACTTTATAAAGGTAAAAAGCCAACGTTAGGATATTTTAGAGTCTTTGGTTGTAAATGCTTTATTCTTAATACTAAGGATTATCTCACCAAGTTTGACCCAAAGTCTTATGAAGGTGTATTTCTTGGTTACTCAAACTAGTAAAGCTTACATTGTCCTAAATAAAGAAACAATGATAGTGAGAATCGTTGAACATAACATTTGATTAAAGTCCACCTCCTCTAAGACATCACCTTTGGTAGATGATGACTTAGTTGAAAGTCAATAGAAAGTCAAATTAATAATAACAAGGAAGATGAACCATTAAATAAGGAAATTGTCAACATCAAAGAATCTAAAAGTCCTTTAGAAAGGTCAGGACAACTTAATCAAAGAACCTTAAGGTCACAAGCCCAAAATCAAAGTAATTATTTTTGTTTTGTATCCACCATTGAACCAAAACCATAAATGAAGCAATAAAAGATGAATCATGGATAATTGCCATGCAAGAAGAATTAACCCAATTCGTTAGAAATGATGTTTGAAACTAGTTCCAAACCCAAAGATCAAACTATAATTGGAACAAAATGGGTCTTCAAATAAAATGGACGAAAATGGTGTAGTATCTAGAAACAAAGCTAGGCTTGTTGCACAAGGTTATAATCAACAAGAAGGAATTGACTATGATGAAACTTATGCATCGGTAGCTAGACTTGAATCTATTAGAATATTACTTGCTTATGCATGTGCTTATGACGTTAAATTATTTCAAATGGATGTTAAAAGCGTCCTTAATGGGTTTATTAACGAAGAAGTGTATGTTGCTCAACCTCCGGGTTTACCGACTTTGAGAAACCACATCATGTCTTCAAACTCAAGAAAGCATTATACGGCCTTAAACAAGCACCTAAAGCTTGGTACGACCGCCTTAAGACTTTGCTTATTGATAACAAATATACTATGGGATTAGTAGATAATACTTTTACCAAGAAAAGGAATCACAAATTATCATTGTTCAAATATACGTTGATGACATTATATTCGGATCAACTTGTCAAGAACTATGTGATGATTCTCTAAAATCATGCATAACGAGTTTGAAATGAGTATGATGGGTGAGTTAAACTTCTTTCTAGGACTTCAAATTAAACAACTAGAAGATGGCATTTTCTTTAACCAATCTAAATATATAAAAGACATGCTTAAGAAATTTGGTCTTGAAGATTTCAAACCAACTAAAACACCCATGTCCTCGGACACTAAACTCACCAAGGACTAAGAAGGTGAATCCGAGATAACACTAAATATAGAGGAATGATTGGTAGTCTACTCTATCTTTACGGCTAGTAGACCGACATTATGTTTAGTATTTGTCTATGTGCTCGCCAAGAAAACCCAAAGGCATCACACTTAGAAGCCTTAAAAGGATTTTAGATACATTGGGAACAACGTGTTTAGGATTATGGTATCCCAAAGGAACAGAAACCATAGTGTATGCCGACTGGATCATGCCGGTGACTATGTCGATAGAAAAGTACAAGTGGTATTTGCACTTTGTTGGACATTGTCTCACCTCATGGTTTGCAATAAGCAAACGGCCTTAGCCATCTCAACTATCAAGCCGAGTACGCCTCACCGGAAAAGCATGTCAACAAGCTCTTTGGATGAAGCAAGCTCGAGATTACGAATTCATCTCAACGACATTGTAATACTTTGCGACTACAAAGGAGCCATCGATCTCAAGAAGAATCCCGTTCAACATGCTCATACAAAGCATATTGAAATCATCACTTTCTTCGCGACAATGTTCAAAAGGGAACATTTCAATTGAGAAAGTATCCTCCAAGACAACATTGCCGACATCTTAACTAAGCCTCTAAACGAGAACCTTTATTTGATTACCGAGTCGCTAGCTTGACTCGACCCAATTCATTGGTTCAAGGGAAGCAAAGTGGAAGAAACAATCTCCATCGGACTTTCATTCAAGATGTTTGGACAAACATTTGAAGCACGTGAAAGTTCCACACCGACGAGATATACATAGACATACCGGCTCAAGATAATGGTACATGGAAATGCCGGGGTCAAAGATAATGTCTTCATTCCGAAGGAGTGAAGAACAGGGAGAAGCCACGGATAGGTGAAGAAGAGATAGAAAATCATGATAAACATCATGACTAACTCATCATCATCGAAGGAGAATTCATAATAGCATGAATCTCATCATTTAAGCTCAATTGGTCTAGACATATCCGGGTGTGTCTAGATCAAAGTGGAAGTTGTCATACTCGGCGGAGATATGATATGAGTGAGTTCACCGCGAGCTCCTCGTGAAGAGAATCAATCACAAGATGTAAACCGTGAATTCTTGTTCCATCAGACTCATCACTATCCTCGAACGAGTATCAAAGAGTGGATTCTCGAAGTTAAGGTGAATTGATTCAATTCAAATAGAGGATTGGTGAGAGTTGTTTTGAATGCTTCAGAACAAAGTGATTAATATTCTCTGTTTGTTGTTGGGATAAGAAGTGAGTGAACGATCATTATCGAGGAGACTTTCGGTCTTTCCCGGATCGGCTTTGAAATCAAAAGACTATCATTACTTTCCGATGAAAGTGGATTGATATGAGTGAGTTCATCGGTGAACTCCTCAAGAAGATGATCATCATCGGGCGTGGGAGTGATGCCTCAACATACTCGATGTTTCCATAAGAAGTACAATTGTCGCTAAAATCGGAGAAAGTTTCAAAATGATCTTTGAACACTCAAGAGGGAAAGAGAATCACATATGATCGAAGTTCCTGTGACTCTCTGGGATTGGGACAAGGTTCTCAACACTAGACTTTATGAATTTGTCCGATTCCTTTTCGTGAGCAGTGTCAAGATGCTCGTCTCCATGTTTAGAGAGTGAGTGGGAGCTTGGTGTGATAGCGTTGTTTGAGATGGAATCTCAGCTATTTGGGATATCAATGACCGAGGGAGTTGAGAAATAATATTCTTAAAGGAATACTCTCCTCGTCATCATCATACATAGTCGCCTTAAGAAATTGGGAACGCCTTAGAGCCGCATGCTCTAGGACTAATAATTCTTCCCTAGATTTGCGAGCCTCTGGTTCTTGACTAGCAACTCTCCCATGGTTTCTCACCACTCATTTGATTCTTAAAGTTTTAAATCATATCATCAAGTGTTTTCATTGCGGTTTCAAAATCTTGGGAAATTTCTTTGAGCAACGGCTCGGTGGAGTTTGAACCGTATGGTCTTTGTGGAGGTTGGAAATTGTCAAACTGTGAGAGTCATGATTGTTACAAGGAAATGGATTCCCTATTTGACAATCGAGTGAAGTGGGGACCTCCAAGACTACAACAAGAAATCTGCTGAACGGGTCGGTGAATTATATGGATATTGGTCATAACCAAAGTTCGAGCATCACCGAAAAACTTTTATAGACAAACATGTTTCGGATTGACACTCAAATCCTTGGTGAGGACCTCCACAAAATTCACAAAGGTTGTGTTGGTTATATGAAGATAAGTCGGGTGTGGTGGGTAATTGGAAAAATTTGAGGGTCGTTAAATGAGTTCGGATTAGGATTATAATCAATTGAATTCCTCGAACCACAAAACATACAACTCCGTTCGAATATCATTACCACACTATACACACGTGACACCAACGATGTGGTGAACCAAAAGAGGCTCACCACAACCGACACAAGGAATAAACGATTTCATTTGAGAGTTATGAGAAGGAATCGGTTTATTCAAAGAATCAACAAAACCAACATGGTGATCCGAATGACTATCAAGTCTCGAAGAACATTTTGAAAAATCCGGAGGTGGGACAAGTGGTGTGCTCGAGAGCTAGCAATTTTCACCACTTCGTTATGGTCTCCGGTTACGGTTCTTGAAAGCGTGAAGATTAGGCAAGTCATTCTTGCTAGTCACCGGTCTAATTGCATGATTGCTTCTAACCGTAAATTGTGAAAGTTTAGGATCAATTTTAGACGGCTTAGGAGCAATTGAGGGTTAGATCTTTGGATAACCGTAGGTTGGACGATTAGCACTTCCATTATTAGAGGGAAGTACCGGTTCTTTGTCCCCGGTTTCTTGTTCCATTTCCTCAGCGAATTAATGGATCATCACGAACAACACAAATTCTTGACATTTGTGATAAAGTCCAAGTTTTCAACTTCGTCCCAGAATTCGTCGTAGTCGAGAGATTCCATGAGAATAGAAGAAGTTAGAATCAAATGGATAGAGGGTAAAGAGATAAAGAATCAAAAAGGGTAAGAGGGTAAAGATGAATATTTTTGGATTTTTGGATAAACATTTTGTAAAAATAAGAAAGAAAATCTTTTTGGGTTTTTGATTTTTAAGATGTTTTTGGATTTTGGGATTTTTATAAGAAAATATAAACATATATAGATGGTATAAACAAGGAGTGAATATTCAAATCACTAATTTGCTAAGCGTAAGATAATTAGCACATCTCCCCGGCAGCGGCGCCAAAATTTGATTCGTGCTAAACCGTCAAGTTATCTCACACAAGCTAGCCACTTGTGAATGGCTAACCGTAAGAAACTTAAAGCAGTCGGACACAAATGTAATGAAGATCGAGGAGAGTATAGTGTTTCCCGTGTCGTTATGTCCCAACGAGCTGTGCGAGAATAGTCAAACGAATAGTGATCGAGAGAATTTGAACGGAAAAGGATTGTGATTGATTATACCTAAAGAAAAAGTATACAAATTACAGGGGCTTAAATGAAAATTAAAGAAAATAAAAAAGATAAATTATATTAAATAAACGCTATCACTATTTGCAAATTGATGTTTTTGATTTTTCTTTTATAAAATTTAAATTAAAAACTACGTGACGTATAAAAGAAAATGTGAAACGAAGCAATATTAATCCTAAAAATATAAAATGACATTTTTACAAACCTAATGATAAGAGAAAATTTTAGAAAAGAAAATTATTTTTATGACTATTTATCTAATTATTATTAATTAAAACTATTTTTACCTATTTAATAATAGCCTAAAATACAAGAAAATATGAAATAAAGCTAGAAAAATGAAATTATGACTTGGAAAAATCTAAAATAACTAAAGAGAATTTTCAAAACTAATTTTGTATTTTTACGATTATTTTCTATTTTCTATGAATTAAAACTATTTAAAACTAATTAAATTGCTAAAATTACAAATTAAACTATGAAAAATCGGAAAAATATTTTTTGACTTTTATATTTATCTTAACCTAGGAAAAATGAAAACTTATTTTTTGAAGTTTTTCCGATTTAATTGTATTAAAAGCTAATTAAAATGCCTAAAACTGCTTTTAAATGAAGAAAATAGCAAACAGTGTTAGAAAAATATGAAAATTTAGGAAAAGTCTAAAATAATACTCTGAATCTATGAAAAATATAAAAACAGTAGCTTAAGTGTAGGATTATGAAACTGCAGTTACAAATGCTTATAAATAAGCACTTGAAATAAGCCAAAGGCTACAAATGAGCACCAAACTGATACAGAAGCTATAATATGTTTAAACTACTAGAAATGAACTAAATACAACTACTCTATACCACTGAAATGCAAACTACAAAGATTTTATGTTTTGAAATCTAAGTGCTTAAACAGATTTGAGGTGCTACTTTGCAGCTTGAAATTAAGCTACCCAATAAGCTGGAAATCAAAACCAGAAGTTGGAACCTAAACTAGACCTGGCTAGCTACCTATAAACCAAAGATAAGCCTGAGATGAGCTAAACTGAGCTCTTGACAAGCTCTGCAAGAACTAAGAAAATTGCACTGTGACTATGCCCTGTCACAGGGCATATGAGCAGATTTGACAAGCTTCTTTGAAGCTTAAGGAGATGTTGTAAAATTTTGCAAAAATCGAGTTTAAACACTAGACCACTCAACTTCTCAAATCCAAAATACCAAAAACTTTTGACCAAGGATTAACTAGTGATGATCCAAGAAAGTTTGATGAAAACCTTGTTATGACTTTTGACTTTTGAAATTCTTTGTAGTTTGACTTAAATGGACTTTGATTAAAAAAAACAGGTTATTAGTGATGTTTTAAGATGTAGTGAGACCTAATTACACTGACCTATATGATTCTGTACCTAGTATATAGACTATCTAATTCAAACTTTAATTGAAATGGAAATTACAGCAGTGAGATTATCATTTTGACTTTAAGAGGAAAAGAGTGCACAACTAAGTGCGCAATGACCGATTGAACCTAGGGTAGATCGGATTTTCTGAGCTTACCCTCTGTACTAGCTTATAACACCTAAATGACCCTTAATCCAAACACTACTTTACTTAACTAAAATGCAACTCCTAAGTCTAATCTCAAATCCAAGCTTACCCAATCTTCAAAATAGATCTAAGTGTGCTAATTACCACTAAATAGATCATATGGTACAGCTAAATCTCAATGAACTAACATGATCTTAATAATGCTAAATAAACAGTACTAATGCAATCCTAAATTAAAGAATGCAAGTAAGAAAAATTAAAATGAAGCAGTGACTGCTAATGACCAAATGATGATATCTACTTAACAAACAAGCTAAGATCAACAACTACTGCTACATGAAACATCAACAATCAATCATCACTAAAGTTATAACACTTATTTAGAATATGAAAGCAGATTAGGACTTACAAGACTCCTGTGACAATGGCATGCTATTTTAGATCAAATTACCACTACCCAGAACTGATATCACCCCTGGTTGCACACAATTCAACCCCATTTTCACCATCATTAGCAAGAATTGTGTCGATTACACCTTTGTAACTGCAGGTGGACTTTTGTTGACCAATGTGAGAACTTTGAGTGAAATCTGAGTAAAGGCCTGTATAAGCAACTCATAAGCTATTGAAGAGCTTATAACAGCTTATGAAAGCAATGTGAACAACTAAGGTTAATCTTAACAATACTTGATTATATTTCTTCACCGTTTGACTTTTGTTGACCAAACATGAACATTGCTCAAAACTTGAAATTAATACTTGAAATTAGTTTCAATACACTGAATTAACTAAGTTTCATACATTAATACTTGAAATTACAACTTAAAATTTATTTAAGACATAGAAATTTTAAAACGACATACATATTAAAATGAAAACTAAGTACTGCCTTTTCTTCTTGTTTCTCTTCTCTCATTTATACACCAAATGTCTTCTCTCTCTCCTCTGATCAATTCCCACCTTTTTCTTGGCCATTGGATCACTTGGGATGATATTGACCGTTTGATGCATTTTGGCGGGAAAGTGGATATGAAGCAGTGGGGGTCTGATTTTGCAACTGGGGGGTGGTGGAGTGTAGGTGTGATGATGAGGGGGTTGAAGGGATAAGGTGAGGTGATGGGAGAGGTGATGCCTGAGTGTTGCAGTCAAGTGGTGGGGAAGATAGGGATAAGGTGGGAGGGAAAAGGATTTGACCGGGGTTTGACTTGGGCTTATATTATGGCAGGGGGTCAAACAGGGGGGTCATAATGGGTTGGCAGGGGTCAAATGGTTAAAGGCTTATGGCTTAAATGACAAGGACCAAACTGTAATTCTTCCAAACTTGAGGGACCATTTCTGCCAATTTTCCAAAGTTGTTTCAAGGGTCACTTTTGACAAGTTTCAATAGTACAAGGACCATTTTTGACATTTTCAAACTTTCAAAGGACTATTTGTGATAATTTTCAAAGTTTAGGGACCTAAGTTGTAATTTTGCAAATTTAAATCTCAAGGAGCAATTTTGACAACTCATGAATCCCTAGGGACTTGAAATGATATTTTCTTTATTTTGATTTACCAGTGGACCTGCTTTTGACAACTTTTGAAACTTGGGGACTAAAGCGCCAATTATGCAAACTTGATACGTTTTTCACCGATTTTGATATTTTTGCATTTAAAACACATAAAACACTTATTTGTGATATTTTATCATTTTGATGCATTTCGAGTGTTTTCGGATGTTTTGAAGTTTAAATGGTACAAAATGATGAGTATTTAGACACTCATCGAGAACCGTAAGAGGAAGTCTTTGGAAGTGCGAAGAGTTCTCGAAAGTCATAGGAAGCTTCCCAAAAGGAATCCTCCTCGTAAAAGGATTGTTCCCGTAAAGGAAGTCGAACCTATTCCCACTTTGAACCATAGAGAAAGCTAATTGACGAGGACTCGAAGGTCTTGAATCGGAAGAAGAGATTACATACTCAAAGCGCAAAGGATGACACTCTATTAGTACCAAAACCTCCTAGTCCTCCGGTGAACATGGCAAAGGGAAGACTCGATGCTTGTTCCAGTATGATCAAAGCTCAAGCTCGAGAAAGTGAAGAAGAGCAACTGGATAAATCATACAGAAGAAGTTTAAATTGCCGACACCTTAAAAAGTCAAGAATTTGCAAAGACCAAATGGGTGGCCAGGAGGATCAAGTGGTGTCGCCACTCTTCACCAGATCCCGATGCGGTTAATCGACCCGATAAGGGATCCGGTACCACCACTCTTGTGCAACAACAAAAGCTTGTGGAGGATACTATCGAATATGAGTTTGAGAATCAAACCGAGAAGTCCGAGAAAGATAAAGATGCTTGATTATGACAAGTCGCTCGGAAAGTCCTACACGTTCACGAAGGAAAATTTTGAACCGCCCAAGGACCCCGAGTCTCCTCATGTCTCCTCCTCATCGATTCTTCATCTCACTCCTCAAGACCACCATCAAAGAAATCAACCAAATCAACATCCAAATCGTGAAGAAACCACCTCGATCTTAGATTTCTCATACACATGAAAGAATTGTGAAAGTCACAAACAATTCGTAAAGAAAGACATGCTATACAGGAAGTTGAACTTTCTCAATCGACAAATACAATATCTACATGACGAGAATGACAAGATGCAAGAAGAAAGGAAGTTTATCCAGAATTCATGAGAAGTCATCGTCAAGAGGAACTAAACGAAATGATCAAGGTTACACTAATAAGTACCTTCGTGATATCGTTCCTAAAGTCACAAAGGAGATGTTTATCGACAACTATATCCGAATCTTATGCGAGATAGCCAAGCAAACTATAAGATCAACACCTTTAACCGCCACAATCAATCCATCGATCCTCGTAGTTTTCTCGGATAATGAATCGGTGGCCAAGCTTGTCACACAAATGTCTAAACGATCCGGGACATTTACTCGATGAAGGAAAGTCATTTCAAGCATTTTGGACTACCAACTCAAAGAAGCATGTAGATTGAAGCACTCTAAACGCCCTAGAGGCGATGAAGATAAGGATCGGGATAAGAATGATGAAGCTAAACGTCGGAAGAAGTCCGTGAACCATCTTCTATGTTACCTCCTCTCCAACGGACTCTACTCAACAAAGGTCCCTCCTCATTCTTCAGGTAAACCTCAGGACGATTCCGAGTTACCACCCCGACTCGTAAAACCGGTGATCACTTTGAGTATACGGGTGGTGACGATGAAGAGGTCCTGAGCCCCTACAACAGTGACCTCTCCCAAACAAAGTTAAGAAACCGTAATCATCATCTAGGCCAAAACAAAAGAAGAAGAAGGCGCCCATGGTCGACGCCGTACCATGGCTAGATGAAGATACAACACGTGAATTTGAATGGTTCTCTACACTTGTCAATTCCACTCCCTACCTTGAAGAAGGTCAAGATCCGTAGACGGTAATACTTTGGAGCATGCTAAGATTCTCGCAAGAAAAGTTCCGGTGAAGAAGATGACGAAACCGAGTTGAGGCGAATCAAGAATGAAGCTTTTCAATCGTGGAAAGATAGCTCGAAAGTGCCATCGAGGTCGAATATCACCTTGAAAACATTTCTCGAGCTATGTCTAACAACATGGATTGGCTCAACCCGAAGCAAACATCGACTTCACCAAACGGACAACCCTCCATACTACACCGATCGGTCAAAACCTCTACCAATAAATGGCCAACCAGATGAACCGAGGATTCCATTCAGATATTTCTTCAACAAAGACCGGAATTTCTTCTACATGGTGGCGATGGTTCAAGGAAATACGCTACATCGTTGACACTTCCATTCCCAGCAGCCTATATACTCGAACCGCATAGCCATCGAGGAACGTGCCAATCACTTGTTCTCGACAAAGTGGAAGCATACGATCGAGATGCAATGTACGGATTCATCATTGGCCGAACGTCAAGAATCTACTACATAAGTCGTCAGTTCGAAGTCTCAACATGCGGTGTTCAAGATTAAGGATATCGCTGCCATCAAACATGTTGTTCGTCATCTAAGTGGGACTACACCTTCCTAAAGAATATCGTGGTCAAACGACAAGATGAAAGAGATTATGCATTCTCAAGTCGACTTTGAGAATTTGTCTATCAACGACATCGAAGACATGTACCTTGCCAAAGTACAAGGTCGCATGAGACAATTTTCAACCAAGTACAACGTGAATTCATCAAGTCATTGCTCATCTTCATCGACGATAGTCATCAAGGAACGTGTAGAAGATCTTCACCGGCGGCTGAATCTTATCGCACCGTGTCAACTTCACTCCACCTCGCCTAGATCTTCCCGACCTCAACCAGCTCTCACAATATACACTCATCAAGCAAACCTTTCGCGTCGTTTATCGCGAGTGAACTTCAACGAAATTTCTTAATGGCGTGTAGTGACCTTCACAAGTTTGGAGATCACACTTGAAGATGGTTAGGACTAATTGGCTTATAGGTTGAAGGATATACGACAAAAGATTGGGTCTTCTAAGCGATGGAATTCTCGGGATCGAAGGGATGTGAGGAGAATCATCAAGATGATTGATGAAAGGTTGTATAGAAGGATCGGCCTGTAAGATTGGAAAGCTATGTTGGTGGTCGACCCAGGATTAACATCACCGCTTTCAACGTCCGATTCACACTCCCGACGACATCTCTCGGACTTCCGGTACCCCTTGAATTGTTTCTTTCATTATAAATTTGGACGTGTGATTATATATGTGAATGGCTTGTGCACACATAATAAAGTGTACAACCCGTAATTGTCAAGAAAGGACCCCGTGGTACGCTTGATTGCCACAATCCTTATAAAAGGAGCGAAGCTTCTTACTTTTGAGTAAAACCTATCAAACCTTTCATTTTCAAGGTTTTGCTCAAAAGGACAAGTACTTCCCATATGATTTTCAAAACCTCAACCGCTTATATCATTTGTTGAGGGGGAGTATTTGAATTAAAACGTTGTTCACAAATTGCTCATAGTGGTCATCTTCCCGCAACACTCGAAATGGTCATATTTATTGTCAACCTTTCAAAAATAACATTTGATATGCCATTTTTGAGGAGGAGAAAATTATGTGATAAGAAATATGTTGTGCAAATGCAAATGAATCTTTGTGTAATAGACTTAACCAACGAATTAACGGTACTAAACTGTTAGTAACTCGAAAAGACTTGTCCTGGACGGGTAATAATTTCAAGCTAGTTCGCTAGTAATGTAAACGTGTCTCGCAAAGGACTTGTCCGAGTAGAATGTACCATTCGAGAAACTCTTGGTAGACATAAACTCTGACGGGTTTGACAACCTTCGAGGTTTGTTTACACCTTCAAGGTAGTTATTAGAGCTAGTTGTCACCTAAAAGTCGACAATGTAACTCTTTAACTATGCAATGTAACCGTGTCTCGCGGGGATTGTCTATCTTGAGTGGATCAATTCAAAAGTGCGCTCTTTCCTCATCGTGCAATTAACCGTTAAAACTCTTAAGCACATGTGGAGGGGAGTATTTATGCAAAATCTTATTTCAACAAATGGTTCAAAATGTTTTCATTAACAAACACCGTGAGAGATTTTTCAAGTAAATGGTTTTATGGCAACATAGGTTAGTCATGGAGTGATAAGGTGACTAAGGTTAGGAATAACAGTTCTATGATCCGCCAGAGTCGGAGGGATCTACCCAAGGACATCACAACTAGTTAGTACTTAGAAGTCCTTAGGTATGATTATAAAAGGAGAAAATGAGAATCAAGAAAGAAGGAGTTGAAGAATTAAAAGAAATGCAAAGAAAAGGGTGAAAAGAAATAGCCCTCCAAATTACTCAACTTAGGCGGATAACGGGTTCAATTCATATACTCTTGGTTGTCACTTAGTGACGCCGGTATTGAAGATTAAAAGTCGTCATGGACCCAAAGGACGCTTGCACTAAACCTTCTTAGCCACTCAAGTTTCTCTCAACAAGCTTGTTTCATTCTCACAGGAACCCCACGTAAACTATTGGCTTCTCTTAGAGATCACTGGTATTGAAGAAGGAGACCTTCTCCTAGTCTCCGCCGAAAAACTAAAACGCACTATTGAGTCTAGAGCCATGAGATTCATCAAAAGATCTCTTAGGAACACTTGACATTTCATCACTTGTTGATCAACAAATAAGATCATCGCTGGTTCATATCGAGTCCTTCATGATCTTAGCAATGTCGAGAACGCTTATGAGAGGTTCACAACCGTGATCCTCGGTGATTGAATGGAAACTCCGCCAGGTCAACATCAAACATCCACGACAAGGGTCACTGTAACTCCCCGTGGATTATGCTTAGTATGTCTCAAACGGTCTACACTCGTGAGGTGATGCTTGATGTACCTCACGACTCATCCGAATCAGAGGTGTACTTGGTACATCGCGTTATCTCACTTGTGGGACTCAGTTCAGAACGGCCTTTGTAAGAATTAGAGTTGTGTTTTCACACTATGTTGTTAACACTCTCAAGTTCAAACTTGTAAGTGCGGAACCGCTTATTACTAACCGCTTGAAATGTTTTCTTCTTATGGAAGCTCGGAGCGGGATGATCGGTTGATTCTTCTCATGCTCACGCCAACATCATCACTAATGAAAGTTCTATCCAAAAGCAACACAACAATGTAATGATTCTTCGTCAAATCAAAGAATCTACAAAGTTAAAAAGACTTAAAGAACTTCATCAAGACCGAATTCCAACGTCAAAGAGCGTGTGAGCATGTTGAAGAATGACGTGGAGACATCAGTAGCAACAAAGTCGACCGAGGCGCACTTGATGCGCATAACAACATACTATCACTTTCACCGAAAGAAGAATGTCGAAGACGCCGAGCTACTATTACATCAACGCCTTCACTGCTCATCACCAACACTTGAAGGGAGATTGTTGGAATCACCCTAAACCATAATCAAGTGTTTGTAATTAATATGTAATAGTTAGCTTATTATGGCCTTTATGTTTGTTATTAGCCTTAAGCTTATGTAGAAGGCACATGAGCTTAGGCCCAAGCCCATAGGAGAAAGGATGGAAACTAGGAGTGTTGCCCTAGCTTTCCTCCTATAAATACCTTATGTAAACCTTCATTTGAAGGTTGGTTGTTCAAGTTATTTCTTTCACCTACACTCTACGCATAACCATCTTAGTATAACGTGTGTTTGTGTTTGATTTCTTGTTCAATCGCCTTAATCTCTTTCTATATTACTTGTGTTTGTAAAACTAGTGACCTAACAATTATAAACATTTTTGATGTAGTTGTGTGGTGACACAGTGATGCGGTAGAATGACATTATGATGCATTAGAATAATATTGTAATGTAGTAGAATAATAGTTGAGGTTTTAGGCGTTTCATCACACACATCATGCATACAAATAACATTATGATGCATGCATACAAATAACATTATGATGCAGTAGAATAACACTGCAATGCAGTAGAATAATACTTGAGGATTTAGGGGTTTCATCACACCAATGGCATCATGCATACAAATGACATTACGAATGCAGCAAAATAAAATTATGATGTAGTAGAATAAGATTGTAATGCAATAGAATAATACTTGAGGATTTAGGGGTTTCATCGCACCAACGGCATCATGCATACAAATAATATTGTGATGCAGTAGAATAACATTATGATGCAGGTTAAGTGCATCTAGATTCACTTTGGCGACTTTCAACCACTCTTTTTAGCTATTGCTCTTTTATTACCCATTTGATATTAGTTGTCAAAAAAATGATAAGTCTCACAGGAAGAATAATCACATACATAGAATACACTCGAGTAAAGTGACCATGTAATTTCGATAAACATAACATTAGATCGATAATTCACACAGTCTTGATACATAAAAAACTAGCAGTAAGTTTTGGTTTTACAAAATTACCTTCCTCAAAAAAGAAAAAATAAAGCAAATGATATCCACGGCCCTCTAAAACAGTTGGGTTCTTCACCATACACTACGAGCCTGTTTAATTTCTGGAGTGCTCGAGACCTTTGTTTACAATCTTATCTCTTTTATGGTAAAAGAAACCAAAAAAACATGAACAAAAAACAATAATATCGCCAACTTTTTCAATCATTTCTTAACCTTTCCTTTTTCAGGCTGAACGTTTTCTTCATCCTTAGGAAACCTTGGGAGCGTTAACAATGTGTTCAACCTTGAAACCCTTCAAAGGCGCATCAAGATTTTTCGCTTCCATGTTATTCATTGAGGAAGATGACTCTTCTTCTTCCTCAACATCTTTCCCTTAATTTAGGTTAGTGGCTAAAGTAATTGATGCATCCAACCCAAGAAACAGACAAACAACCGCACAATCATCAAATTTAGAAGTTGGGTATTTGTGCTTCCAAGCACGCATGGCTGATTAAACTACCGCTTGTGCTGCACGAGAATGTGATTCAGTAGAAGCTACAATTTCAATCACTTCTTCATTTGAAAGGACATCCCAAATCTGTAAATGTATCAAATTAGATAATAGATATTAGCATGTTCCAAAAAAAAAAAATAATATGCTGGTAGAAGTTATTTGTGTAGATCATGATGGTGGTGATTTCAATCCATTTATGGGTCATCAGTTTGATTTTTTGCCATACTTTCCCTCTAATGGGTCAAATGGGCGAGCTACAAAAAAACTGATAATAATACACGTTGAGTGGGTTGAAATATTACAATTTTGCAATCATGTCTGATAAACTAATTATACATTAGAAAAATAATTATTTTGAGAATAAGTGTTATGGGTCAAGCCAACCACGCCCATAACTAAGTTACCCCTTTTGACCCATTGCTCAACCGGTCTAACCCTCTGCTCATAATGGTTGACAGCGGCGAAATTTATCTCTCCATTAGTTAAGAGGACAACAAACTCGTCTTTTTCTTTAATGCGCCTATATGTGTCTTCAGGGACAGAATTGAGACCAAAATCTTTGAGACAAAAATCCCCAATAGAACGAGCCATGGCCAGCCCAGGAGCATCATTGTTTGGTAGCTATACTCTATGAACTTCTGGTTCACCCCGTAAGGAAAATACGCGACCTTTACATCTCTTTATCCTCTCAGCTTCCGCTACAAAACTTGACATGTTAATACTAAACAATTATAACAATTTATTTTCAGATGATGCACTACAATAACACTTCTTTAATTTTTGTATTCACCTGAACACATTTTCCACCCATTTTTACCCTCGTACTCCTAAAAACCCTTAAAACCCGCTAACATTCTTAGAAATTAATTTATGATAAATGTGAGATGAGCAACCCAAACACTATTTTCTGAAATACTTTTTTGTAAGCGGACAACATAAGAAATCTCAAACACCCTCTAAACACCAAAAATGATTGTTGATGTCATATACATCTTATGCTATCAAGAAGCACATCTTGATTATTTTCAAATTTCAACAAATACACAATTCTGCACGTACCATAAACCAATGCCTTCTTCTCGTCATCATCGTCATTTTCTTCTCCATCATCATCTTCAGCTTCTTCGACTTGATCATTTTGATTAAGTTCCGCATCTGGATCGGATCTACAACATCTGTCACCTGAAGCGGGAGGAATAGGTGCTGATGCTGGTGGCAAAACCTCAGGCTCAACCTGAGCTAGATAATCACCGGGCTTAATAGGCATGACTACAAATGGGGCCGTGCTATTCGGATCGACAAATGCATTCCTTGCATGGAAACAACAAGTATAATGGGATAATGCATCTAAACTAGTACACCCAAGTATTTGAGATTTTCATTCAAACAAGTGAAACGTCTTGCTATTCTAAGTGATTAACATTGTACTTACTCATAAATGCCTTGATGAGGTAATCTTCGTTTCTCAACTTGCGTACTTTTATTTTCAGTGTTGCTTTCTAATGGGTGACTACCGAATTAACCTCTATAATTAAAGCGGATAAATGTTATTCAGGTGTAGTGAGGCCATCAACCTTCACGGATTGACACCATATACAAACTGGAAAAGTTACTTTTTCCAGTTCTTCACATATGAGAAAGAAAAGTCTAGCTAAGATGATCTATTATTAGGTAAGTCTAGCATCTGATTATTAGGTAAGTCTAGCATCAATGAATTTTCTTTCTTCAATGTAGGATTTCAAGTGGTAAGGTATCTTTTTTATGTTGTTTTCCTTTTTCCTTTTTGACTTTTGGGTTTTTTTGTTGTTCTGAATTTAGGACTGATTTGATGTCTTTGTGTTTCAGTTTTCGCGTTTGCTTCTTTATCGGATGTGGGTGCAGTGATTATTAAGTAAAGCAAAAACTAGGACCGGTATGTTTTTATGTTATCGGATTTCATGAATTTGCGATTTCATGAATTTGCTTTTGTTGTGCTTTAAGGTTTTAGGTGATGTTTGGAGTAAACCAAAATGCCTAATGCTGTGATTAACATCAGCTTTAATGATTTCACGGGTTTTATGACAAGCACATTAGAAAGGACCGACGGCAATGAATCCTTAAGGGGGGACAAAGGTATCACATTAATTGGTGAAGAATACGTGCCAGTAATCTTATGAAGGTAAGACAAATGTAAGCCTTTTACAGTTTTTGTGGTTAATTTACCTCCTTATTAGTTTTCCGTTAGCGGGTATGTTTTATTGCAGCCATGATGGTGCATGGTTAGTACTTCTAAGGTTTTCATTTTTAGGCACATGTTGTCATAGCCTAACTTAATCTGCTGGCAAGCCAACTGTTATTAATACACATATTATAGGTTTTCAGTTTTTTCTTTATTGTCACGAGCTGCAAAAACCGTCATTAATACGGCTAATATGGTTTTCATTTTTTTCTTTATTTGCAGACAAGAACGGTTCATCACCGTAATTAAAAACATTGTCATAGGTATGTTGCATCATGAAATCTAATTTCAACATCTAATATTCAAAGGCTGTTTGGAATTGCTTATTGGCTTTTGAAATAAGACGTTTCAGTAGTAAATGCTTTTAAATATGAATGTGTTGTTATAATTATAGTTACAGGTATAACGTGCTAACTGATGGGTCAAAACGGGCTGTTACAGTTACATATAACTTTTTCCACATAAGATAGCTACCGATTGTAATACTGTAATTTTTTTTTAAAGGAACTGGTGTTAACAGGGTGTTTGGATTATCTTATTTTACGCTACACTTGATCAAGTGGTGCAACACGAGATTTTCGTAGGTGTTCTTGGAAGACTTGCCAGCCATTTGTCAAGGCTAAAGGTAAGATCTTTCAACGGTCCCCATTTTATTTCACTTTCTTATAAAATGGATCGAACCGGGTTCTATATTGGCTCATACAGAATTGTCGATAACACAGGTTCTATATTAGCTTATCACTTATTAGGTTTTCGACTTATGTTTCATAACCTTACTTTTGTGACTTATTTTGAAAATTTCCGGCTTATATAAGCCGTAAACCAAATGCGTCATAAGGCCGTTATATAAGCTCAAACAAACACCCCCTAAAACTTAAATTAAGTGCTAATAAGTAGTATGGAATACGTATAATACATGTGGTTTATTTGAAGGATTGAGTATGCTGACACAAGCTTAAGTTTTTAGACATCAACATAATTATTATTATTATTTTTTTTTGGTATAAGCAGGTTGGTAAAGGACCTCGAAGAAGCTCAAAGTATACCATGGTGAAGCACTATAGAACTACATTTTTTATACAATATTTGTGCCCAGATGCATTTTTCATTTTGTTGAATATTTTTTTCGATTTCCATGGATAAACCTGCCCACTTTTTCTCCTAATTTTTTCAGGTGTATGAGGTTTGTGTTTATGATAATAGAGATGCAGAAAGAAGCAGATACTGAAGGTTAGAAAGGGGATTTGGTCACCTGAAGAAGATGAAAAGTTGATCATTACCTGTTAAGGAATGGTCAAGATGGTTGGACAGATATTGCCGATTATGTTGGACTGCAACGATGTGGAAAAACTCAGTGCCTTCGTTAGATTAATTACTTAACACCTGATCTCAAACGTCCGCGAACCAAGCTTGCAGAAATAACTTACTCGGGTTGTTGAACTACATTTTTTATACAATATCTGTGCCCACCATGCACAAATACCTTATGAATAAAAAGAACTGTTGTATAGCAATGTTGTAACTATCCTAAATTGCATCATTGCCCCGCAGCAACGCGCGGGTTACCCCACTCGTATTACCCTATATACTAAAAGTCAGGAACGAGTTTTGCAATTCATCATGCATTTAATGCAAACTTTGAAAACTTGGCGAAACAAATTTCGAGGTTCAAGTGGCTGCAAAGTAAGTCAAACATTAAATGCAAAGTTTCGCAACTTGGCAAAAACAATCCCTGAGGTTCAAGTGTCGTTTCAAAGTAAGTCCTTTAACATTAATAATCTTTCGCAACTTGGCAAAAACAACCCCTGAGGTTTAAATGTCGTTGCAAAGTAAGTCCTTTAAGCAATCCCGCTGCATCGCGCGGGTTTTCCAACACTCGTATATACTAAAAGGCATGACAAAAGTTTTGCACAACATAGCATTAAATGCTATCTATTTCCAAATGGCAAGAATAGTCCTTGAGGTTTAGTTATCGTTGCAAATTAAGTCCTTTGTAACTTTCTAGCATTAATTACTATCTATAGCAATTTGACAAAAATAGTCCTTAAGGTTTAAGTGTCCCTTACAAACTAAGTCCTTGGTAGCATTAATTAGTATGTATAGCCATTTAACGAAAATAGTCCCTAAGGTTTAATCGTCTTTGCAAACTAGGTCCTTTGAGGACTAACGATGTAACATAATTAAACTTTAAAGGACCGCTACGTAAAAATATAACGAGACCACAACACTTCCGCAGCAACGCGCGGGATCACCCGCTCGTTTACTTCTATTTATATTCTATAAAATTACATTATCCGCCTCTTTGATATAAAAATAGCCGTATTTTGCTGTTTATGAGTTTAATAATTCCATTTATTTCAGGAGGAGGACAAGCATAAAGCTCAGCGCAAAGTGAAAGAATGCTTTTCGATTGAAGAAAGAGATGGAGATGTGATGATATCTGTTGGACCTGAAGGAGAACGGAAACCTTTTATTCGTGGGAAGAAAGATGGAGGTTTCGGCAATGCTTCTAAAGATCTCAGCAATCTGTGGTACTTATACTTGTTAGTATACTATTATGGGTAGACTTAATGATGGCTAACAATATTAACACTCATGATGTATGTAACATTAAATGGTACGTACAATTATAATGGGATAACTGAAATGTGAATCAAAGATCAATTTTTTAACACCTATGTTAAAATTGTGTATGTTAAACTAAGGAGCAAGTACCACATTAATTAACACTGTAATCTTATTCCAAGCATTGTCAAATGCATTTAATAGGGTAACCCATTAATTATATAGTTCTTCTAAATATTTATGAAAGTAGTTTATGCATATAGGTAATCAAAAAATTCATGTACTGTAGTGAGTGTAAATCCATATCTTGGTACGAATTTGATAACATGGGGGAATCAGTCATATCTTTTAAGAGAGGAGGGAGTGGTCTCGGGTAAGGGATTCGGGTACCTTTACCCGAGCGGTAACACCGCCGCCACCACCTAGGGTACCAAAATCGGGTATGTTTTTCGGTTTGGGAAGCCGAGTTTTTAATTGTTGGAGCGTATGAATTTTTGACCGTTGGGGAGGTTTAGGAAGCAAATGAGAGGTTGAAAAAAAAAAAAAAAAAAAAAAAAAAAAATTGGACAAATATGGAGGTTGAAGAAGACATGCAAATGAGAGGTTGAAGAAGACAAAAAAAAAAAAAAATCGGATTTGAGTACTGCTCCTCCAAATTGGGTAGTGTTAAGGTAAAATTGGGTAGTTTTGAGTTGGAGGGTTTTTATTGGATAGAGGTGATGTGGCACCTATGGTATTAGGTGACCACTCCCTCCTCCCTAACTATTTAGGTTCACTCTTAATCGGTTACGCCATAATTAAGGTTTTCTGCTAATTAACTTTACTATTTATAAAACCATTAATTATAAATTGATTTCCACTATTATAATTGTGCAGAAAATTTGTATAATTGTAGCCAATACTCTATTAAGGCAATGGAAATTACTGTTCAAATTATACTGCCTTTGTGTTTTCAATTGACAATTAAATAGTCACCATAATTTGATATTGCATACTCCTTCTACAATTCAACCCCAAAGTTGCTATATTTAGTTATTTACACATTGGCACTATACATGTAAACCTATTTGTATCTACATTAAAATCAACCACATACTTATTTGCAAGATATGATGTAATCACAACTATAAAACATCAATATTATTTTAAACATATGACTACGCCTCTTCACATTTTAAATCCTTAAACCCTTTGAACCATTCCACTTCTTCATCACATTCTCATATAACCCCTCAACCTTAACCTACACACCCTTTCTTCACTAACCTACGCCACCATGACTATCTTACGCCTCATCACCCTAACCCTAACCCTAATGATCACCATGATCATCACCACTGTAACAAGTCACAACATCACTGACATCTTATCAAACTTCCCAGAGTACTCGGTCTATAACGACTACCTTACAAAAACAAGACTTAACGATGAGATCAACAGCCGTGAAACAGTCACTGTCCTTGTTTTTAACAACAACATGACGTCCAAAGTTGTTGCAAACGAACCACCTGCGGTCATGAAAACTTTGTTAAGTATTCATGTTTTGTTGGATTTTTTTTGTGATAGGGATAAGCTAATGAAAATTGGTGGTGGAAATATACCTCTCCTAATACTTGGTCATGCTCAGGTTATGAAAAGACTTTCTCACAAACGGATTTTGGCCATGTTGCTCTTAATAAGGTATAGTTACAATGTTAATTCTAATACGTAATTTACATATTTGGTGGTGTAGATTTTAATCTAGGTATAGCAAATTATTGGATGTAGTATCTATTATTGTGTTTACCACAATAACGTACATTATTACTAACCACTTTTATTAGATATACTGTACAATTTATCGTAATTCATACTAAATTGTATAAATATTCATAAGTAATAATGATAATTATATTAGATATCTATGGTATGGGATTAGTGCCAACTGTCATGCTAGGTATAATATACATGACAAAAAACATTATTAAGTAATTGTATATAATTATATTGGTGACTATATTTATCATTAAGAAATCATAAACCCTTAGTGAAATTATACAATTGATATATAATTTCATGTGTAATATATTGTGCAGACATATACGTGTTCAATTTAACCTTTCCCATCTCAGTCCGCTCATTATTGTTCACTTGTGTAGTGCTTATAATTTGTGATAAGAGCTGTTTGTTTATCTCACCCTTGATGGTTGCGATCTCGGAATCATCATTACATTGTGTACATGAAGCACTAACCGGTAGCACTTTATCATAAATCATATAGGATGTTGGGGGCAAACCTCATCGAGGACGATGAGTCCCTAGTTAAAACTCTATGAAATTGAATTAAACTCACAACTTTGATAGGTTTTTAATGAGTTTTCGTTTACTTCTCCCTTTTTTTTGTAGAATCAACGTTTATATATTTATAAACTTTAAGAAATTTATGTATATGTAAACGTAATGTCAAAAAGGCTTCATCGATGTGTAGATAAATTAAATGTAGTGTCAGGGGTTGACAACCTCATATGTAGGGTCCTCATATATAACAGGCAGACAGGAGGAAGTGGAGCAAGTCTGAAGAAATGTTACTTGCGCAGTGTTGGATAGAAATTTCCCAAGATAGAGATATTGGAAATGACCGTCCTGAAGAGTTCTTTTGGAACGACATTCTCGACATGTTCAATTCTAAGACCACCGATAACCAGCGTGGCAAGAATATGATAACTGGTAAATGGTCGAGGATTAACGGTGATTGCCAGAAGTTCAACGCTATTTACAAACATCTTCAGCGTCGAAGTGGTGAAAATGACCACGGTCATGTCCAGAATGCCAAAGATAGCTTTGCGCAGCGTTATGGTGGGAAGGAGTTTGCGTATGAAAAATGTTGGAATGTTTTGAAAAATTGTCCCAAGTGGGATGCCGAAGATCCCATTGACATTACATGTCTCGAGGATATATTCGGGCCGGACAGAAGACCTCGGCCTGAAAGAGATGGAGGCAAACGAGCCGCAAAAAAACAGAAGTCAACTTCAACGTCGAGCGCTGCGAGCTCCGTGGAAGTCAATCGAGCACTTTATTTGGTATACTGTTATTTTGGTACTTACGAAGATACAAATCCTTACCATCTATTTAATTTGATCTAATGTTGAGGGTAAACCTAAGATTTAATATGAAAACCTAAGTCCATGTCTTTTTTTTTTAACATATCTTTTTGTTTTTATTATTTTTTTTGGAATTCACGTTTTTCCTATGTAATTCACTTTTTTCTTTTTTTTTTTTTTTTTTTTTTACATTCAAGATTTTTTTTTTACTTTTATAAGTTTCGCCTGTTTTCGTCCGTTTTCATACGTTGCTTGTTTTCAGAAGCTTTCGTCCGATTTTATACGTTTTTATCCGTTTTCGTCCGTTTTTGAACGTTTTGTCCATTTTCATACTTTTTTGTCCGTTTTCGTACGTTTATATACGTTTTCATCCGTTTTCAGACGTTTTTGTCCGTTTTCGTCCGTTTCTTACGTTTTCGTACATTTTTAGACGTTTCCGTCCGTTTTTATACGTTTCCGTTCGTTTTCATACGTTTTCGTCTGTTTTCTTACGTTTCCGCCCGTTTACGTCCGTTTTCAAACGTTCTCGTCTGTTTTCTTATGTTTTCGTTTGTTTTCGTTCGTTTTTCATATGTTTTCGTCTGTTTTCTTTCGTTTTTCATATGTTTTCGTCCGTTTTCAGACTTGTTTTTACCCTTTCATACGTTTTCGTCTGTTTTCCTACCTTTTCAGCCATTTTCTTACGTTTTCGCCCATTTTCGTTCACTTTCATACGTTTTCTTCCGTTTTCTTAGGTTTTCATTTCATACGTTTCCGTTCGTTTTCATACGTTTTCACACGTGTTTTTACGCTTTCATACGTTTTCGTCCGTTTTCACACATATTCGTCTGTTTTCCTACGTTTTCGTCTCTTTTCATTCATTTTCGTCCATTTGTAAATGTTTTTGGCTATTTTCAGACGTTTTTGAATATCACAAGTGGTATTATGAATATCACAAGTGGTATTTTTAATATCACAAGTGATATTCTGTGATATTATGTGATGTTCAGAAATTCACAAGTGATTTTCTGAATATCACAAGTGATTTTCAACTAATGTTTTGTAACATGAAAATCACAAGTGATAAATATTCAGAAAATCACAAGTCATATTAAGAATATCACAAGTGATATTTTGAATATCATTGAATGTCATTTGTGATTTTCATAAATGTATAAAAATGGATGAAAACGTAAAAAAGCATTTAAAACGTAAGAAAACGCGAATACTTATGAAAACGGACGAAAACGAAGAAAATCACAAGTGATATTAAGAAATCACAAGTGATCTTTTGAATATCACATGTGATATTCGAGAAAATCACAAGTAATATTCGAATATCAAAGTGATATTCGAGAATATCACAAGTGATATTAAGAAAATCACAAGTGATATTTCGAATATCAATGAATATCACTGTGATATTCGTAAACGATGAAAGCGGACGAAAACGTAATAATACGTATGAAAACGGATGAAAACATATGAAAGCGTAAAACACGCCCCGAAAACGGACAAAATATATGAAAATGGACGAAACGAAGAAAGCGGATGAAAACGGATGAAACAAACGAAATGTAATAAAGCGGACTAAACATATGAAATGGTTGAAAGAAAGTCGGTCACCCCAACGTATTATCTAGCGGATAAGTTAGCTAAGAAAACGAAAACATAGATGAAAACGGACGTAAACATAAGAAAGCTGTTAGGAATTAGAAAATTCGTGTTGAAAGAGTCGGTCACCCCAAGTATTATTAGCATAAGTTAGCTTATGTTATTTACTTATTTAGTTAGTTAGTCAAGCGTAATATAGTTTAGTGCAACACCGTGGAGGAAGGTCGGTCTTTACCCACCGTATCCCCGATCCACAGGCCGTCGGGAGGTCGTTTAGTTTGTAACCTATAAATACCCTCTACCTTGCAAGGTAGAGGGTTGGATGTTCTTTGGTAATCTAATATTCCACAAGTTTCTCTCACTAGAATGTCCCACTCTTTCTCTCTAAAACCATCTATGTGCTCATTGTGTTAATGTTATGATGTGTATGTGAAAGTTAATATCTAACAATTGGTATCAAGAGCCATGGTTAGATCATATCTTGCACATCTTTGGATTTATAGTGGTTTTAGGTGGTTTTGAGTTTGAAAAGTTTAGTGGTTTTTGCATCATTTGGTTGATTTCTTGTGTTAAAGTTTGAATTTTGTTGGTACTTTTATGTTTAGAATCATCAAAAGTGTTTAGGTTTTCATTTGGTAAGCTTGAATCATCTTGGTTGGGTTGTTTTGGATTGAAAAGTGAAGTTTATTTGGTTTTCAAGCTAGCGACTTAGCTCTCGGAATAGTTTCTTGGTAGCGACTTGCTTCACGCTTTGTAGCGACTTACGTTGTTAAAGCTAGCGAGTTAGATCTAGCGAGTTAAAGTACAAGTAGTGGACTCTCCACCACGGATAGCGACTTGTGGTAGCGACTTGGTGCAGAGCGAGTTGCTCTTTAGCGACTTGCATTGTTGGCGACTTGAGTAGCTTAATCATCGCTGAATTTTGCTAGCGACTTGGCGTTAGCGAGTTACCACCTAGCGACTTACATCGGCTAGCGAATTGGAAAGCTAGCGACTTAGCGTGGTGGCGAATTAGTGTTGGCGACTTGGTGTAGTACTTTCTAGCGACTTGGGATTAGTACTATTTAATTGGTAGCGAATTGATTCTTAATTCTCTAGAGACTTGGGAGTAATTCATAATAACACAATGTCACCATCACGGATTCTTTAATCACCAAAGTACTTGCTCTCTATGACACAACAGTAATAGTGAAACAGAATGCCCATCCAAGACCTCACACTCAATGACTCAATATCGATCAATCGTAACAACTCAAATAAGTCACTCTTAATATCTTGAGATGATACTAAGAATGTGGAATGCACGGTGAGCCCTTTCAACATCTCATCGACTTCTCAAATTACTCTTACTCACAACCATGGATCGAGCAAGTTGTGCCATCCTTCGTTAGGATTTTCCCACTTTAACAAGAACTGCTTTGCTCAACTTAGAACGATCGAGGTTTCAAATTGACAAAGAAAAGATCTCATCGATGATTCTCATGTCGCTCTCCAAACCATCGTCAACCAATTTCAACCACTTATCCGGAAGAATACTCCTCGATTTTGATGATATCATGGTGGAATGTCTTTCAAGAAACACACGGAATGGAAATTCATGAGTTAGAAACTCATTTATTCAACTTATGAGTAATATGGAAACATACATTGAAGAAGTCGCTAATGAGAATAACAAGTCAAGGAATTGAACGAGTGTCAAGAGAGTCCATGGAACAATGATGACGTGTCATGCTTCATTCCAATTGAACCAAAGAAGACACTGCTTGCGTAATCTCATTTGTGATGGAAAAGGATGAAGAAAACAACACCGATCTCAAATTCTCGTAGTCGAAAAGGTATCAATCGACAAGGTACACTTATCCGATCACACTAATTCTCACAAAAGGTACATGACTCTTACCCCGAACATAACAATGTGGAATCAATCTTTGTTTTGTCCGAATCTAATGCAAGTAACATGATTGAAAAAGGGTATATGATGAACTTTCAAACAAATTTTCAATTCTTGAAAAGCATCGTATCTCTTTGCAAATTGAAATACAACATAAGGATGAAATGTTTTATGCAAAAAAAAGTGTAGTAACTGGAACTTCGAATTTAGAGAATTTTTGAAATTAATCGTTAAAATCCCAGATTCAGGACAAAGATTCAACCATAAGAAATCAAATCTCTTCTTCGAAGCCCGAATTATATTTGTCATGAGAGAAGTGATACACTAGAATCTAGGAATTCTGAACTAGCTCTATGTGTGTCCAACCTTCTAAGAGAAAATGAGCATTTAAGAAAGAACCTTGAGGAAACAAAATCTAAATTAGTCAATCAATCTAATCTCTTGATGAAAAATATTGATGACCTCAAAGCACAAATTCAGGACAAGAGCTTCAATATTGTTGCCCTAAAAAATGAGCTCAGGAAGTATGCCGGAAATAGGATGAACACTAAGTTTGCAAAACCTTCAACTTTGGGAATGTCAACGGTTCAGAACCACTTGAAACGAACAGTTATTAAACAACCTAATGCCTTTAGGTCTGAAAGAGCTAAACCATTGAAATCTAAGCTTACATCCCAAGTTGACAACAAGTCTGTTTTGTCAAAACCACCACTTCATTGCCTAGTTCGAGATAAGATGAATCCCGAGCATAGGACTAATGAACATCACCCACAAATCAAAAATGCTATAAGCTTAACTAGGTATCATGCAAAACATAGTCCGACGGATCAATCCCTAAGAAATTCTCGATCACAAAAGACAAATAGTCAAAACAAGGGTATGCACTCATTTAGTTCATCTCATCGTGGCTTCAAATGGATTCCCACCGCGGATTATTTAAGTATACAGGACTTAAACGAACTTACATTCCCAAATCATGCCTCAGTGGATTCCACAGTAAACTTTTCAAGAATGAAGAACCTATTAGGATCCCCATTGATGATACGTCCGGATTATCTTGTGTTGCATCTAAATGTGAGACTAAACATGTCACTAACCCTTCTATGTACAAGTCTACATGTGCTTCAAGTACAATGTGCTCTCGGTCTTTTCAGTACAATGCTCAACTCAATCAGAACTTCATGACTTGGTTCCCTCGATATGAACATGGCTCATTAAGGAGCTATAGCTTGCCGAGTTGATGTACTTACTTTGACTCCTATTCATCTTGAATCATGACTCGTTCTCCCATGTTTTGTATAAATCAATTAAAAAAAAAAAAAAAAAAAAAAAAAAATTTTATATATATACTCCTTTCAAAATTTTATCATTTTTTTCTCTCAATCTAATAATGAATATACTCCTTGTTATCGATAACATCTACGGTCCTAGAAATGTCATTCAATAATGGCACGGGATCATAGATGAAGTTCGAACAAAAGATATATTCTTGGTGGTCTAATGGGATTGGTAATATCAATCAATGTTCTTTGATGACATTGATTGAGGGGGAGATTAGTTTTATACACCAGTGGCTTCGTGTCTTTGGTTATGATGCTTGTTTATTTGTATGATGTGGTGATTTCGCTTGTGTGACTAATCGGTTATACTTTTGAAATATCGGGAATGGGTTTCTCCTGTTATAGTGTGATTGTATCTTGCTCATGAGATTTTCGGTCGTGCCTTCGTTGTAATCGCCTATGTGTTGAAATGTTGAATTGATTCATGATGATCAGTGTAATAATCAATGCTAGAGATGTTGTCCGTGTTAGCATATTATTACCACTTATTCATTTATACCATAGGGACCAAAATTGTCATATAGAGCAAGTTATATTACATTAGCGAATTATCTCACCTCAGTTTAGAACCACAAGGACCAATTGTGTCATTTTGCCTAAGTTAGTTTGCATACCGCTAGCGAGTTACCCATTAGCGAGTTACCAGTTTACCCAAAAAGTGTTTTTCTCTCTCTCGTTCCTTTGTTCCTTCTTCTCTTCGTCATTTTATTCCTACTAGCGACTTATCAAGAGGTTTGATTTGATTCCTTCTGATTGATGTTTTTTTTTCTTAAGCTTTAGTGTCCAGTTTCTAATTTTTCGTTATATTCAGATCCATTCGTGCTCGTGAGGTGTGAGTAGTTGACTCTCTCGCATAGGTTCGGATTTTCATGTAATCGTGTGTGCTTCTTATAAAATGATTGATCGTGTTAATTGTTTGGTATATATTGTTTGGATTATATTGGTTGGATACATTTGATGTATGTTTAAAATGGATTGGATGATGGGTTGGTGTTAAGAAGTGTTCTTGGTGGCGAGTTAAAATGTTCTTGGTAGCGACTTAGTATGTATGTTCTTCATGGCGAGTTAGTGTTCTACTTAGCGAATACGTCTCCGTAGCGAATTAGTTCACTAAATTCCAGCGACTTGGTTAGCGAGTTAGTAACTAGCGACTTGTATTTACAAGTTAGCGAATTAATAACCTAGCGACTTAGTTAACCACTTTGTAGCGACTTGGCTTAGTTACTGTACATGGCGACTTGACTTTACGAGCTAGCGTCCTAGCGACTTGGTTAGCGAGTTAGCAGATAGCGACTTGTATATACAAGTTAGCGAATTTGTTACCTAGCGACTTAGTTGACTGCTTTGTAGCGACTTGGTTTAGGTTCTATTCATGGCAACTTGGTCTTACATGCTAGCGAATTAGTTTAGCGACTTAGAGTGCTAATCCTTTTGCGACTTGTCCGTAGCTCTAGATGACGACTTGTTTTTACAAGTTTATGACAGTGTTCACTTTCATGATTGAGAATTAGTCTTAGGGTCAAGGATTATTAAAATGTTCAAAGTTTTTGCTATAGATGATTTCACTCTCACTACACTTAGGATCTCCTAATTCGACTTGTTGAATCAACTTACTCTATGTAAACTGTTATGACATCTCTGTTTAGGCAAAAGGTACTTGGGTTCTCTCACGACTGCCAAATGTTTCTTTTTGCCTCATACATATGTGTTATATCACTTTTACATGTGTATCTTGGTTCATGTCATGATCACTTTGAAATGCACTCTTTTGCCCTTTAAATCCCTTTTAAGCTCGTCATGTAATCACTTATTTATATGAATGTACCTCATTGATATATCTCAATTATGAATGTTATCATATATTTGAATGTTGTCATATATTTGTTATCTATGCCACTATATCCTTTTCTGTATGTGGTTTGGGGACTCCTTCTGAGTTACAATCTCCATGTTAATGATGTCTCACTTACCATTTATCATCTAACCTGTTACCATCCATCACTGTTGATTGTATGATTACTCAGAACATCAATGGCAAGTTCAATCCCAGAAAAGAGCGCTACCCCGTCGGGATCATCCGAATTCTCTCGACGATGAAATCCTTCCCAAAAGTCAATGGGTCGCTATTGGTAAAAGCAATCGTATGTGGACCTACAAAGGCTCCAACAAAATCCGATACTCAAAGTTTCAATTGACATCCTCAAAAACACTAACTTCTTCGGAGCTATTACCAAGCAATGCTCGATTCCTACCATCTACATTCAGCAATTCTGGAACACCGTTCAATGGAATAAAATCACAGCACGATACTCTTGCAAGCTGGATAATATGGAGTTCACTATTGATTCAGATATTCTGAGCAAGGCTCTTGGAATCACACCATGTAACCCGACGCTCGCTCGAATCTCCACTGTGTCGACGATCCGATCGTATTTCTAATTGGGTTGGGCTATCGAACAGATTTCAAGAGCATCTGACATCATCACCGGACACATGTGTCAACCCTGGAGAGCTATTACAACCATTCTGAACTTATGCTTATCTGGGAAAACTTCAGGGTTTGATAAAGTGAGAATTCCTATCTTGCAAATCCTATGGGGAATCGTTAATAGGGTTGATGTGAATGTCTCAGATCGTATTTGGGAAGAATTTTCGTTATCAATGAACACATTCATATCTGATAGAACCTATTTCCTGAACAATGTTCAAGGTCGAAAGAAGCAGAACAAACTTGTAATTCCCAAAGCATCAGATTCTCCAAGCTTGTCATCCAGTATTTGCAACAAACTCACAACTTCACTCCTAGGTCTGAATCTACTTTACACAAAGCAGAAGATGAATTTGTTTTAGGAAACTTGAAATATGTTCCTAGAGGTTCGGACAAAGAAGTATTTGGATTGCCAATTCCTGATCGTCTTCTCACAGATGATATCAAGAAGAAGGACTACTTCAAGCAATACATGAAAAGAGCAACCAAACTCTCTGCTGATGTCACACCCTCTCCTTTACAACCAAATGCTCCCGTGACCAAGTCAGCCTCACAAGCATCCTATGCCTCTCTTCCTAAAAAGAGACGTGATAGTTCTCAACAGTCTGACACCACCTCCAAGAAGCAGAAAACAAAAAGGAAGAAAGTGGAAAAGGAGATTGGTAAGAACAATGAGACACCAAGGAATGTTTCCAGGCTAACTGATGAAGATGATGCTGATCTGCAACTCGGAATTCAGCAAAGCCTTGAAAGTCAGAATGTGAAGGCTCCAGTAGGTGGAGTTGTGATAAGAGAACCCGCTCAACTACCTCAACAAACAAACCCAATTTCACTTGACAAGGGTAAAGGAGTTGCAAGTGTTGAAACTGAACAAGCTGCTCACATGCTGTTAACTATCTCATCATCTCCATCAAGCACCACAAATCCATATGAGCTGAAGAGAAGAACAGATTCACCTCATGCAAAAGAACAATCTGGTGTGGTTAAGGTGCCTGAAACGTTTAAGGAATCTCTTTCACTTGGTGAGACACAATCTGACTTGAATGTTGACACTCTGTTACAAAAGGGCTCACAGGAGAACCTTGATACAAGATCTGACGAGACCTTGAAGATGGATGAACCAAATCTGTCTACTAACTCTCTATCTTCACTTAAGAATCTTGATGAAGACTTTCTTTGGTGATCAATTCATTAATGACAAAACCTTAGATTCTGCACAATCCATGTATAATGTCAGCATTCAGCAAGATACGTCAACCATTCCCCAATGACTGCATCTTCACTATCAACTGCACTTCCACCTCCCTTGCCTACTCAATCAACCGTACAAACACCACCGACAACACCACCAACTCCAGAACCCATCTTCACAATTGCAGATGAAGTGGCTCCACCACTTCCCTCCATGATTCTCACTTCGATCAACTCATGGATAAAGCCATTAAAAGGATAGAAGCACCGAAAGGCAACTTCCTAAATCTGTTGATTCTCGGTGAATCGTGTCTACAGATTGGAGCACCTCAACTTCAATGAAGCGATTCATCGATGCTATTGAAGGAGAAGTCAAGGATGCCGTGGAATGGGCAATGGAGGCTCCACTTCTCGGATGATTCAAGGACCTCCCATCTCCGATATGAGAGTAGCTCGTGTGAAAGGATGTATGAGGTCAAGAGGACAAGCATGAGGTTCACAAGAACTCTATGAGGCTCTTGAAGAATCCATCAAGTTCGACAATTATGAGCAATTTAAGATTGAAGTCGGAGAAAAGGAAGCTAAAAAAAAGGAGAACAAGTGTAATGGAAGCATTGATAAAGGATCGCAAAGATCCACCTCCTCCCCACCACCAACGGGGAGCTGGAACTCGGATCCGTAATCCTTCTACAACAACCAACACACCTCCATCACAACCACCATCATCACCCGAAATCTTCCATCAATCGGATCCAACAAAAGAGCGAGTAATCGAAAAAATGCTGCTCGGACGACGGTTGATTCAAGGTTCACATCCACGCCCACCTTCATTCCCGATGATCAAATGGTCAACGAAGAATCTCGTGTCATGGCGACTCGTAACTGATGAAGATGATGCATCGACAAAGCATATTCCAAAGCCATCAAGACCGGTTTGACTCTTACATGGCTGGAATCGCACTAGCACATCCGAGTTGCACCTTCAAGAGACACTATTCAAAGTCGCATTATGGAAGATAGACCTCCTTCCCGAACCCACATGGACCATCCCAGAGTCTGACTCTATGATTCCTGACAACAATTGGGCATCAGTTATCACCAATAACTACGAAAGTCCAGCTGAAGACACTCTTCTACACTACACTGGTGATATGGGAAGCTTCATAAGATGGTTTTGTGAACGGAAGAGCATCTCATCCATAACACCAAGAGATCTTGAAGGACAAGCTTACGAGATTGTCAAAGTCTTCCACTCAGATGCAAATCATCTTCAATATCAGATGGAAGAATGTCATAAGATGCTAAATGACCAAGTCAGTGATCAAATCAGTCGTTTCAATGTCAACAAATCTCTTCCTCTTGGTGGTGAACCGGGTCAGATGACCATTCAGGCAGAATTCTTCTTCAACCACGACTTGGACTATCTGTGTGCTCGCTCTGTTGAAAGAAGACCTGCTCTTTCAATATCAAAAATGAAAGTCGCAACCTATTACGATCAAGGGCTTGAGCAGATGGTTCCTGATCAATTCAGGCGAATGAAGAACAAAAGTATGATATTGCGACTTCTTATGGTATTTCTCACCGGTGGTTCAAAAGAAGAAGTTCTACATTGAAAGACATGGTGCCGATAAAAGACGAATGATGTCGATCAAACCGCAAATCTTAAGCGTTGTCGGTGTAGAGATCTTCCCGATCTATGGATATGAGTACTTGAAGAAGATTGTCCTTAAAAGAGTCGACCTCAAAGTGTATACCATTGAAGAGAACGACTTCAAACATCTCCTACCAAATGATTTCAAGATCTCTATCTCTTAAATCTTCAAGGACACTGGAGCACTTACCGTGACGTGAGAAAAGGCCCTCTCTGCATTGTCACTCTTTGGATAAGGGGCTTAGTCATACGGAAACGAGTTGAGGACTTTCGACTTGGCATTGAAAGCTACCAAACCGTGGTCAACCTCACAAGTCCTCAATGGAATGCGGTGGGCATGAATTTCATCGAGAATACAAAGTTCTTGACACTCCTAGAGCCGTCATCTTCACCGACAGATATGGATCGCGATGCTTATGCGTCTATGTGAACTCTACAAGTTTAGTGATGGTACGCTCAAAATGGTCGAAGAAGAACTTGACACCGAGTGAAAGAAGCCAAACTTGACATGAGATCATGGGTTAAAACTACTTTCGGACCGATGATGACGTGAAGAGATGTGAACATTTCATTGTCGCAATCGACGAAGACTCAAGACACGAAGAATATTCCGCAGACCTTGAAAGCTTTGTTGGTGGAAGGCTCGTGATGGTCACTACAAACTTCTTCGAGAACCGAATGAAGACTTCTTCGTAATACCGTTTATGTTTTGTTATCTTTGTGTAATATGTGGTGTAACAAATATGAACAATCGTAATACATGTAATAGTGCTAGGATTTGTACTATGGTTTCCCCTTTGAAAAGGGAAACATCGATGTTGTCCATTTTGATCATATAAAATCGGACACATTTTTCTCCTACAAATATTTTACCTCATACACATTTAAATCACTTGAGATCCAAAATCTCAAAGGATTTAAGATTTTGATCGGGGGAGAAAATGTGATATAAATATGAAAGATGTTAAAAGATAAGATGACCAATTTTTGTGCAAACTTCTCTCTTATATGTGCTAAACAATTTTCGAATCTCGAAGCATATTTTAAGGGGGAGAACTCTCTTTGCAAACTCAAGTCTTCAGGGTACCCAACACTTGAATCTTTGCAAGATTCAACTTTAAATGTTTTTAAGGTACCTTGATCATATGGCTTCTAATCCTTTGATGATAAAGGGTTCCCTCTAGTATGTGCAAAACTCTTTTCAAACCTCGAGGCACATATTGAGGGGGAGCAAAATTATGGAAACCTCATCTCTCCCGGAAATGCTTTATCTACTTGATTTGTTGAGGGAAGTGATGTTGATATCTTTTAGAAAATGGTAATCAAAGAAGTTAATTCTTTCTCTTGCCTCCGTGTGCAAAACATTTTCAAATACTTGATGCACATGTTGAGGGGAGTTCTCGTTCTAAAATATCAAATACAATTCAGTACAAAATGCTTTGATAATATATCACAAGTATCCGAATTGATTTTCAAATGGTTTTCAATTGGATCCTATGGCGGATGAACAATACCAAATTGACCAACCAACTTTACTTTATGTACGGTGATATAAGGATGATGAGGTTAGGTATTGGTTCCCATGATCCGCCGTAATCGGAGGGATCTACCGAGGACAATCCACTAGTTAGTGTAGAAGTCCTTAGGTATGATGATAAAAGGAGAAAATGAGATATGGGAAGAGTGCGGACTAAGACCGAGCTAGTCTTGGAATAAACCCAACAAGGTTCTAGCTATGAAGTCTCGGTAAGCAATCAAGGGTTGAAGAATTAAAAGAATTGAATGAGAAAGGGTGAAAACAAATAGCCCTCCATTTATTCAACCTTAGGCGTAAACCGGGTTCAATTCATATGCTACGATGGTAACATCGGTATTGAAGACAAGACGTCATGGACCCAAAGGACGATCGCACTTCAACTTTCCAAACCACTCAAGTTCCTCTTAAAAGGACTTGTTTCATTCTCACGGGAACCGACATTATCTATCGACCTTCTCTTAGAGATGGTTGATATTGAAGAAGGAGACCTCTCCCTAGTCTCCGTTATAGGATCCAAATATGCACAAATTGAGTCTAGAGCCACGAGATCATCAATAAATCTCATTAGGACACTTTCAATGAAGACTCTCTGTTTCACACAATGTGGAAGAGAGATTATATCTTGAGTCCCACGCATTATCCTTGTGGTATTGCCGTAACATCCGAGTGATGTGTTTACATATTCACAATGAAGATGGAAAGCCTTCGAGCCAACATCAAACAAGCTCTCGGTAGGTGGCATGTGAGATCTATTATATAGATCAACCATGTGACAACCGAACAGAAACAATGGGCGATTCAATCTCTTGAATCAACTCGGTTCGAGTTAAGGATTGACGGATACCTTTGAAAAACCGGTCTTTGTGCTTAAAAACTCTTTTCTTTAGCACATCGATTGTGTACTCATCTTTCAAACCAAAAGGTATTTTTATGATTGATTATTGATTTTTCAATAAAACCTTCGTTGTATTGCAAAAACAATTTCTATTAAGCAATACACGATTGTTTTTCAAATCTCTTTTCATCAATCAGTGGACTTAAAATTCGCTGGTTCACTCACTCCGTGTTGTCTTCTTTGAGATGTTCGGTTTGAGAACAACTAGAACAATTGCGAAACCCCGTCAAGGAGATTCTTAGGAATCCTACCGATCACAGCAAGACTTGTAATCGATCAACGGGAACCGTGGGTCGTGTACCTCAATTCAACGAAGTGATCAAAGACACTTTCGTGCGATTTGTTGCTAATCGTTGTATGCGTGTACGCCCGACGCTTGCAAATGATCGTAATGAAGCGGTCAATCCATAGCCGCATGCTCACTTAACACATTCAACTCAAAGAAATCATGATTAGTGCATCAATGACTCGATATTTTCACTCCATGCTTCTTCGCTCTGCCGCCAATATCATGAATCAACTAAAGCTTCCGCTACTCGATAAGAAGATTTCATGATGCAAAATGTGAGCATGTCGGTCCTAAAGTCACAACACCACAAAGGATGCCTCGAGATTGATGATTGTCGATGATCTCAAAAGATGGCTCTTATTATTATCTCATGGATCATTAATGACCTCCATTTAAAGTACAATCTTTGCGGACTTTGAAGTTGCACTACTTATGCACAAAGATTGCAATGTTGAAGTTGTTCTATCTACGAGCTCAAGAACAAAGTCAAGACTAGAATGCTAGGATTTGAAATGTAAAATATGGGGTGACCTCCCTAGGGGAGATTGTTAGGAATTAGAAAATTCGTGTTGAAAGAGTCGGTCACCCCAAGTATTATCTAGCATAAGTTAGCTCGTAGACTAATCGTTATTTACTTATTTAGATTGTTATGTAGTTAGTCAAGAGCGTAATATAGTTTAGTGCAACACCGTGGAGGAAGGTCGGGTCTTTACCCATCCACGATATCCGTCGGGAGGTCGTTTAGTTTGTCCTATAAATACCCTCTACCTTGCAAGGTAGAGGGTTGGATGTTCTTTAGTCTAATATTCCACAAGTTTCTCTCACTAGAATACCCTCTAAAACCATCTTGCTCATTGTGTTAATGTTATGATGTGTATGTGAAAGGCAGATGGATGAAAGCGGACGAAAACGTATCGAATGAAAACGTCTCAAAATAGGCGAAAATGTCTAAAATGATTCCACGGAACGTATTCTCATCACTAGAATAAAGCGGATGAAAACATATGAGCCACATCGTATGAAAGTGAAGAAAAATCTTCAATCGTGAATTTAAAATTAAAAAAATGAATAAAAAAACATGAATCTAAAAAAAAAAGAAAAAAAGCCGTGAATTACAAAAAATATAAAATAAAAATAATAAAAATAAAATAAAATGTTAATAAAAAAAGACAAAAGACAAAGAAAAAGAAGAAAAAAACATGGACTTAGGTTTCATATTAAATCTTAGGTTTATTCCACCATTAGATCAAACTACATGAATGGTGATGATGTAAGCACCAAAATAAGAGTAAGGTTTGTGTGTTTTTTCAAAAGTTACTATACTCTTAACAGAGTGGGCGACGTTTTACTTGTTTATTTTTTCATCACCAGTCAGACATGGTAAGAGCTAATATGTCTAACTCGGTAAGAGGTTTTTAAATTATTTGATATTAGTTAAGTTACTTAATTGTTGTTTCATAGCGTTAAGCTTATGTTTTCTTTTAAGACGATTTATGTAATAGTTTTTATTATGTTAAATTTGGATATGCATTAACATAATTTATTTAATGATTTATAATTGTGTTAAATCTATGATAAAAATGTTTTGTTTCAAGTTTACACTATCTACTTATTAATCGTATTTGCAATAGTTTAATTGATAACATCAAATAGTCATGAATATTAAGTGTCAGTTTCCCCCAATAATACTCGTTATCTATATCATTTATATGGATTTACGCTTGTTTTCCATTGTTTTCCACTTTCAGGTAAATTACTAGCATTGGAGCTAAAGAGACGCGGAAATGAAAACATTACTAAAGATTCATCACAGTATGCCTATTTTGAAGAAGTTACGGCGTAACTCCTCTCTCATCATCACCGTAACTATTGCGTGACCCGAATACCAACTTATCAAGAGGTTACGGCGTAACTCTTCCCAAAGGTTACGACGTAACTCCATTAGGTCAAAAGAGGTTCCACGCCGCTGATACTTACGCCGTAACTACTGCATCACTTACGAAGTAACCGGGTTTATTGAAGACTACAGTGTAACCACTAATAAGGTTACGCCGTAACTAGCAGATCTAGTGCATATACGAGGAAATAGAAGGTTACGACGTAACTCCTGTATTGGTTACGCCGTAACCCAAACCTTGCCTATAAATACCCCACGAATTCCAGCATTTCTAATCATCCCCTTCCACACACAATACTCTGAGAACGTGGGAAAAAGCTCAAGGCAGGTCTAGGGGAGCATACGGAGCTGTTTCCAAGGGAGAAGTCACTCTATTACGATAAGCTTTAGCATTTCTTATTTCTTTCAATTTATGTATTTCGTACAATTGAATATTGAATTGATTTGCATGGTTAATATGAGTGGCTAAGCACCCTTTGGTGCTAGCCTAGTTATGATTCCTTAATTGTTTTGTTTACGTTTACCTTTACTTCCGTACAATTATTTCTAAGTGTATGCATGCATAGTTCTTTGGTAGTCACCCCTGGTTCGGTAGTTTTGAATGGCGGTAGAGGCCAATTTCCTAGGAGATATGACCGACTGACCCTAGGTGAGCGGACTGAGACGGGAAGGGTAAGATATGACCAACTGACGACCCTTTCTACTTGTGCGATTTGACCAACTGATCACCTATCGTTTGGATGAAATTTAGAACTGGGGGTGTAGTGTCTAAGTTCCTAACGGCCGGGCACTCACTATTTAGAATCTAGCATGTAGCGGTACTTAATGACTTGGCTTAGGGGACCGGGAATAACAGGACTTATGACGGTGCGCTTGATTTCTCCTGTGGTGGCATCTTTGCTGATAGGTTAGGGCGAATTGACCAAATGCTGTCCTCTCGAATTTGACCCCACCTGAAGTAATTGGAAGTAGGTAGACGTAGGCATTACTAGCTAGGATGATTAACTAGGTTAGCACCACTATTCCTCTATTGATTTCCCTTCATCTATTTATCTGCTTTATTTTATTCTGCATTAGTAGTTTAATCAATTAATTCCCTATCGAAACAACTATTATTCTGTGACACTAGACTTAATAATAATCCAGCACACATAGCTCTTGGGATGACCTCGGCTTTACCATTTACTACACTACACACGACCGCGACACCGCCCCGTTAGTGCATTAGGGTAGACCATAGGTTTAGCGAGACATTATAAATATTAAGACACAGTCAAGAAACACGCATCAAGTTTTTGGCGTACTGCCGGGAGTTATATTAGGATTGATATTAAGTCTTTCATTTCATTTTTAAACTCTTCTCACAATCATATTTCAAGTTTTCAGGTACCATGGAAGTTGTTAACATCTATGACCTCACTCTTGAGGAATACTTGGCGTTGACAAGAGCGGAACAAGGGCCGGGTCTCGTAAGACCGGAAATCGGAGCGGATGTTCGTTTCGAAATTAAAGACCAATTTATGAGGGAGCTTCGCGCTAACCCTTTCTCAGGAAACAGGACGAAGACGCATATGAGCACGTTGAAAATTTCCTATACATCGCTAGTCTTTTCAACATTTCGGGCGTGTCTCATGATGCTGTTATGCTTAGAGTTTTTCCAATGACTCTCACTGGAGCAGCCAGAAGATGCATCGAAAGATTGCCCGCCGGGGCAGTTAATACTTAGGCACTACTAAAGAAACATTTTATTCAAAGATATTGCCCGCCATCAAAGATTTCTAACCAGCTTTTGGAAATCCATAATTTCAAACAAGAAGACAACGAAACTTTGTATCAAGCTTGGGACAGATACAACGACCTTCTTTATAAGTGTCCTACTAATGATCTGAATAACCAGCAGAAGGTCAATATTTTCTACAAAGGAATTAACGTAACTACAAGGCAAATGCTTGATTATCAAGGACCAATCCCAAACATGACTCCTACTCTTGCAATTGAAGCCATTCAAAAAATGGCAGATCACTCTAAAATACGGCACGACGGAGGAAGTAATAGAAACCAAGGCGGAAGTTTTGACGGAATCACAGCAATCGCTAGAAAAATTGAAAATCTTAGTCGAGATATGCTGAAAGTCAGGGAAACCGTTCATGCCATCCAAGTAGGTTGTGAAAGCTGTGGGGGAGGACATCTTACAAAAAATTGTCCTCATGTGAACGAAAATATTGAAGAAGCTAAATATGGGGAAAATCGTCCATTTTACGGAGACAGTCGAAATAATAATGGTTATCGGAGAATCTACAACCGTGGGCCCTATGGAGAAAGAAGGCCTAGTTTAGAAGATATAATTAATAAGTTCCTGGAAACTTCGGCCCAGAAACAAAAAGAGCAAGATATGTAGTTAAGGGGATTCCAGGAAAACACAAATAAAAATCTTTCCAGGCACGACGAAACCCTAAAAAATCTTGGAACAATGATTGAAAAACTCAGTGCTGAGATTGATGGATTTGAACTTAATGAAGCCAAGCGCAAGGAGGAATGCAATGCTGTTTTCGCCAATGATTCTCAGGAGGTGATTGAGGAATGTATATCCTCAATCGACAAATTGGAGGACACGAATACCGACCAACAGGAAGAGTTACGCCGTAACTACTTCCCTGAGTTCTGGCGTAACCATGCTCCGGAAGGCATATCCAGGTTAGGATCAAGTTTATTCTCGGTTAAGGATATTAGTGCAAACGGGCTGATCATTCCGTGTTCTGCTGGTAATATTGATATTTTGGGAGTAGTAGATTTTGGGTCTTGTGTAAACATCATGCCTCTATCCATATTCTTAAAACTGAAGATAATCCACCTTTGGGAAACAGATATCGTGATTGATTCAGCAACTAAAACTAAGATTACCCCTTTAGGTATTACAGGAGGTATATGTGTAAAGGTCGATAAATTTACTTCAGCCCCCGAATTTGTGGTAGTCGATAAGGTGAAAGACAAAAAGGAGCATTTGATTCTTGGTAAGCCATTCCTTGACACATTAGCACGTTACGGTGGAATCTATGGAGATATAGTGAGGTTTAAATTGGATAAAACCTTGAGCCTTGAGCTAGACAAAATTGTTACAAAGGAACCACCAAGGATAGAATTAGATGAATCCGATAGATTTCCACCTTCATCTTTTAGCAATTTGCAGGACTCCGAATCTAGTGACGATGAAGATAATGAGGAAGAGATCCCGTTTTCTGCTCCCAGTTACGTTGCAAAAGGAAAAGTTCACTGTTGTGCTCCTTTAGTTGAGGGGACCAAAGTGATATTCCCCACATGTTCCCCTTTACAAAAAGGATGTAATGGAGGAGGGAAGTATCTCATTCGGATGATTAAAGTAGCTGCTGAAGTTTGGTGGTGCTGGGAAAAAGAAGAGGATATCAGAGAAAAGTGGTTACAAGAGCATAGTGCTTTTAGTGAATGGTTCTCCGATATCGACAAGACCATTCATTTCTGCAAACCAGCTACCATGCACGATGAATACACCATGGCATGGCCTACATGCAACCTCAATCGCAAGATTTGCGATGGAAAAGAATACCCTGAACCTAAATGGCTCAAACGCAAGGAATGGGCATGTTTTGACGAAGATATGAGGAGTAAGGTAGGATACAGGGGGATCTCATTTGAAAACTGGTTACGAGTAAAGCTTGGGTATGTTAAAATTGATGAGGAAGAAGAGGATAGGTTTCGTTTCGAATGGGCACGAGCTAATTTTCTACAAAAAAGATACTCCATGACTCGTTATGTTTCGCCGCATGTTTGGGACCAACCTTATCCAATGAAAGACATGGATGAATTCGGGGATGGTCAAAGGCTCCCTTAGAAGCCCCGCGACTCTGAGTCTAACTTAAAGACTCATTAATAAAGAAAAGTGCTCTTTCGGGAGACAACCTGAATTATCCCTTTCTTTTGTTTTTATTTCTTTTCTGTTGGGTTTTGTGTTTTCTAATGATTTTTGCAGGAAACGAGGAAATTATTGCTGCTGCAGTTGCTGATCTGAACCGAGTTACGGCGTAACTCATTTTGGTGATTACGCCGTAACCAAAATTTTAGTAGCAGAACTCTTGACGCATAACCAATTACGGCGTATGATAACATCAAATAGTCCTGAATATTAAGTGTCAATTTCCCCCAATAATGCTCGTTATTTATATCATTTATATGGATTTACACTTGTTTTCCATTGTTTTCCACTTTCAGGTAAATTACGAGCATTGGAGCTAAAGAGACCCGGAAATGGAAACATTACTAAAGATTCATCACAGTATGCCTATTTTGAAGAAGTTACGACGTAACTCCTCTCTCACATTACGCCGTAACTATTGCGTGACCCAGAATAGCAACTTATCAAGAGGTTACGGTGTAACTCTTCCCAAAGGTTATGACATAACTCCATTAGGTCAAAAGAGGTTCCACGCCATTGATACTTACGACGTAACCGAGTTTATTGAAGACTACGGCGTAACCACTAATTAGGTTATGCCGTAACTAGCAGATCTAGTGAATTTACGAGGAAATATAAGGTTACGGCGTAACTCTTGAATTGGTTACGCCGTAACCCAGACCTGGCCTATAAATACCCCACGAATTCCAGCATTTCAAAGCATCCCATTCCATACACAATACTCTGAGAACGTGGGAAAAAGCTCAAGGCAGGTCTAGGGGAGCATAAGGAGCTGTTTCCAAGGGAGAAGTCACTCCATTATGATAAGCTTTAGCATTTCTTATTTCTTTCAATTTATGTATTTCGTACAATTGAATATTGAATTGAATTGCATGGTTAACATGAGCGGCTAAGCACCCTTTGGTGCTAGCCTAGTTATGATTCCTTAATTGTTTTGTTTACGTTTACCTTTACTTCCGTACAATTATTTCTAGGTGTATGCATGCATAGTTCTTTGGTAGTTACCCCTGGTTCGGTAGTTTTGAATGGCGGTAGAGGCCAATTGCCTAGGAGATATGACCAAATGACCCTAGGTGAGTGGACTGAGATGGGAAGGGTAAGATATGACCAACTGTCGACCCTTTCTACTTGTGCGATTTGACCAACTGATCACCTATCGTTTGGATGAACTTAAGAACTGGAGGGTGTAGTGTCTAAGTTCCTAACGGCCGGGCACTCACTATTTAGAATCTAGCATGTAGCGGTACTTAATGACTTGGCTTAGGGGACCAGAAACAACAAGACTTATGACGGTGCTTTGATTTCTCCTGTGGTGGCATCTTTGCTGATAGGTTAGGGCGAATTGACCAAATGCTGTCATCTCGAATTTCCACCTGAAGTAATTGGAAGTAGGTAGACGTAGACATTACTAGCTAGGATAATTGACTAGGTTAGCACCACTATTCCCTTATTGATTTCCCTTTATCCATTTATCTGCTTTATTTTATTCTGCATTTGTAGTTTAATCAATTAATTCCTTATCGAAATAACTATTATTCTGTGACACTAGACTTAATATTAATCCAACACACATAGCTCTTGGGACGACCTCGGCTTTACCATTTACTACACTACACAAGACCGGGTACACTGCCCGTTAGTGCATTAGGGTAGACCTTAGGTTTAGCGAGACATTATAAATATTAATACTTGGTCAGTAAAACCTGCATCAAGTTTTTGGCCCCGTTGCCAGGGAGTTATATTAGGATTGATATTAAGTCTTTCATTTCATTTTTTTTAAACTCTTCTCACGATCATATTTCAAGTTTTCAGGTACCATGGAAGCCGTTAACATCGATAACCTCACTCTCGAGGAATATTTGGCGTTGACAAGAGATGAACAAGGACCAGGGATTGTTAGACCTTCCATTGCGGAAGATGCTCAATTCGAAATCAAACCTCAATTCATGAGGGAATTGCGTGCAAATCCTTTCTCTGGAAGCATATCCGCTGATGATGGATCTAGACATACTCCTTGTGTCAATGATATTTTGTATGATATTATTAAGCACGCGGAATTTACTTAGTAATACTTAGAAGATGGATTATATGATGTATTGTATGTAAACACAGATTAAACACAAAACTTAAGCTCCAATATTATTTATGAATAATACGAGTGATCTTAGCTTATCACTAGGGTTACACCTTGAAGCCTTTGTGAGTAATACGTAGGTAAATTGACAAGTACCTAAGACAATGACCTAGGACCTCCTTTTATACAACAAAGAGTCCTTTACAAGATAAGTATAAAGCTAACATTATAGAATATACACAAGATCTATTCTATACTTATCTAGACGCATTAACCTAATCATAAACTGATGGCAATGGTAATAATGTACTTGCAGTGGGAATACGTTTCCACTGCTAGTGTTAATCCGAGCAGTGTAAACCACAACTATCTGTGGTAACGGATTATTCCCAACAGATGATGCCCATGAACATGTAGACAATGTCGAATACATTGTCAGCCTATTCAAGATTCCCAGAGTCTCACACGATGCTATAATGCTACGAGTATTCCCTATTTCTCTTACAGGAGCTGCAAAAAGATGGGTCGATCGATTACCCGTTGGGACTGTCAACACTTGGCCTATCTTAAAAAAATATTTCATTCAGAGATATTGTCCTCATTCGAAGACGGAGAAGCAATTGGAAGAAATTCATAACTTCAAGCAAGAGGATGATGAAACGTTATACCAAGCCTGGGAAAGATACAACGAATTGTTATAAAAGTGCCCTACTCATGATCTCAACAGCCAACAAAAAGTGAACGTCTTCTACAAGGGACTGAACATTTCTTCAAGACAAATGATTGATTCTCAAGGTCCGATTCCTAGTATGACACCCACTATGGCTTTAGAAACTATTCAAAAAATGGCAGACCACTCTCACAAATGGCACAATAGAGGAAGCAATAGAAGTAAGAATGATGATATAGAGGGACTTGCTGCAATTAACAACAAATTAGAAAGCCTTGGAAGAGAAATGAAGAAGCTCAAGGAAAATGTGCATTCCATTCAAGTTGAGCGAAATGGGACTCCTCCTTCTAATGAATGTCCATCCATTGAAGAAGTTAAAAGGATTGGAGAAGTTAACTATGTAAAAGAATTCCCTTTCAAAAGCTACAATAATTACGGACCAAGATATCGTGAAAAATCCCCTGGGTTCTACACAAGAATCAACAATTCCTCCTAAACCTAGCCTTGAAGAGATAATGCATCAGCACATCGAAGAATCTACCAAAAAGGGAGATAGACTCAAGGAATGGATGGTTAGAGTAAAGGAGGACACCAATATGAACCTACGTAACCAAGATGCTACAATTAAGAACCTTGAAATACAAATTGGGCAACTGGCTAAGAACCTTGAAACAAGCAATGCTAAAGCCACTTCCTGCAAAGCCATTTTTGCACAAGATAAAGCAAAGAAGAAGCAGTGCACATCCTCTATCATTAATGATCTTTCCAGAATTAACTACCTCAAAGAGGATGATAAATCAGAGGACGATGAGTTCCTGCCATGCCAACTACCTGAAAAGCATGAATACCAGGAAAGCTTTCTTCTCCCATGCACTATTGGTAACATTAAGATTCCCACATTAGCTGATTTAGGGGCCGGGGTAAACCTTATCTCTACCACTTTATTTGAAAAAATCAAACTTATCAATTTAAAAGAAACAACTATTATGATTGAAATGGCTGATTCCTCTAAGGCTGTACCAAGGGGAATTGTAAACAATGTGCTTTTAAAAATTGGAAAATTCTTCTTTCCCACTGATTTTGTGGTGATTGACATGGGAAAGCGGGAAGCTTACAACTTAATTGTTGGAAGACCTTTTTTGGCCACTTGTAGGGCCCAGATTAAGGTTTTTGAAAAACAAATTTCTTTGGAAACTGAAATGATAGAATAACTTTTAGTATGAAAGAGCATTCAAAACCAAAAACTGAAATTTCTAGTTATATACACAGTACACCTATTTATGATCATAGTGAGAATATTGATAATTGTGAGCAGAAACATGATATAATTGTCCAAAACATTGAGGACACTCTTAACCTAAACAAACATTTTTGCAACTCGATGTCAACCAAAGAAAGCAAATAAGTATGGCCACCACTTACTCGTCCGCATAAATGTGAAGGAAAAGCAGGAGAATGGATATACCCTCACAAGGGTGAGAAACATGATGTTGAGTTAGTGTAACATATTGGATTTCACAAACACACTAAACCAATGATCAAAGAGGCTTATACATGATGTTTTAGAGAGAGAAAGAGTTAGAGGTTTGGGAACTTAGTGAGAGAAAATGAAAGTATTATTATGAGCTCCAACTCTCTACCTTGGGAGGTAGAGAGTATTTATAGTTCTTACATAACTCGCCACCTACGCTTGTGGATCAGGCATACAGTGGGTAAAGACCCGTCCGTCCTCCACGTGTTACTTAACTAAATACTACTAAACATTAAATAATCTACGACTACGAGATTTCTAACGATTACATATATTTGAGGTGACCGACTCTTTAATAACTGGATTTACTAAATCCTAACAATCTCCCCCTAAGGGAGGTCACCTCAAAATCACCTCAAAATTGCATTGAATACAAACAGATATTACATTTTACATTGTTCTTGCATTCTTGATGTAGTTCTTTGCTCTGAAGCTCGTAGTCATTGATTCATCAATGATGCATGTTTGGTTAATCCAAGTGGAGGTCTTTAACTGATCCACGTGATAATAATTTTGAGCCAGCTTTTGAGATCATCACTAACATAAATCTCGACTCATCCATTGTGGTGTTGGTATTATGTGATGTTGTGACTTATGGACCGACATGCTCACATTACGGATCATGATGTATTCTAATCAGTTAGCGGAAGCTTTCGTTGATTCATGATATTGGCGCAGCAGTAGCGAAGCATGGAGTGAAAATATCGAGTCATTGATGCACTTATCATGATTTCTTTAGAAATGAATGTATTGTGTGAGCATGCGGCTATGGATTGACCGCATCATCCCGATCGATTACAAGCGTCGGGCGTACACGCATACAGCGATTAGCAATAAAGCGCACGAAAGTGTCTTTGATCACTTCGTTGAATTGAGGACACGCCCACGGTTCCTCGTTGATACGCATAAAACCGCCTCGATGATGTATAATTATGAAGAATTTCCTTGACGGGGTTTCGCGGTTGCTCTAGTTGTTCTCAAACCGAACGTCTCAAAGAAGACAATACGGAGTGAGTGAACCAAATGAATAGAGATTCACCGATTGATGAAAAGAGATTAGAAAAACAATGGTGTACCGCTCAATAGAAATTGTTTTGCAATACAACGAAGGTTTTAATGAATATCAATTATCAATCATAAACACCTTTTATTTTGAAATATTAGTACACGATCGATGTGCTAAAGAAAAGAGTTTTAAGCACAACGACCGGTTTTTTCAAAGGTATCCGTCAATCCATAACCTGAACCAGGATTGATTCAAAAGATTGAACCGCCCCATATTTTCTGTTCAGTTGTCACATGGTTGATCTATTGGATAGATCTCACATGCCACCCACCAAGAGCTTGTTTGATGTTGGCTCCAGAAGGCTTTCCATCTTCATTATGAATATGTTAGCATATCACTCAGATGTTCAGGCAATACCACAAGGATAGTGCGTAGGACTCATAAGATATAATCTCTCTTTCCACATTGTGTGAAACAGAGAGTCTTCATTGAAAGTGTCCTAATGAGATTTATAGATGATCTCGTGGCTCTAGAATCAATTGTGCATATTTGGATCCTATTTTGAAGACTAGGGAGAGGGTCTCCTTCTTCAATATCAACAATCTCTAAGAGTAAGTAGATAGATTATGTCGGTTCCCCGTGAGAATGAAACAAGTCCTTTTAAGAGGAACTTGAGTGGTTTGGGACGTTGAAGTGCAGTGCGTCACTAGGTCCATGACGTCTTGTCTTCAATACTGATGTTACCTTGGTAACCACCAGTAGCATATGAATTGAACCTGGTATCTTCCCTAAGGTTGAATAATTGGAGGGCTATTTATTTTCACCCTTTTCTCATTCAATTCTTTTTCATTCTTCAACCCCTTCAGTCTCAGTCCGCACTCTTCCCATATCTCACTTTTCTCCTTTTTTCAATATACCTAAGGACTTCTACACTGTCTAGTGGATTATCCCTAGGTAGATCCCTCCAGTTCTGGCGGATCATGGGAACAAATACCTAACCTTATCGCCCTTATATCACCATACATAAAGTAAAGTTGGTCTGTCTATTTGGTATCGTTCATCTGTCATTGGAACCAATTGAAAACCATTTGAAAATCAATCCAGATACTTGTGATATATTATCAAAGCATTTTGTACCTGAATTATTTTTGATATTTTTAGAACAAGAGCTCCCCCTCAACATGTGCATCAAGCATCATTTTGTAATAGAAATAATTTTCATCTTTGAGGGGTTGGCTTGCATCCAAGAGTAGTTATATAAATAATGTGGTTTTCAAAATAGTTGCTGCCCCTCAATATGTGCATAGATATTTGAAAATGTTTTACACATATTAGGAAAAGACTGCACATTAAAATAAATTGATCACGTTTCAAATCTTTGTGGTTTAAGATAGATGCTCCCCCTCAACATGTGCATGGAAAATTTGAAATCGTTTGGCACATGTGGGAAGGAGAGCTTGTACATCCTTATAAAACCATTTACCGAATTATCAGTTTAAATCCAATTTAAATCACAAATTCTCCCCCGATCACAATTATCAAATCATTTGAGATATGTGATCTCTGTAGATTTAAATTGATTTTGAAAGCTGTTAAGGAGAATTGTGACTTGATTATGAAAATGTTTTAACTAATAAGTATCGGATTTTGAGACTTTAAACTCAATTGATTAAATATGCATGATTATCTTTTGAAAACAATTGTATGACAAATAACCTTTTGATTTAATTGAAATCATTCTCTCCCTCAATCAATGACATAAGCTGTTGATTGAGAGATATATATTTTGACAAAAGTTAAGACCAGATGATTTTCAAAGATAGAGTCCGAGTTATTTAACAAAGCAATTAGTTTTCATTAGATGGTAAGGAATTGTTTAAAGAATCAGAGTATGAGATTTGAAAACCAAGATAAAGTATGGCTCTGTTCTTTCATTGAAGAGAGGGTTACTGCCTGAAATGACAATAAACCATAGTTTCACTTTCTCCCAAAAATATTTTTTATTTTTTGATTTTTTTTAAGAACATTCGAACAACATCTAAAGTCCCATGTCATTCTTTGAATGACAGCACAAATATCGTAGATATTATCGAATCGAGGAAAACATGACAAAAGACAATATTTTGGAATTTTCAAGATTTTCAAATTTTATGGATTTTGAAAGTTTTATATTTTCTATTTGCTTTTGAAGGTTTTGTAATTTTGTATTTTGCTTTTTGAATAGATATTTACAAGAGATAGATGAAGGAAAACCTTTTGCTCCTCTTCTTCCTCTTGAAGGCGTTTGAGTGTTTCGATTGTAGGCTCTTAAGACCAAGTCGTGGAAGGATAAACTCAAAACGTTCTCTAGGAAGGGCTTTGGTGAAGATGTGCGCTAAGCGGTATTCGGTCCTCACAAAGTATAGTTCCACCACACCGTTTTCAACTTGCTCCACGATGAAATGATGTCGAATGTCGATGTGCTTTGCTCTTGAGTGTTGTACGTTGTTGCATGAGAGAGCAATATCACTTTATTATCACAAGCTGGAGGATTTTGTTGAATTCAAAGCCATAGTCGATAATTGGGATCTCATCCATAGGATTTGAGCACAACAAGATGACATGGCTATGTATTCAACCTCTGTAGAGGAAATAGAAGTACTCGTTTGCTTCTTTGAAGACCACTCACAAGCTTATCACCCAAAACCGAGCACCTCGGGCGTACTTGACGAGTATCTTGACATCTGCATGATCAACATCTCGCATAGGTCGTTAGTGACATACCATTGTCCTTGGTACCAAAGTCCCATATTGATGGTTCCTTGAGATACCGAAGACCCGTTTAACCGCTTCAAGGTGCTTTTGGTAGGCTTAGCACGATATCTAGCACACATGCAAACAATGAACAAGATGTCTTGTCTACTAGGCGTGAGGTACATCGAGGATCCGATCATACTACGATATTTCGTTTGGTCTACCATGATCCCTGAGTGGTCCTCATCTAGTTTAGTACGCTCTATCATGGGAGTGTCAACAGGGTCACTAGAATCAAATCCAAATTTCTTTAAAATCTCATTTGCATATTTAGATTGATTTATAAAAATGCCTCCGGGACTTTTTGAAATTTGTAAACCCAAGAAAAATGACATTTGTCCCATCATCGACATTTGAAATTTAGAACCCATATCATTAGGAAAACGGTCACACTCATTGGGGTCAGTCGAGGCAAAGATAATATCATCAACATATATTTGAGCGTGAATTAAATGTTTTCCGACTTCACGGTGAACAATGTCGGATCAATGCTCCTTTGTTGAATCCGGTAGATAGAAGAAACTTTGATAGCGTATCATACCATGCCCTTGGAGATTGCTTTAAACCGTAAAGAGCCTTCTTCAAGCGATAGGCGTGAGTAGGATGCTCGGATTCACAAAGCCTTCGGGTTGGGTGACGTATCGACTTCTTTAAGATCTCGGTAAGAAACGCCATCTTTACATCCATTTGATAAACTACCATGTTCTTACTTGCAAGATTAGCCAAGAAGATTACGATTGCCTCGAGACGAGAAATAGGAGCAAATGATTCTTCAAAGTCGATACCCTCCTCTTGACGGTATCCTTTTGTAACCAATCGAGCCTTGTTCTTTACAACATCACCATGCTCATCAAGTTTTACTTTGAAGATCCATTTTAGAGCAATGATCATAGCACAATTTGGGCGGTACTAATTCCCATACATCAAGTCGATCAAACTCATGAATTTCTTCTTGCATGGCATTGAACCATTGTCTTCATTCATGGTGGTTTTAACATCTTTTGGTTCGATCTTAGAGAGTACGAAGTTGAAGAAGCACCATAATGCATCGGTTGCAAGTTGTTTCCGTGTGGATCTTGGACGAGAGGGTTTCCAATGATGTTGTCCAATGGATGATCAAGTGTCCATTTTCCGAGGTGTTCATGTGGTCATTGTTGAGGGGTGAAGTAGCAGAGTCGATATCTCCTGATGAAGATGGTTCTGATGATGATTCAGGAGCAAATATGTTTTCAAATGGAGCATCTTCGGGAGTAGCAAAGGGATTAACTTCATCATTGATGCCAGAAATAATTCCATGATGTACATTTGATGATTGATGATTTGTTGATGAGACAAAATGATCAGCAGCAGGCGCTTCTTGACTTAATGATATTGAGATTGAAGGGTTGACTTCATTCACAGGGATAGGAGCAGCCTCTATTGATGGAATTGATATTTCATCAGCATTTGGTTCATAGTGTTCATCAAACATTGGATCAAACAATTTCTTTAAATCATCTTCTGAAAGAGGTACATAAGGAGTTGCTACAGGGGGATTAGAAACAAGAGTAGAACTGATAGGACTACTTGATGAAGGTTGAGATGCGGGTCCAGAACTGGATTGTCCTGGAGCCATTTGCCCGGACAGCTCATCGAACGTGACGTGAATAGTTTCCATGATATCTCGAGTTCTTTTGTTGTAGATTCGGTAACCCTTCTTGTTTGATGCATAACCTACAAAAACTCCAATGTCCGCTTTAGCTCTTAATTTACCTAAATCTTGACCGTCATTTGTTGGATAACACAAAGCACCAAACACACGAAGGTAGGAAAGATCAGGTTTTCGTTTATGGACAAGTTCATATGGAGTTTTTCCATGAGAGGTATGAATAAGGGAGCGATTTTGGGTGTAGCAAGCAGTGGCAATGGCTTCAGCCCAGAGAAACATTGGAACCTTTGAATAAATTAGCATTGTTCTTGCGTCTTCCACAAGAGTTCAATTTCGTCTTTCAACTACACCGTTACGTTGAGGAGTTCGTGGAACACTTCTTTGATGGTGATTCCAACACTTTCATAAAACTAGATTAATTCTTTGTTAATGAACTCGTGCCATTGTGCATTCGAACAATTCTAACAAGATTGTTAAGTCACTTGAAGTTGCTTGATAAGTTTAATGATGACATCCGAGTTTCATCCTTTGTCCTCAAAACTTTACCCAAGTGAATCGAGAGTAGTCATCGACAACGACTAAAATATATTTCTTCCCATTAATAGTTTGCACTCTCATTGGTCCGCATAAATCCATATGTAAGGTATGAAGAACTTCCATTACTGAGTTTGTGGGTTTTGGTTTGTGATCATATTTTGTGCTTTTTCCCAATTGGCAAGCTGAACACGGATGATCTTTTCATACTTCAACGGGTAAGCCTCGACAAGATCTTTTGGAAAGATTATTAATGGTACCAAGTTCAAGTGATTGAGGCGACGATGCCATAACCATGACTTTGTTTTGAAGCCTTTGACGAGAAGCGATTTAGAAGACTTCATCATGTCTTCGATAAAGATGGTGTATAGGTTAGAACCTCGAGTACCTCTTAATAATTCCACACCATCAAGTTCTCTAACGAAACAAGTATGCTTTCTAAAAGCCACTTCTAGATCGGAATCACAGAATTGACCAACGGAGAACAAGTTATGACCAAGACCTTCCACATAATATACCCTGAAAATTACACTTTTACCAACCACATAATCTCCATAACCCATAATTGCTCCAAAATGGTCGTTCCCGAATCTAACATTCCCGATGAATTTACTCACGAAGTTCATGAGCCGCGAGGGATCTCCGGTCATATGCTTGGAACGACTGAGTCCGGTACCACGAGCGATTTGAGCGATCTGCGGTTGAACACGAGACAATAATGGATAAGCGGATAATTGGGAACCCCATGCAATAATGGGTTCCACTTGGTTAATAACGATGATTGGAATACCCACATCGAAGTAGAAACAATGGAATCATCGAAATAGATGCAATGCTAATGTCCAGTATTCGACCTATTCAAAGTATGTTCACTTCTTATGGGAATAGTTCTACCAAGAGGCATCCATTTTCTAGTGGGTATTGTCTTAGCAAATTGAGGGCAAAACTCATTAACCTTACGGCCAAAAGGTATCCATTGATAACCTATTTTACTAAATATTCTTCTGTGGGTTTCCTTTGTTTTCTAACTTTCTTTCGTCTTTGCCTTTTAGCCTTCTTAGCTTGATTTTTAACATTAACAATTTTAAGCGGGCATTTGTGACATTAGATAAAACATTCACACCACATTCATGATTAGTAATGTAATTCAAGCGATCATCATTACATGGTTTGCATATAGTATCGAATTGAATTAATTACGAGACGCCTATGGCTAATACTAGAATCAACACGATTCGTTTTATTCAACTCAAACTTAAAGTTCCTAGGTTGGTCTTCTACTCTCTTCCAATGCACATTCTTAGCTTGCGAGGTCCTATCTTGCTTGGTATTGCACGGAGGCTTTGAGTGCTTGCTTTAATGTCATGATTACTCTGTAGAGGGAATTATGGGAACATTAGTTGGTTGATCTACTTTTGCATTCTGAACTAGGCGTGCGGGGATCCGAACTACTTGAAGGCACATTGGTGTTCACTCTCTTAAAACTAGGCATAGAATGGTTTGTAAACTTGGCACTAGGCATAGAACAAGGCATCACGACTTTACCTTTTGCACCTAAGGATTTAGGACATGTTGCAATTAAACATTCTAGCGACTCCACGAGATCGTTTGGCACGAATGCAAGCAAACCTAATTTCTCTATCAAGAGGCTTATTTATGAAATCCTCTTCCACAATCTCACGAGACATTCTAGACTATCCTTAAGGTGAGCACAATAGTTATGAAACACAAGTTCATTATTCCTAAGATGATGAGGAATGTATTTAACAGTCACAGTATATTTGCAGTCTGAGGATGACTTTGAAGCAATATTCTCATTAAAGACAAGTGGCAGTTTCCCTCTTTCCTGACTCCTCAGATTCTCAATTTCTTTTTGTAAAGAAGTTATTTTTTCATTGTTTTTGTCACGAGTGACTTTCATTGAATCATATAACTCTTTAAAGTGACGTTTAACTTTTTCATTTTCTTCTAGAAAACTCACGTTTTCTTTTTGCAAAACAATAACCAAGTTTTGAAGATGAAAAGTTTGAGAGTACTGAGAATCTAAAGGAGGAGGTATTTGGGAGCCAGTCACATTGTTTTTTTCACCCTTTAATTTGGAAATTTGGGCTTTCAACTTTCTGATCCTGTTACAATGAGCTTGAATATGTTCGTCACGTTTGTTTATCTGAAAAACTGCATCAAACTCGGAACATCTGAGGATGTCTTGATATTTGAGATTTTGACATTTTCTTTAAGATGTTGATATTTTAGTTGTAAATCAAAATGTTCAACTTCTAGTTTAGAAAGATGTTTTACCAAATTATCGTGATCATCACGATCAATTTTCTCATTAAGTTCGAGTTTTTGTTTTCAAACTCAATGACATGATCATGGGAAACTTTCAATACAATAGACAATTCATGAAATCAAGAAGCAGTAATAGAGTGCTTAGTAACAATATAAAACACATTTTGAGCAACACAACTTAAAATCAAATTCTCATTTAAGATATGCAAGTTCTTCCTTTCAACTTCATTATATTTGAGTTCCTGTTCATAATCTTGACTTCAAAAATCATTGCATCAAATTCCTTTTCCATTTCTTTAATATCTGAATTTATCCCTTTTTGAAGACTCTTAAATTGACCTTTTAATTGTTTAAAGAAGGCATGACCTCAGTTAAATAACATTCTTTAGTTTGCTCAAATCCCCTTTCCCCCTCAGTTATCCCTGTAGGTGTGATTCTCTTTTTACACGTTTTCTCAAAATCAACAAACAACTGATAAACAACATATAGGCTGATTAAGGTCTTGCTATTAATGGCAATAGATCTAGGAACTAAATGCATTGGTGTATTAGGAAGATTTTCAGCTTTTTGCATATCCATATCCTTTTTCCAGAACACTTGTTCAAGGGTTAATTGAATATGAGGTTTTAACTTGTTTAAGGATATCCAATTTTCCTTAGTGTAATCATGGGGTTTAATCGTTATTCTACTCATTTTACACTCGGGATCTTCTAACTTCTTATTCATTTTCTCCCTAGTAACTTCATCGATTTCTTATCTTCCTCGGTGCACTCAACATGAACTAGGTTTCTGTCTAGGCTTAAGGGTTTCATTACCATCATAAAGTACCTTATTAGCAGCTCTAGCCTTTTTAATGACCTCTGGATTTAGTTCCTCAACAAGGGGAATGCTATGCTTCTCGTTTAAGACTCTATTCTTAGTGATCAAGTGAGCAGTCTGAATAGTATTTCCTTGTACGTACAACTTCTTTTCAAGCTTGTTTTTCAAAGTCTTTAAATTAGAAAAATCACTCAAAAGTTTTGATTCCTTAGCATTGAATTCTTGCTTAAGCATTTTCACATTTTCTTGAAGTTCTTGTTTTTGCTTAGCAGTTTTAGAAAGCTTTTCTTATGAGGAGTTTAACTCTTGTTTTAATACTTCTTCTCTAAAATTACGTTTTCTAATGATTGCACGCATTTGGTCATCCATTTCACCGCTCACGGTGGTCAACTCAAACTTAGCTCATTGTTCATATATAGCTACTTGTTCTTTATAAGCATTCGATTCGGAGATAACAGAATCATCGAGGCACATGCGGTGTATTCATCAAAACATAATCATCATTGATTGCGGAAGATGCATTACTAGGTACAATCTCACTTTCACTTTGCTTCACATATTGATCATATGGGAAAATATTGCTATTACCCTCATCATCAATATCGATTCATAAGTTTCAAGAGATTGTACATTATTATGCATCTTTGCTCATCAAAATCATCATATAGTTTTAATACCTACGAGATGATTGATTCTTTGGATTGGCCGACTGTTGTGGTGAAGATACTTTTGGAGAGACCATAGGTGAGATGCTAGCCATGAAGATTGTTTGGGCGATGGGTTCATCATCGACATAGAGTCAAATGCATCACGATCGACTACTTGAAATGCATTTTGATGATTGTTACCTAACTCCTGAATTGGCTGTTCATCAACATCAGCATCATAGGTTCTGGCATTTCCCTCGGCAAGAAACAACAACTCCTCTTCATCCAAAGCTGCACCATTATACTGAGCTTGAACAAGCAACATCTTGTCTCTGAAGTACTCGGCATTCTGTGGACATTTTGGAGATGTGTAGTTCCTAGTAATATGTCCCTCACCACCACAGTTGTAGCACTTCATCGGCTTTGCTTGTCCTTGATTTCCATTCGTACCTCGATTCTGATTTGCAGCATAACTTCTACCAACTCCACCCCTTCCCTGTTCATATTGTCTTTCTTGAACTGGTTGCACCATAACTTTTCCATCTCTGACAACCGCATGATTGTGAAGGTTGGATGCAGTTTTGATCTCATTGTTAGTGTGAAGACTGTTGGTATGTGGACTGAGAGTCAAGTTTTGTTTAACCATAAAGGCCAGTTGATTAATGAAGTGTCCCACGGCTGCATCAGCATCAACTTGTTTGAACATTGGATCGGGAATGAGTTTGTGATTACCATCACCCATGGGTATGACTTGAGAAGCTTTGGTTGTAATTCCAACATTGGTGTAAAAAGCTGTTGAATCATTTGATGAACTTGTTTCTCCCTGGTTGGTTTTGAACTAATCAAGAATCCTTTTTTCAAACATGGCATGTCTCTCATTCTGAAGAAGGAATGCATACAGTTGCTCATAGTTTGTATTCTACAATCCTTTGGTTAGCTTCACAGAGGTGACAAACTTGTGCCATTCGAGATTCATGGTGTTCACAAATTTTGAGTTCAGCTGAATGTTTGGCATGGTCATTTTGATGTTCCTCATGTCATTCACAAGCTTATGGAATCTAACGTAGTACTCATAGACACTCTCATCGGTTTCATCTTGAAGTGCTCCAAACTCATCATACAGTTGTGATTATCTGTCTTCCTTGGTTAATTCGAACACGAGAGAAGCATCTTGACATTATCCCATCTTGCCTTGGCTTTAGTGTTGTGATTGATAAGCTTGTAGATATATTTTGGAAAACCACAAGTATGATGTTAGAAGCCACGATATCAAGATCGAACCTCTTTTCTCCTTATCATTGAGCTCATCATACATCTTTGGTCTATCTATTCCATAGATCATTGTTCCATCTGCAATTGTATCAATTAAGTCTCTTGTAGTCTCAATCGATAAGGTCCTTCATCAATAGACTTGAGAATGTTGACTCCGTTTTCCTTTCCAAGGCGGTACAATATGATTCGTTGTGCCCACGAGTCATAGTCGGTTATGTCAAGCATGGGTGGACGACTATCCGAGCCATTGCTTGAACATCCTCGACAACGATGGAGATGATTGTAGGTACGTTGGTTGACATGTTACCAGATTACACGGATTTTATAACTTTATGATTAAACGGAAATAGATTCTTTCATGGGATTTTACTAAATCAAGAGAAAATCGTATTACAAACAAAAATCAACCAAGTCGCTAAGAATATTTGAACCAAGTCGCTAAGATTAAGTTGCTAAGACCCAAGTCGTTGGACACAAGTCGCTAAAGCACCAAGTCGCTACGGTCAAGTTGCTAAAGAGCAACTCGCTAAGGTCCAAGTCGCTAACACCAAGTCGCTAAGAGTACCAAATCGCTAAACAATCAAGTTGCTAAAGAACAACTCGCTAAGATCCAAATCGCTAACACCAAGTCGCTAAGAATATTGAGTACAAGTCGCTAACTTCACCAAGTCTCTAACCGTAGTGGAGAATCCACTAAGTTGTACTTTTTGTCGCCTTGTCTCAATAGACAAGTCGCTAGGACCAAGTCGCTAACACTTAACACTACAACTCGCTACCTTTTACTGAAGCAATGAGAGCCAAGTTGCTAGCTAGAAAAACTTCAAAAACACACTTTTGAATCCAAAACAAGCTCAACAACGGTGATTTAAGCTTACCAAATCAACACCCAAGCACTTACAATGATTCTAAACACAAAAGTACATCCAAAATTCAAACTTTAACACTAGAAATGATCCAAATGATCCAAAACCACTAAACTTTTTAAACCTCAAAAGCCATCTAAAACCACTAGAAATCCAAGAATATGTAAGAGAGATGATCAAACCATGGCTCTTGATACCATTTCTAACATATTGGATTTCACAAACACACTAAACCAATGATCAAAGAGGTGTATACATGATGTTTTAGAGAGAGAAAGAGTTAGAGGTTTGGGAACTTAGTGAGAGAAAATGAAAGTATTATTATGAGCTCCAACTCTCTACCTTGGAAGGTAGAGTATTTATAGTTCTTACATAACTCGCCACCTACGACGTGGATCGGGCATACACGGGCTCCCGTCCGTCTCCACGGTGTTACTTAACTAAATACTACTAAACATTAAATAATCTCGACTACGAGCTTTCTAACGATTACATATATTTGAGGTGACCGACTCTTTAATAACTGGATTTACTAAATCCTAACAGTTAGCTTTGGAAGATTGGTACAAATTAAAACTTGGAAGCTCAAAATACATTAAGGGTCTGGTTAAGCGGTATGGGTGCAATCATTTCACTGACACCATAAGCAGCATGAGATCCAGCATCAACATTACTGAGAGTATTATTACTGTAGAGGATAACCGAGGAGAAACAGGTGGTAAATGGCTTCCATATAACGTGGGAATTGATGAACTCAATAATCCTACAAAGAAAAATAGGGTTGATAATTGGATGAATGAATACCAACGAATGATGGAAGAAGTGGGGAAAGATCAAAGGCCACCATAGAAGCCTCGCGGCTCTGAGTCTAACTTAAAGACTCGTTAATAAAGAAAAGTGCTCTTTCGGGAGTCAACCCGAATTATCCCTTTCTTTTGTTTTTATTTCTTTTCTGTTGGGTTTTGTGTTTTCTAATGATTTTTGTAGGATACGAGGAAATTATTGTCTGCTGCGATTCGAATCGAGCGAGTTACGACATAACTCATTTCGGTGATTACGCCGTAACAAACATTTTTGCAGCAGAACTCTTGACGCACAACCAATTACGGCGTAGTACCGTCTCAGTGTTTACGCCGTAACAACTCGTTATTTAGCTCATACCAGGTTTTGCCAGTTACGGCGTAACTCCCTCATAGGAGTTACGACGTAACTTTCCTCAGCTTTAATTCTTTCATTTTAAAACATAATAACCTTGTATTAGTTTTTAAATAAACTTTGTGGTTGTGTTCCCTGTAAACTCTCACGAGACTTCACTCGTCCACTTGGGACACCAAGTGGTTTAAAAGGCTTGTTGCATTCGCTAAATGCAATCGTGATTCCTACGAAAGTGAGTTAGGTGTGTTTTTTTTTCATTTTTTTTTCTTTTTAGAATTATGCTTGTCGGTATTGTGATTTAAGGGATTGAAGTTTGTTCATGATGCTTAAACGAAGACACGGTTCTTTTAGTGGGCCTTTTTCTTTTGGAGCAAATTTCGGGAAGTTCTCGCTCAATTCTACCTTTCTCTTCACCTTTATTTTAATGCCTAGTACAAAGGGACTTTGTACAATTCAAGTGGGGGACGGAGTAGAATTATCTCTTAAACTTTATTTTGCCCTCATTTTTCTAGTTTATTTTGAAAAATTATGCCATTTTAAAATTTTGACACGTTTTTCGAACCTAACTAGATTAGACCTTAGCCGAGCACATACAACCCTTGACATTACATGGTGAGATTAGCCTTATCTGTTTCCAACATTTTACACCAAATCTACCAAATTATGAGTGTGCCGGTAGCTTGTAAACTTTAGAACTTGGCCTTTGCATCATTTCGAGACCATAGACGAGGTATGTTGAGTTAGCTTGATGTATTTGAACTTTTCAGTTTTATTATAGGATTATCACCCAAACAGCCTACCATTGTGAGTCTATCGATCAATCACCTCGATTTTTCGACCCCCATGTGAAACCCTTTTGTTGCACTCACCTTTAGTGCAAGATACCCCTAGATACACCCTTCTGAGCCATTCCTTTCATTTTGTCAACCCAATATATTGTTTCGTTACACCTATACACCTTAGCCTACCCTATAGTCTTTATTTGTGATTGGGAAGTCATCATTTGCCTAAGTTCAAGGTTCAAGTGGAAAGGTTCAGAAATCAAGCTTTTACCGACAATATTTATGAAGATCATTGAAGACCCCCAAAATTCCCATTGTTCATCTCAAGTGGGGGGATGTTATGTTATTTTCTTATGTTGAAAAAAAAGAGGTTGATTGAGTTATGATACTGTAAAGTGCGATGTTATAAGCACTATAGTATGAGCTTTATTGATTAGCATTGAGGAGGCCACCTCGGTCACATTTGAATATTGAAGAAGAAAAGGTAGTGTGCCCAGCATGACGTCCTCTAATTGACACATCTACCTTGCATTACATGATCCGGTTTCTAGACTTCAAAGCTTGAACTTTGGGCGGACGGTAAGTGGTGATGACTGGTTATAGATTTAGACTACACGCTTGTTTTTCATTTTACACCAATTATATATCCCATGTCTTATCCTACCCTTTAGTCATGAAGCATGTCTAGGTGATGCAGCGAGCAATCTTTTGTGTCTTGGCCATGGATTTGGTCATGTATTATTGATTTTGTCCACTTTGCCGTGACATGTTAGTAATGACGAGTCACCCCTTAACCTTTTTCGTGTCTACCCATATTGCCTTCGAGAATTGTTTAGCCCTTAACTCTAGTGGTGGAGATTTGTGTAACCGCCAAACTTTTGATAGAATACATGCTATAACTGTGCGATTGAGTGATCACCCCGAAATTGACACTTAGAATAGTTGAGAGATTTGAGTGTTTGTTCCCTTTTTGTGAGGTGTTCGGCTTTGTTTTATTCTTGCATAAGGGATTTGTAAACTCATATTTTCCGTGTTTTGGGAGATATCCTTTAGAAATAAGGTCTACTTGAGGGCAAGTAGAGTTCAAGTGGGGGGATATTTGATAACATCAAATAATTCTAAATATTAAGTGTCAATTTCCTCCAATAATGCTCGTTATTTATATCATTTATATGGATTTACGCTTGTTTTCCATTGTTTTTCACTTTCAGGTAAATTACGAGCATTGGAGCTAAAGAGACACGGAAATGGAAACATTACTAAAGATTCATCACAGTATGCCTATTTTGAAGAAATTACGGCGTAACTCCTCTCTCACATTACGTAGTAACTATTGCGTGACCCGAATACTAACTTATCAAGAGGTTACGCGTAACTCTTCCCAAAGGCTACGACGTAACTCCATTAGGTCGAAAGAGGTTCCACGCCGATACTTACGCCAGTAACTCATGCATCACTTACGACGTAACCGAGTTTATTGAAGACTACGGCGTAACCACTAATTAGGTTCTGCCGTAACTAGCGAGATCTAGTGCATTTACGAGGAAATAGAAGGTTACGGCGTAACCACGAATTGGTTACTGTAGTAACCTAGACACGCCTATAAATACCCCACAATTCTAGCATTTCAAAGCATCCCATTCCACACACAATAGTGCGAGAACGTGGGAAAAGCTCAAAGCAGGTCTAGGGGAGCATACGGAGCTGTTTCCAAGGGAGAAGTCACTCCATTACGATAAGCTTTAGCATTTCTTATTTCTTTCAATTTATGTATTTCGTACAATTTATGAGCGGCTAAGCACCCTTTGGTGCTAGCCTTGTTATGATTCCTTAATTGTTTTGTTTACGTTTACCTTTACTTTCGTACAATTATTTCTAAGTGTATACATGCATAGTTCTTTGGTAGTTACCCCTGGTTCGGTAGTTTTGAATGGCGGTAGAGGCCAATTGCCTAGGAGATATGACCAACTGACCTTAGGTGAGCGGACTGAGACGGGAAGGGAAAGATATGACCAACTGACGACCCTTTCTACTTGTGCGATTTGACCAACTGATCACCTATCGTTTGGATGAACTTAAGAACTTGGGGGGTGTAGTTTCTAAGTTCCTAATGGTCTCGCACTCACTATTTATAATCTAGCATGTAGCGGTACTTAATGACTTGGCTTAGGGGACCAGGAACAACAGGACTTATGACGGTGTCCCTGATTTCTCCTGTGGTGGCATCTTTGCTGATAGGTTAGGGCGAATTGACCAAATGTTGTCCTCTCGAATTTGACCCCACCTGAAGTAATTGGAAGTAGGTAGACGTAGACATTACTAGCTAGGATAATTGACGAGGTTAGCACCACTATTCCCTTATTGATTTCCCTTTATCCATTTATCTGCTTTATTTTATTCTGCATTAGTAGTTTAATCAATTAATTCCTTATCGAAACAACTATTATTCTGTGACACTAGACTTATTAATAATCCAACACACATAGCTCTTGGGACGACCTCGACTTTACCATTTACTACACTACACACGACCGGGTACACTGCCCGTTAGTGCATTAGGGTAGACCTTAGGTTTAGCGAGACATTATAAATATTAAGACACAGTCAATAAAACTCGCATCGGTAATACCATCTCAATGGTTACCGTAATTACCGCTCTTTAGCTCATACGAGGTTTTGCGATTCTGGCGTAACTCCCTCATAGGAGTTACGACGTAACTTTCTCGACTTTAATTCTTTCATTTTAAAACACGGTAACCTTGTATTAGTTTTAAATGAACTTTGTGGTGTGTTCCTTGTAAACCCTCACGAGACTTCACTCGTCCACTTGGGACACCAAGTGGTTTAAAAGGCTTGTTGAATTCGCTAAATGCAATCGTGATTCCTACGAAAGTGAGTTAGGTTTGTTTTTTTTTAATTTTTTTTCTTTTTAGAATTATGTTTGTCGGTATTGTGATTTCAGGGATTGTAGTTTGTTCATGACGCTTAAACGAAGGCACGGTTCTTTTTCGTGGGCCTTCTTCCTTTTGGAGCAAATTTCAGGGAAGTTCTCGCTCTAATTCTACCTTTCTCTTCACCATTATTTTAATGACTAGTACAAAAGGGACTTTGTACAATTCAAGTGGGAGGACGGGAGTAGAATTATCTCTTGAACTTTATTTCGCCTTCATTTTTCTAGTTTATTTTGAAAAATTATGCTATTTTTAAAATTTTGACATGTTTTTTTGAACCTAACTAGATTATACCTTAGCCAAGCACATACAACCCATGACATTACATGGTGAGATTAGCCTTATCCGTTTCCAACATTTTACCACAAATCCACAAAATTATGAGTGTGCCGGTAGCTTGTAAACTTTAGAACTTGGCCTTTGCATCATTTCGAGACCATAGATGAGGTATGTTGAGTTAGCTTGATGTATTTGGACTTTTCAGTTTTAGAAGGCAATATTATAGGATTATCACCCAAACAGCCTACCATTGTGAGTCTATCGATTAGTCACCTCGACTTTTCGACCCCCATGTGAAACCATTTTGTTGCACTTACCTTTAGTACAAGATACCCTTAGATACACCCTTCTAAACCATTCATTTATTTTGTCAACCCAATATATTGTTTCGTTACACCTATACACCTTATCCTACCATGTATTCTATATTTGTGATTGGGAAGTCATCATTTGCCTAAGTTCAAGGTTCAAGTGGAAAGGTTTGGAAATCACGCTTTCATCGACAACATTTATGAAGATCATTGAAGACCCCCCTAATTCCCATTGTTCATCTCAAGTGGGGGGATGTTATGTTATTATGTTATGTTGAAAAAAATGATTCGAAAAAAAAAAAAAAAAATTGATTGAGTTATGATATTGTAAAGTGTGATGTTATAAGGACTATAGTTTGAGCTTTATTGATTAGCATCGAGGAGGCCACCTCAGTCACATTTGAAGATTGTAGAAGTAAAGGTAGTGTGCCCATCACAACGTCCTCTAATTGACACATCTACCTTGCATTTCATGATCCGGTTTCTAGACTTCTAAGCTTGAACTTTGGGCGGACGGTAAGCGGTGATGACTGGTTATAGATTTAGACTACCTGCTTGTTTTTCATTTTACACCAATTATATATCCCATGTCTTATCCTACCCTTTAGTCATAAAGCATGTCTAGGTGATGCATCGAGCAATCTTTGGTGTCTTTGCCATTGATTTGGTCATGTATCATTGATTTTTCCACTTCGACGTGACATGTTAGTAATGACGAGACTCACGATAACGCTACGCGTCGTTCGGGGTCAAAGGAACTTCCTTTTCTTGAGCAAGTTTTATAACACCCTAGGCGGTGAACCTAATCGTTGTAGTATAGTATTAGGGTAAGCCACGGGTATTGATATCGTTCTCTAGGGGAATAGTGTCGTTAGTGAAGTGTATGTCGATTTAAGTCTAAAAGTGAGGGATGATTATTTTTGTATTTTTTATATTTTATGAAATGGAAAGGTACGAATCTCGGGGTTTAGATTTGGGGGGGGGGGTTGGTATTTCTACCGATTACTCTACTTATCTAATTATCTAATCTAGTGGTGAGGATAGTCTATGTCTAATTATTGTGTGCTCGTATGATGATTTAAAGATGTGTTTACTTAGGTTTTATTACTCCTTAATTATCTCCTATTGATGGTTGAATTGTCACGTCCTTATTCTTAATCGTGTTGTGTGTCTAAGGTCGTAGGGTATGCGTTTATCCCTAACTCTTTGAAACTACCAAAGGGTCTTGTCTACAAAATCTCTAGGAATTATAGACTCTAACTCTAAGGTACTCTTTGGATGGTTTAGCCTACAACTACTCTAGGTGTTATAGGCTAAGGTTCACAAAGATTAATCAAGCATTAACTACACAACGAATGACCTATCGCATTACTAGATCATTACCAATTAAGATAAGAGACAACCAATCAATATTCAATAATTAAGTTTCATATTTGATACGCTTACGCAGCGCTTTCGAGGTCAAATGAACTTCCTTTTTCGTCGAGCAAGTTTTTAACACCCTAGGCGGTGAACCTAATCGTTGTAGTGTAGTATTAGGGTAAGCCACGGGTATTGATATCGTTCTCTAGGGAATAGGAATGCTAGTGAGAAGTTACTATGCTAAGGTTAAGGTTTGAGGAAGATTATTTTTTATCCTTTTTATATTTTTTTAGGAAATTGAAAAGTACGAATCTCGGGTATTGGATTTGGGGGGGGTTGGTATTTCTACCGATTATTCTACTATTATCTAATTATCTAAACTAAGGTGGTGGTAGTCTATGTCTAATTAATGTGTGCTCGTATGATAGTTTAAAGATGTGTTTACTTAGGTTTTACTACTCCTTAATTATCTCCTATTGATGGTTGAGTTGTCACGTCCTTATTCTTAGTTGCGTTGTGTGTCTAAAGTTGTAGGGTATGCGTTTCTCCCTAACTCTTTGAACTTACCAAAGGGTCTCGTCTACAAACCCCACTAGGGATAATAAACTCTTACTCTAAGGCACTCTTTGGATGGTTTAGCTTACAACTACTCAGGTAATTATTTTCTAAGGTTCACAAAGATGAATCAAGCATTAAGTACACAATGAATGACCTATCGCATTACTAGATCATTAATCAACTAAGATAAGAAACAACCAATCAATATTTAATAATTAAGTTTCATACTCCCTAAGCAAACACACAAATAAATTAGCCGGACATGGAGAACATGCAAGCATAGACACAAATAATCAAAGACATAATTGAATTGATGAAGTAAATACTTATCTTGATGTAAGATAGGGTTTGGAACCCTAAAATCTTGTACAAGACACCCTTGGTTCGGTTTTAGGTTTTACTCCCAAAAGACTCTCTTAAAAGCGAAAAATTCGGATTCTATATATAATATTACATATGCGACGGCGTCACCTTATGTTTTGTGACGCCGTCGTGTCGCCGTAATTAGGGTTTCGTCTTGGCCACGTTAACCTTGCGACGGCGTCACCTTATGTCCGTGACGCCGTCCTCTTGACTTCGGCGTCGTCTGGTCGCATCTAGGCCGTCGAGTTGCGACGGTTTACTCCTTTAAAGCCCGACGCCGTCCTTCAAAACAAGCCATTTTCTCTTACGAGTCGTCACAAATTCCTCCGACGGCGTCATGATTAGCGATGGACGCCGTCGCCTTCTTTGCAGACTTTTAGTGTCTCGATTCGACTTTGGCCATTTTCTTCAGTATATTCGCGCCTTTTCGTCCAAATAAGTGCCATTCCAGCATTTTACCTTCAAGAGACCTAAAAGTGAAAAGGAACGATATTAAGCAATAACGGATACAAAAGTGATCAAATAAGGGCTTAAACGACCCCTCAAAATGGTATCTTTTAAAACCTTATCAATATTCCCTAAGCAAACACACAAGTAAATTAGCCGGACATGGAGAGCATGCAAGCATACACACAAGTAATTGAAGACATAATTGAATTAATGAAGTAAAACACTTATCTTCATGTAAGATAGGGTTTGGAACCCTAAAATACTGTACAAGACAGCCTTGGTTCGGTTTAGGTTTTTACTCGAAAAGACTACACATTAAACCGAAAAATTCGGATTCTATATATAAGATTACAATCGCGACGGCGTCACCTTATGATTTGTGACGCCGTGGTCGCCGTCATTAGGGTTTCGTCTTGGCACGTTAGTCTTGCGGCGGCGCCACCTTATGCTTGTGGCGCCGTCCCTTCGATCTCGGCCGTGCGGATTAAATCTAGGGCGCCCGAGTTGCGACGACCTACTCTTTTAAAGCCCGACACCGTCACTTGAAGATAAGCAATTTGGCTCCGAGCCTTCACAAAGTGATGCGACGGCGTCATAGATTAAGCAATGACGCCGTCCCTTGTATTTCAAATTTGACTTGAGTGTCTCGATTCTTGACTTTGGCCATTTTCTTCAGATATCCGCCTTTTCGTCCAAATAAGTGACATTCCAGCAATTTGCCTTCAAGAGATCTAAAAAGTGAATAGGAACTATATTAAGTAATAACGGATACAAAAGTGATCAAATAAGGGCTTAAATGACCTCTCAAAAAGGTACATTTTAAAACCTTATCAAATATCCCTACACTTGGTATTTGCTTGTCCTCAAGCAAATGTGCTTTTAGCCAATTAATTTATAAGTTAGGGGTCATGAAGCATTGGTTTAGAACAATCCACAACACATATAAGCCCCGCAAAAGACATAACAAGCACGGAAATTACATACTAGCACCTCACATGGGGTGTTTGGATACTCACATCTCTCGGTGTATATGAAATATAAAAGTTGGAAATGGAAGATAAACACTCATTAACCGGTCCTAGTACATAGATTACCATAAGCTTGAGAATAGATCAAACCTCCATCGCTTTGGCGTAAGCACCTAGGAAAGACTATCAAAGAGGTCTTTTAAAGGGTTGTAATGTTAGGCTTATGGTAGAGAAACAAAGGGTTTGGTGGGATAGGCTATTTAGTGGTGGCAAGTCAAAAATCTTTATGTTACAAGCATACGAAGAATGGCGTTGCTAAGCCAAGACTCGACACTCTAAAACTCTAGGTAACGGAAATAAACAAACATAAATTTAAAGGATAGATGTAGGATGGTAGCCCGTATATTTTTTTTATTTTTATTTTTTTTTACACTTTATTTTTTTTTCTCTTTTTCTCTTTTTTTCGATTTTTTTTTTCATACACTTTTACTTTACCATCCTCTAGGTAACATCAAAATGATAGGGATTTATAGGCACATCCCTACACTTGAGTTTTTATTACTCTAACACTAATTTGACCTGAATTGAAAAGATCAAAACACTTGGGGTACATTATTATGCAAACAAAGGGAATTTGAATTTAACGTCCCTTCCGTCATTTCATAAACTTTAACTTTTCCCATGAATCCCAATCGTCCCAAAAGCGTATACAAAGGATATGACTCGACTTAGCAACTCATGCAAGCAACGGATAATTGAACTAAGGGTTTAGGGTGATAACAATAATGCACTAAAAGTGAGTGCATAAGGGGTAGGCTAAAGCGATTTGGGTGTATATTTGGGGTGGGGTGTAAACAATGCTCTTCATTGATATTCGGAAAACCGAAACATCACGAGAACCGCGAAAAGGATAGGCTCGAGGGGTTAACTAGGGTATCGTGTACTAAAGATGAGTACAACGCAAAGGGTGTGGGGAATTACTCAACCGATGTGGAAGAAGTAATTATATTATGTAGGATCATTATTTTATTGTGTTGATGATTCGGTGGTCTTGGATGATGGAAATACATGTTAGACATTTTAGAGAGAAAGTAGAGAGGGTGTTCTTGGTAGAGAGTTGGTTTACAAAAGTGAAAGATTAGATTAGAAGCACCACCCTTCCATGGATTGAAGGGTATTTATACTACACATACACGACCTCCTATCGGCTGTGGATCGGGGATACGATGGGTAAAGACCCGTCCTTCCTCCACGGTGTTGCACTAAACTATACTATGCTACAAACTAATAAATAAACTACTAAATAACGTAACTAATGACAAGTCTACGAGCTAACTTAAGCTAGATAACATTTGGGGTGACCGACACTTCACTATGGAATTTTCTAATTCCTAACAATCTCCCCAAGGAGGTCACCCCATGTTTTACATTTCAATCCTAGCATTATATTCTTGTCTTTGTTCTTGAGCTCGTAGACTTCAATTCTTCAATTCCGCAATCATTGTGCTTTTGTAGTGCAACTTCAAAGTCCGTGATAGATTTGTACTTTCGGTGGAGGTCTTTGAACCGATCCACATCTTGATGATCTTCGAGCTTTCTTTGAGATCATCACCACAAGAAATCTCTGGATCACCCTTTATAGTGTTGCCATCATGTGAAGTTGTGACTTTTGGACCGACATGCTCACACTTTTGAATCATGACATCTTTCCATCGAGTAGCGGAAGCTTTCTTGGTTCATGATATTTGCAGAACAGAAAGCGAAGCATAGTATAAAATATCGTAACCGTGTTATGTAGATATGCACCGGTCATGATTTCTTCAATTTAAGTGTGGATGCTTTGTGAGCATGCGGCTTTGGATTGACTCCTCAATTCGACCACCGCAATCGTCGGGTGTACCGCATACGACGATTAGCAATAAAGCGCACGAAAGTGTCTTTGATCACTTTCGTTGAATTGAGGTACACGCCCACGATTCCCGTTGATCAAGATAAATATCTTTTGTGATCGGTAGGATTCCTAAGAATCTCCTTGACAGGTTTCGCAATGTTTCTAGCCGTTCTCAAACCGAACGTCTCAAAGAAGACAACACGGAGTGAGTGAACCGATGAATTGAGATTCACCGATTGATGAAAATGATTTGAAAGCGATCGTGTATTGCTTAAGATAGAAAGTGTTTTGCAATACAACGAAGTTTTTATGGAAAATCAATTATCAATCATAAATACCCTTTAATTTTGAAACATTGATACACGGTCAAGTGCTATAGAAAAGAACTTTTAAGCACAATGACCGGTTTTCAAAGGTATCCGTCAATCCTTATCCGGACCAAGGTTGATTCAAGAATGAATCGCCCCATCGTTTCTATCCGGTTGTCACAAGCTTGATCTTTTGCAAGATCTCACATGTCACCCACCAAGAGCTTGTTTGATGTTGGCTCTAGAAGGATTTCCATCTTCATCGTGAATATTTTCATATCACTCGGATGTTCCGCAATACCACAAGGATAATCGTGGGACTCTTAATATATACTTACTTTCCACATTGTGTGAAACAGCAAGTCTTCATGAATTTAGTGTCCTAACGAGATATTGTGGATGATCTCATGGCTCTAGACTCAAATGTGCATTTTGGTTCATGTGCCGAGACTAGGGAGAGGGTCTCCTTCTTCAATATCAACAATCTTTAAGAGAAAGTCGATAGATTATGTCGGTTCCCGTGAGAATGAAACAAGTCCTTTTCGAGGAACTTGAGTGGTTTGGGAAGTTGAAGTGCATGCGTCACTTTGGGTCCATGACGTCTTGTCTTCAATACCGATGTTACCTTAGTAAACACCAAGAGCATATGAATTTGAACCCGTTTCACGCCCTAAGGTTGAATTATTGGAAGGCTATTTCTTTTCACCCTTTTCATATTCATTTCTTTTTCATTCTTCAACCCTTGATTGCTTACCGAGACTTCATTACTAGAACCTTGTTGGGTTTATTCGAGATTAGCTCTGTCTCAATCCGCACTCTTCCCAAATTCTCATTTTCTCCTTTTTCAATATACCTAAGGACTCTACACTATCTAGTGGATTGTCCTCGGTAGATCCCTCCGATTCGGCGGATCGTGGGAACAAATACCTAACCTAACCATCCTTATAACACCATGCATAAAGTAAATTGGTCGGTCTTTTGGTACAGTTCATTCTTCCTTAAAACCAATTGAAAAATCATTTGGAAAAACAATCAAGGTACTTGTGATACGAGATCAAAGCATTTTGTACCTTAATAGTTTTGATCATTTAGAAAACCTCCCCTCAACATGTGTGTATAATTTAGAAATTGTTCAAGACAAGGAGGCAAGAGGACTTTGAAATATTTTCTTAGATCACAATTTTCATACTGAAAAAGCCATTTGATTTTCATGGTAAAATTCTCCCTCAATATGTGCATAGGATTTTGAAATCATTTTTATCACATAGAGGCAAGAGTTAATTTGAAGCACATCCACAATCACAAGCGCCATTAAGAAACCATTTTAAAGCTCAATCAAGGTACTTTATGTTAACACATAAAAGCATTTGCACCTCGATAGTTTATTATCTTTAAAATGCTCCCCTCAATATATGCTTCGAGATTCGAAAGCGTTAGCACATCTGAGAGAGCAACCTGCACAATTAAATCAAAATGATCACCTTTATCAAATTTCATTATTAAATCACAAATTCTCCCCGATCAAAATATCAAACCCTTTGAGATTTTGGATCCCAAGTGATTTAATACGGTTTAGAAAACATGGGACAAATGTCGCGGTTTAAATACTCATCTTGTTTTTGGATAAATGCTCCTCCTCAACATGTGCATTGTATATTTGAAATCGTTTGGCACATGGAGGCGGGAGTGCCTATAAAGGACTAAAACCAATTCCGTTAAAACAGATATGAGATTTAAATCACGATCTCTCACCCGATCAAAATTTCAAACCTTTGAGATTTGTGATCCCAATTGATTTAAATCATTTAAAGAGTTTGGGGAAAGACGTGGCAATATTTAATTTTTGAAAAATGATGATAAGGACCAATTTAAGACATTAAAGATTGTTAGTGTCGGTATGATTGTTTTAAGAGATCTTTTAGTAAAATAAAACAATTTCACAATCAAACAAGAATAGAAAAATTTCATTTTGAAAGACCTTGATTCTAAAGAAAAATCATACCATGACATAACATTAAATCTTTAGATCACCACTTATATTGTACAAAGCGGAACTTTGTGAAGAAATATCGTTTGAAAATATTTTATTTTAAATCACTCTCCCCTCAATCCATGATGAAGTCAATAATTGAGTGACTTAGGTTTTGATAACAAGAAGTCCGGTGATTTACAAAAATTAGTCCAATATACTTTCAAAACAATATTTTCCATTTTCAAAACAATTTAATCAAATTATTCAAAATTGTTTAAAATGGTATCCCGCACAAAGATACGTTAGTGGTTGAGAAGCTTTTGTTGTTGTTCTTTGTAGGGTTTGGAAGAAAACCATCTGTTGATGCGGTGAGACTTCTTTACGTTGCATTTGAATGCCAACCGAGGTCAAATTAAGCTCCGTTTCTTCAATCACTTAGAAGAAAACCATCTGCGATGCGGTGAGACCTCTTACGTTGCATTTATGCCAACTCTCCATAGAAGTCCAATTAAGCTCCGTTTTTCATTTGTCAACCCAAGATATAGTTACCCTTTCCTTTCGGCATCCAATCATCTTCAATTGTGGGATCCGGATCGGGAACATTCTTTTAAACCAATATACCGCACACGTTAGTGAACACACATACAAATATATGGTGGTCGACATCACCCAAACAACAATCGACTAATAAAAGTCAATTCAACATATCAATCAGATCATTCAAATATATATGGGAATAATGTGTTAATCAAACTCTAATCATCTAAACCTAACAATCACATCCTAGAAACCTAGTCCTTCAACATAGGCAATTGTATTTTACAGATAAGCACATAGGATGAATAAGATAATCTCGTTAGATGATACAGATTTGAAAACATTCTCCCCCTCAATCAATGACTTAAATTTCGAAAAGTTTAAAGGCGTCAAGTCATTGATTGAGGTTTTCAATTTTAACGAAAACTCAAACCGATTGTATTTCAAGCAACTCATTTACCACCAATTTTGAAAATAACAAATATTTTCTCAAGAATTATAGACGGAAAAACATTTGTGTAGGAACAATGATCCTTCGACATACTTTCCTTGTTTTGTTTATAGGATAAGTGCACGAAATATTTGAAAAATTGTTTAGCGCAACACTTTCCTTCCTTTAAAGAGCGGGTTGCTATCGAAATAATAGCAAGCCATAGTTTAAGCACGGGTCACGATCAAGTAATCGCAAGCCATATTTTGAGCGGGTTCTGATCTGAAATAACTGTAAGCCATAATTTTGACATGTTTAGAAAAGAATATTTACACCTCCTCGTCGAACTTCATCTATGGTCCCATGCCATTATTGAATGGCATTTCTAAGACCGTAGATGTTATCGATACTGAAGACATGTCTTGAAAACATATTTTGGTATTTTCAAATTTTTCGATTTTTATGGGTTTTTGAAGGTTTTATATTTTTCTATTTTGTTTTTGTTGGTTTTATATTTTTGTATTTTGTTTTTGATAAATATATACAAAGATAGAGTAGATGATATATTATAAGAGGATGATGATACGAGTACCGAGATAAGGATATCAAGCAGCACGTCGTAGAAGATAGAATACGTCATCTCTTAAACTTCCACCACCAAAGAATCCGAGGCTCCAGAATAGAATGTAGAACATGAGCCTTTGAGAAAAACGAGACTCTGGAAGCTTCCCCCAAACAGAAAATCCTTATGTTGAGTGATTCAAGCTCTATTTCAAGCTTGCTTTAGCCAGTGCACAAGGTAGCACACCATTATCATCAATCCACCGCTCCTTTCAAGAATAATCACCGTGATTCTTCGTTCGAGGTTATATCATCAACAAGAAAAGCAACGTATCATCCCACGTATAAAATAATCTTCTCAAATTTCATAATCACTGAAGTCTGAAGCAATCCATTCCAAAAAGGTGTCAAGAGAACAATTCCCCCCAAGTAGTTGAGTTGATGCAGTCAGTCTCTTTGTATAATGCTCAAGAACTCTCCCGAATACACATCATGAGGGTAATGAAGAACAACTCCCCAATGTTCACATCTTTCATCCCTGATGATCATGTATGAAGCTCAAGAACCAGAAGTACACCAATACCCAAGAGCTCTCCCGAATACACATCATGAGGGGAATGAAAAACACCTCCCCATGTTCACAGTTTTCTTCCCTGATGATAGTGTATGAAGCTCAAGTATCCGAAATATACCAACACCCAAGGAAGGAATAATCGATAACATTGAAGAAGCGGGCCAAGTAATCGATTATCTCTGCGGATGACAATCTCGTGGATGTCAACTCCGAATAAGTGATTATATCTCGAATCACCGATTAACACTCAAGTGAAACAATTGAGCATCCCCAATGTACACACTATCTCCCCGATCATTGCGACACCATCGAAATCACCACATACTAGTGTACCTCTGTTGTCTTGAAACTTTCTAACATCACTTCCCCACGTAGTTGGAATAATAACACAAAAGCCTTGATGAGTAAAACCTTGAGTTTCTCTCGGACATGACAATTGTTTTCCGGGATATCTTCAATCACTTAGAAGTATTAAGCTCATCAAGTTTACTCGCCATGAGTCAAACCTTGAGTTTCTCTGCGGTACTAACATTTGTCTTCCCGGATGTCTTGATTACTTAGAAGAATTAAGTTCATCAAGTTTACTCGCTTTGTGTTTATATGTGAGTCTCCTTTCTTCTCTTTTGGTATTGACACTTCGTAATCGGCAACTCTTTGTAAGTCCGTATACTAGAAATATTTTGAGAAGAACATCATTAGCTCAGATGTATCTGTGAGAGTCAACTTGCTGAAGAATAACGTGAGCAAGTCTAATTAGGGATTAAATTTGGCATTTCAAACTCCCCCAATTAGTGCTCTCCCCGAAACTGACAATCTATTTGATAAATGCTCATACTAAGAAGAAGTCTTTTGATAATCACATGCAACTCGTCTTTTAGTCTTCTAACATATAGCAGAAAATGTAGAACCGACTGTAGACTCGACCTTCTTCTAGATTGTCCAGTTGGGGAATAGATAGTTAACATCTTCAACTCACACCAAAAAGCATCCACCAAAAAGCATCCCAATTAACTTACATCTTGCAAATCCCTTAACTAAAATCCTCCCAATCAAACAAGAATGTAAAGATGTTCATCAAGGAAATCAAACAATCGTGCCGCAACGAACACACAAGATGGTAACACCAAAATACCAATCACATCAAACAAGAACAGAGAGATTGTTCGGAATCATCAAGTTGATGTATGCGTGAAGCATTAACCGGAAGCACTTTGTTGATAAACTCATCAATCCGAGTGAAGATGTCAACCAACGACTCTTAGTGAGAAACATCATGTGAAGATGACCCGATAATAAGAAGCTCGGTTCTTACATGAGTTTGGAGCCGTTTGACCATATATTCTCAAATATGAATCAACCATGCAAAAATTCAAAAAATTCACACTTCTTCTCCCCCTCAAGAATTGCATACGGAGATGCCATTCTTGAATAAACAAGTGATTATCATCCAAATGTATTCTATTCACACTTCTCCCCCGCAAAATTAGCACCGGATGTCGCCATCGTCATTATAGTTGAGAAAGTGGAATTAGAAAACAATCAATAGTAGCCAGTTCACTTGATGACCAAGCGCATGGAAAAAGTATGAAGCATGTTGATGAGAATGGTCATAATAGAGAATATTTCTCTTCTTGGAAGATAAAGAGCACCGACACGTACACTTTTCTTTTCTTTAAGAACGAGGCATGAACCGATGTGTTCATACGTCATAAGAAGATTTCTCTTCTTGGAAGATAATGCGCATCAAACGCATACATTTCTTTTCTTTAGAGTACGAGGCATGAACCGATGTGTTCATACGTCATAATCTCTCTCTTTTCACTCTCTTAGCAAAACATGTAATCAACCCCATTATCATTCAAGAGGCTTATTGTCGTGACGGTGATGGAGATAACCCAATATGATGAATTTGACCTTGAAGTAAACTAACCCGAACTCGTGACTTAAACTTGTACATATGTAACAAAGAGCGGTGCCGAGAATTCATGCTCCATTGAATCTCTTAAGTACTCTATACTCTTCAACCAACCAACCATCAAGTAATAGACGACATTACCTCTTGAAAATCCACAATTGAATGTGACACTGAGCACTACAACGTAACTCCTTAAAGTGATAGTTATTTTGTGGTGGTATGAGCCCAATTCCCCCAAGTGGTAAAAGAAAAGGTAAAAGACACCCAACAATAACTAGATTTCCAAGTCTTCGTTTTGAATAATAAGCTCGAACAAGGATCATGAAGAATCTTCATCCATCCATCCCCGATACCTTCAGATACTAAGTACACTCGCCCGTGATATTTCACTTCAACCTCAAATAAATAATATTGAATTAACGCCGTTGTCACATCTTCTGAACTGCTCAAATCTAGCCTTCTTTGACATTTAAACGAACTTTGATAATGGTTTCATCCCGACCATGGTTAATCGCACATAACCCGTAAAACCATGTAATAACCAAACCGCCATGAAGACAACCCAAACACACACCCAATTCATGAAGTACACCTTTATCCTTCTTTGAAGCGAAACCGTAGCACCAAGATCAAGTAAGATCCGAATTACACTTTCTCTTCTCCAAGATGGTTCCATCATTACGGATTTTACAACTCTATGGTTTAAACCAGAAATAGTTTCTTTCATGGATTTTACAAAACCAAGAATAAACCGTAAGATAGATCCGAAATGCACTTTACTAATACCGGGATGTTTTCATTGTCACGGATTTTACAAGTCTATGATTTAAACCGAGAAATAGGTTCTTCATGGGATTTTACAAAATCAAGACAAAACCGTAAACAATGTCGACTTGAATGTGTTACGATGACTTTGGTTTGAGAGAATATCTTGTTTTAGGGAACATGCAGCGGTTCATCAACGGTCCATTATCCAACATCATCAACAACATCAACCATCCAATCAACACTTTGGAAAACACATCAATCACGCAACTGGCTCGGCTATTGTAATGACCACATGGAGAAGTAAACCCGATATACCAAACTTGATCATGAAGTAGAGTTTCCCATTTGTTACTTAACCTTGTACTAATCCTTGTGAAGAAGAAACGGTGTACCCAATGTACAAAACCTCTTGACATTCTCAAAGAATGAGACACAAGTGATAGCAACGTTGTTAAGCGAGAAAGAATCACAAACGTAACTAAATAGCCAAGTCTTTATCACACTCTATAAAAGCCCAAACAAGTCATCTTATGGAAGGGTAGAAAGAAAGAAGACGAAATGAGTAAACGCACCCGGAAAAACCTTACTTCAAAATCAAATAAGAAATACCATATACACAACCCCCGAAGTCAACTTTGTTCAATAACCAAATCAAGCCGTGACATATAATTTTCCGAGAAGATGTATATACCAGAGTACCAAACCTCATAACACAGCAACACAACTTATCATATCAAATCTCAACAAGTCTCTTCATCATCAAGTCACTTGAGAAGCCCATCCGACCAAATCATGTGTATGGCCCAAACTTGGTTACATGTAAGAATCAAGGTCCAATCAATAAAAATGAATCCAAACATCCAAGTCCAATCATTTAACTAAAATCATTTAAGCCGTCAACTCAGTACCAATTAAAAATATTGGACAAGAATCTTGAACATATTAAAGATCAATTCAAGCCGTGACAATATTCCCCATGAAATTTGTAACCAAGAATACCACTCAAAATGACACATTTCACCAATAATAATCAATATGTATCCAAACATGTAGCATTTCAGAATAAAAGTGGATTCTTCAAGCACATAGACCAATTCATAATATACCAAATCACTGCAGCCCAAGCGTGTTAGACAAAAACAATAATATGAGCCCGAGAAACGTGTTCAAAGTCCAAGTATCAAACATTTCGTGTACCTGATCCAAGATGTACACTAAGTTTACCAACAAAACACTAAGTTTGGGCCCAAATCCATGTCATACCCGATCCAATTAGAACAATGTTTAAGCAATCGGTTATAAAATGAGTGATACCTAAAATTTAGGTCATTCTAAAAACCCTAAACACATTTATCTTTAAAAATCTGCCTCCTCTCATCTTATCCCTAATATCACTTAAACCAATAACTCATCTCATCATAAACTCAGATACTCAAAAAAATTGATGCGCCTACTTACCACATCCATCAACAAAACGTGACCAAGAAAACTTTGTATCAAATCTTAAATCCTTATCAAAGATCAGCCATCCAAACATTAAGTCCATACAAAACCTTATACGTGATGTTCAAGTGCATCTCGCCACAGAGATGGCTTGAGATGAGGACATGGATACAACGAGTTAAGCCACATGGATGGCAAGGTCTACAGCGAATAGGCCACAGAGATGGTTAGAGTCGAGACAAATTCCAGGTAGGTTTCTTTTGGTAATCATGCTTTTGAATATGAAACGAATCAAGAAAATGGATTAACAAAGTTGTTAACATCATTTCTTAAATTCGAAAATTGTCACAAACAAATTGATCTATGATGTAAGTTTATTTCGTGATAAGGGCTCTTGGAAGTCTTGATATAACGTTTAAGTGCCACGAAATAATTCTGAGATCTCGTAAAGATATGTCATTTTGTTTTTCATTTTAACCGAACAAGAAGGAGATGAAACCCTAATGGTTTTGATCTTACTTCAGTTTGTTTCGAATATTATCACAACCTTTGGATCGATGATGGTTTTATTTGTTATTCGTGTTTGAGGCTCTTGATAGCCTTGAATGTTTTTCATTAAGAGAACCACGAAACAAATTAACTGAGGTCTCGTACAAAATTTTCCTTTACCAATAACGAGTCCTAGAGTCACGATTGAGAGTTGGGGAGTGATGTGAGGGTTTTGAAGTGAGTCTAGGTCTAGGATTAGTTGTTTGAAACGATTCGGATCGATTTGTCTTTAGAAGTCATGTTATAAGCCTTCATGGACCGAGGATGGTTAAAGTTGAACCTGAGGTCGAGAAGCGGTTTTGGTATTGGTCATGTGGTCGAGTTCTTGTGGTTGATGTCTCGGTCTTTCAAGTCATAACATCTTCTTCTTCCTTTCTGTTAATGTCAAGTCGCCAGCCAAGTCGCCACGGCCAACTCGCCACGGCCAAGTCGCTAGGCTAACTCACCACGGCCAAGTCGCTAGGCTAACTCGCCACGGCCAAGTCGCTAGGCTAACTCGCCACGGCCAAGTCGCTAGGCTAACTCGCCACGGCCAAGTCGCTAGGCTAACTCGCCACGACCAAGTCGCTAGGCTAAGTCGTAGCGACTTGTAAATACAAGTCGCTATAAGAGGTGCAATGCATCTGGTCAGTTTTGTGTCAACTCGCTAGCAAGATTTTTTATGTTTTCCGATGAGTTTTCCGATTACTTTTCCGTTCATCTTCAAATAAGCCCAGAAAAGTTGCATAAAAGATTGAAACTTTTGTTGTTTTGACCATGAAAAGATACCGAAAACCATTAAGACCACAAATATATGACCATATTGACAACAAAATATGCATAACAAGACCGATAGAAACAAGATTCAAAGATAACCAAAAGCAGATTAAAACGGTATGACCATAAGACCATTTTGACCAAACAAAACACATAAAGCTTGTTTGTAAAACAGTTTACCCATAACAATGTTCCGACCATACGAATACACAAAAACAAATTAAACACGAATCAAAACCACAGAAATCATCAAAACACAACAACCCCGGCTCGTACCAATTGTAGGATCGTTATTTTATTGTGTTGATGATTCGGGTGGTCTTGGATGATGGAAATACATGTTAGACATTTTAGAGAGAAAGTAGAGAGGGTGTTCTTGGTAGAGAGTTGGTTTACAAAAGTGAAAGATTAGATTAGAAGCACCACCCTTCCATGGATGGAAGGGTATTTATACTACACATACACGACCTCCTATCGGCCGTGGATCGGGATACGGTGGGTAAAGACCCGTCCTTCCTCCACGGTGTTGCACTAAACTATACTACGCTACAAACTAATAAATAAACTACTAAATAACGTAACTAATGACAAGTCTACGAGCTAACTTAAGCTAGATAACATTTGGGGTGACTGACACTTCACTATGGAATTTTCTAATTCCTAACATATTAAGGGTATCAAACAAGGGTTATCCTAATGCCTCTTATCATTTAGTTATTCCTAACTACACAAGTGTAGTCTCACTTGCGATCTCGGAATGCATCACAAAACAAGTTCTAGAATCTAATATACTACCGGTTCGCACTCTAAGCATTGATGATGAATGCTTTTAATTCCTACTAATCTAAGGGCGATCCTCACATTTTGGGTGGAATTTGGGTGGTAAAGGGTTTTTTGTGCTAGTCATATAACTTCCTATCCGTGAGACGCTTTTGTTAAGACTAATGGCCCACTCCTATATGTCATGAAAATTTTTAAATTTGGTGCCAAAATTACCCTAACCGACATTTTCTCATGGTTTATTACACAATCACAATTGACAAAGCTAATAATCAAGGATAAGCATAGTTTCAAAGTTCCCGCTTTATTTTCCTCCTACACTTAAACCGAACATTGTCCCCAATGTTCCCCGAAAGTATCAAAGTAATGATAAAAGAAGGTAATCAAAACGAAGAAACTAATACTCCCCGATTAGCTCGGTAGGATCGTGTAAAGTGGTGGTTAAATCCTTTCCAAGAAGAATTATTGCATGAAAAGCTCCTTCCAATCTTGTGTAACTTCTTCTTGACAAACTAAACCGCACACTTGAACAAAACAAACGAAACCTTCGTAAAATTGGCGGTAATAATATATATAAGACTCGATTTAAACTAGGATATAATGCTTGTGGAATGGATGTTTACAATTTCTAAGAAAATTAAGACACGAAAATTCCAAAATTTATAAGTAGCTCGAAAACGAGAAAAGTGATCGATGTTTTACTCCTTCCCGACGTCAGTTGCAATCTGACGCCGTCAGTTATCCCGACAAAAACTGCTCGCGATTTTCGAAAAAATTCGGAAAATTTACATTTTAGAATCGGAAAAATTTTGCAAAAACATCCATTATGACTCGATACAAGCATTTGACTCGAACAAACAAACATATATATCTTTTGGTTAATTGTTATTCTCATGTTTACGTTTTTTGAAAACGTTTGTAATCCTCCTACACTTATCCCTTATGTAAAATACCTTTATATGCAATTAAGACGAGGTTAAAAACAAAATAAAGCATTTTACAAATTTAAACATGAGGATAAACAATTAATAAAAGATATATGACACTAACAAGCAAACAATTAAGCATGGGTTGCCTCCACGAGCGCTTTTCTTTATTTAAGAGTCTTGTAGCTAGACTCGTAGTCGCCCCTACGTTCTTATCGTTACACGCCCTCTTCACCCTTTGTTTTCCCTTCATCGAAAGGGTGTAGACGCTGTATGCTCACCGTGGATTCCTTGCCAACGCTGTCAATTATGGTGACGGTTTTATCTTTTAAATTGGTCTCCTTAATCGTGAAAGGCCCAAACCATCTTGGTTTGTTTCTTCCTCGTAATGCCCTTATCCGAGATCTATACAAGAGCACTTTTTCTCCTTTAGAAATTCCTTAGGGTCCTTTTGTACCTTAGGTATTGAGGTGGGATTGCTTCCTAACTTTTATCGGGTTTCCACAATGTCGCATACAATCCTTGAACCATAAAGTCTCTAAGCCCTTTTTCCCAGTCATTCATCTTCTTAACATTGTTGCCCGGGGCTTTTCGATTTCCACTCGTAATCATTTCCATGATCTTAAGAGGGTATCTTGGGATGATGGGTATCCTAGCGTACCCCTTCCCGCTTTTGAGTATCATGATGCCTTCTCCGCATTTGATGGTTGCCTTGGCGGTGGCCAGGAACGATGTCCCCAGAATGAGGTGTACGTTTTTATCTTCCTCAACATCAATGATCACGAAATCCACCGGATAAACAATGTTAGCCACCTCAATTAGAACATCCACAGTGATTCCTACGGGGTGGACATAAGTATGATTAGCTAAGGAAAGTCTAAGGTTGGTCTTGGCTGGTTTCTCCTTAGTTAACTTATTATAGATTGACAATGGCATTATGTTCACATCGGTCCCTTGATCGGCCAAGGCATTTATATTATCAATGTCACCGATGCTAACTGGTATCACGAAATTCCCTGTGGTGTCTCGTTTTCTTGTTAACGGTTTTTTTTATAATCAACTCATACAGAGGTTCCATAGGTAAGGCGTCATATTCTTCTTCCGTCATTTTTCCTTCAAGAGCTTCCCTAAGAACTTCATTGTACCTAAAGTTGTTTACTTGGTTTGCAATGGTTTTCTTGTTAATTTCGTGCTCAAGGTAGTACTCAATGGTCTCAGGTTCATCATTAGGCACAGACTCCTCCTTCTTGCTTTCCTTAGTTTTCCACATCTCAACCCTTGCATTCTCGGGCATAATGGAAACGGCGTTAACAAATGAAGTGGGAGGGCAATCATTGCTTCTTACGAGCACCTTTTTGGGAACCTTTGTTTTGGTAAATTCAATTACCAAATTCATCATTTCTGTCATTTTGCTTGCATTTCTCTCTCTCGCCTATAAACCTCCTCTTCAATCGGCTAATCTCTCCGTATGACCCGCCATGTACTCCTCATTTGATCCTTGAAGCTTGGTGAAAGTGGTATTGGGGAAGTAGAACAGGCGCCTTTCGAACTTGGGTTTGCTCACGACTTGGGACTCAAGAAGGGTGGGGCGGTTGGTGGAGTTGGCGGTTGATGACTTCTCGAGGACTTTGTACGGGGCTCTTTTCGCCTTTCCATAAGATAATCAATTCTCTCTCAATGGCACTCAGTTGCTCCTCGAGGGTATCGAGGATTCGAGAAGGAGTTGATATGGCATTAACCACGTTAATTGGATTTTCGGAGATTCATTCCAATCTTCATAGCTTTGATCGGCAAGCTCCTCTATAATATCCCAATATTTCTCGGTTAAAGTTCTTGAGCCTTCCACGGGCTCGATCAATAGATCGTCGAGTGATGAAATCGGTATGATCATAGAAGATTTGGATTTGAAGCCAAAGATCAATGCCATGGTGGGGGAGTCTACGGAGTAGTTCCTTGAATCGAGTCCACGCTTTGTAGAGAGACTCACCTTAGAGTTGCTGAAACATCAAGATGTCTCGCCTAAGTTTGGTGGTTCTCCCTGGTGGGAAAAATTGAGCAAGGAAACGAGAGGTAAGATTGTAACACCCCAACCCGACAAGGGTAGAAGTGTCACATTCTGGTGTCATATCAGAACATTCAAATAAAATTTTACAAGCGACAGCATTATAAAATAAATTACCAAGTCATATAACGGATGACTTACAAGAAAAATACAAAATCCAATATGTCCAAAACGGAAATAAAATCTGGAACCATAACTCTTCAAATTAAATCCAAAATGATAAAGTAGCTAAGGTCGGTCTACTCGACTAATCCAACTCTCAGCCCAACAAGCCCATCTTCAAACCTAAAAACCTGCCGCAGGAAAAGAAATGCGGTTGAGCTTAAAAGCCCAAGTGAATGAGATATAACAAAATGAAAGCTAAACGAAATCGAGATACAAATGAAATAAGGAAAGCGATAACAAGGTCGCAACGAAATGAGAACAATGAGTCAATGAGGATCCTGCAGAAACACAATTATCTGAGATATCCGTAAAGAAATGACAACAAACAGAATCTAAAAGCTAGCGGAAGCAAGTAATTAGAAAGAGAGCTTGGCAATCACAAGTTAAGTAACCCACGTTAAATACATACAATATCATAACAGGAATATAAACATGGCGTATCAAAATAAGCGGGAAAAGATACTAACAGATATTCATAGACCACGAGGTTAACAAAAGCAGTTACATGATAAGCCATCAAAACAATCATTTATACACTAACATGGACCGTATTTAATCAAAGAGTCACATAACAAGATGGTAAACCGTTTGTCGCTTATTAGCATGTCAATAGATGAATCGCACAATCACATATTAATCATATCGTAGGTGGTAAACAAGAGTCACATAAGACATGCAATTAGCACAATCAAATTCAATAATCATATAATAACCCGATGACGTGAATGGAATGGTAGTAGAATGAGTCACATAAGGGTACCGAGTAATGAGACAATCAATACGTAATATAGTGCGTTGGGGAATACAGAAGGTACAATATGGGTATATCAATAGTGTAAGGTGCGCTGAAATTCATCCCGAGCCAACAAAACAAATCAATATCAATAGTGGCAATAGTCGCCATTAGTATCCAATAGTAGCCATTGTATTCGGAGGGTGACCTCGGAATACCAAACCAATAGGAGGGGAGACCTCAGTAACCAATGGAGTAGCTAGCTCCCAAAATGTGAGGGGTGTATTGCACACACGCACCACATCACCAAAACAAATCATATCATATCAAATTCAAATCAAAACAAATCTAGGATGCATCCATACGCCCCCTGCAAAACAAATAGTGGCCATACAATATATCCCAAGCGCGCATAATCAATACAAATATGGGGACGGTGTGCAACATCACTCGTGCACACTGGAGTCATGCCATTGGTGCATCAATGACACGGACATGGAACCCCCATGCCTAGTTAATGGCTCGGGTATCAATCTGAAGGGTCAAACAAAGGTTCAAAGTGTACAGTATAGAGGTCAATCAATATCAAAGGTCCAATATTAGCAGTTCACAAATCAAATCAATAATCCAATATCAATGGCTCAATTATCAAAGGTCCAAATAGCAAAGAATCAATATCAAAGGTTCAATATCAAAAGGGGTCAATAGCAAAGGTTCAATATCAGAGAGTCAATAGCAAAGGAATCATAGCAATGAATATCATGAGCGAACAAAGTAAAGGATCAGAAAGTCATGAGAAACCCCTACTGAAAAGGGATAGAATATCTGTACCTTAACGTCGATGAAAGGAAGGCAAACGAATGAATGAACACAAAGATACGACGCCACGTCTTCTTCAACGAATCTACACGGATTACGGTTTGTATAATATTTATTAGCTCATTTAAATCATAACGGATTTATTTGCTTGTATGAATCATATTAATATTTTTAGAGTTATTAAGTGTATTCTCAATTTTAGTAATGGACCGAAATAGATAATTTAGGGTAATAATTATTAATCATCCAAACTTAGGGGTCACAATGATAAATGGTAAATTTAAAGGTTTAATATGACAATATAGCAAAGTTAGAGGTCAATTGTGATAGATTCCAAAAATTAGGGTCAAAAGTGACAACATATTATAGTTTAAGGTTTACTAAGTAAATTCATTCATTAATATACCATGCATTATAGTTTATGGTTTTTCATGCGTACAGGATTTTAATATTCAAAAGCCATTTGCTAGCCTTCATTCTCGACACACCTTTACACTAGCTCATGGTTCATATGACTAATATTTACGGCCAAGTAATCACGTATTATGATTGACCACCGACCCAACTATCCCGACACGCTTTCAAAATACAAAAGACTCAACCGATTTTCCGCGATCACCTTTAAACTTACCCCCAAGAGACATTACATAAATAAACCATACTTGTTAATTAACACTTGAAAACATACAATATCTGATCGTGCACACGCATACCTTCACGACCTGAGTACATGAATCTCGACTCTACTTCCAAAACAGTTTATTTCAAAACATTGCAACTCACACACATGCAGGCACATCTCGTTAATTGCATAGTCCATGTTTTCCAATTTTTATCACTTTAAAAAAATGACTATTTATAGTTCAAATATTTTCTAGTTATGGGATGTTTACATCTTTTAGAAGCTGTGCATAGGAAAAATGGATCCTAGATATCCCATATTCAAATAATTCTCCTTATTCATGTGGCAACTCATTTGTTTATGTGATTGATTATCTTAGCGTAAAACATGCATGTCCAGTTGAGTTCACAACATTTTACATGTCGACACATAGGTTTCAACAGATTCAATACATTAAGGCCGTGGTTCCATTAAATGCTTTCATATTCGATATAAATACGTGTTTCTTGTTATGATTTCATGTAACAAAATCTTCATTATCTTATGTTCTCGTTATATCCGTAATGATGCATGCGAAGTGAAGACAACCCACAACCCAATCCAGAAACAAAGGAAAGAAAAGAGACGAGATTATGCTGTTACCTTGTGGCATGAATCGAGAGGAAGAAACACGACCCAAACGAATTGAAAACAAACCAACACCCTAGGCCTAGCAATGCCCACGACAAGGGCAGCCACCACACACTCCACGGCAGCAATATCAAAACCCACGATCTCCAAGCCAATCCTCGCACCAATACGCTAGATCACATCAGCTTTTAAACGCCCGCAAATGTCCTTTGTTGTTTCCTTTGAGTCTTCTTGATGTCGATGAAATAGGGAAAGAAACATGGAGTTTGCCGTCATTTTCTTGGAGGAACTAGGGTTTTCTTTTGTTATTTTGGAAGAAGATAGAGATTTGTCAAATGAAGATTTAGAATGTAATTAGGAAAGGAATAAAATGGGGCGTTCATGGTGGGTAAATGGGCGTGGGATTGACCGAATTAGGGGGAAATTTATGGACTAATTCAATGTTTTCCAATTTACCATAATTACATATGTTTTAGTTACATTTTAGTTTAAATGTTTATGTAGCATATACATATCATTAGGTCCAAGTAACTTAATATTGTATGATATATATTTTGTAGACATAAGTGTAATTTAAATACCATTGTTTTGCGTAAATCATTCATGAGTTAAGTGTCAAATATAATTAACGAGTTTTACGTATTTCTCAATTATTAAGCTTGAGGGGCAAAATGGTCTTTTAACACGTTTGAGATTTTAGGGTTTTACAACTCTTCCCCTCTAAAAGAAAATTTTCGTCCTCGAAAATTAAAGTCGTAGAGGTACATAGAGACGTACGAGTTTAAGACAGATGTAGCAATCCATAGCTTCACACAAATCATAATGATTTTGGTTCCCAAGCGTACAAAACTTATATGTAACAGCTGTCGGTGAGAAACTCGCAAAGAGGTACAGAATTCTAAACGAACATGAGGATTGACAAATAACGGATATAAGTCATATTACATTCACGTACCAACCCCAGGCATTTCTCAAGATGTCGTATGATTTCAATAAGGTCAGATTATATGATCTCGGTATTATCACGTTGATCAGGCGTAATAATACTTGCATCACATAACCAGTACTTATTGTCACCATATTCTGTCTCAGGTCATGACAAACCACATAACCAATATCACAACAAAACGGATAATATACAGGTAGCAAGTAACATACCAAAACAAACCAGATCCTCATACAAGCAGCATAAAACATCAAAGCAACTTACGATACCACAAAAGAAGAAGGCCACCAACCTGCTCGAAACGGCTCCTCATGACTCATTACTGACGATCCAAAAACAAAACTGAGATATGACCAAAATGCTAAACGATAAAACTTCACGATTCAAACCGAGTTCTGAACAATTCAAAGAAAAGCAATACCGATCAAAATCACTTAACAGAATATCAAACCGCCTCAAAACGCATGACAAACGAATCGGAGTAACACAAGTCGCACCCAAATCATACAAGTAGATGAACCTTCTCGCCTACCGGTTGAATCTTGTCTCCGTCTTTGCGTCTTTGATTGATCCGTCTAGCTTCCTCCAACAAAGATCCTAATGTCTCCAAGAAGACGGCGGTCGGGTGTGGCTTCGCTTCACGAACCTCTCCAACTCGAGTGGATCATTGCAAAGAATACTGAGGTCGGCACCATCAGCTTCAACTCCACGAGTATTCTCCACCTAACGATCGACAAACGGATGTACGAAGACAAAATATCAAAGTTCGATGCGAAAAGAAGAAGGCCAAATCAGTGAAGGCAAACGAATACCAATTTCAAATCTGAACGACAATCAAATGAATCGGAGAAAATCAGAACAGACGGAAGCCTAGTGTCTACCCAAGTCCTCACAGGTCAATCCTAAGGTCAACAAGACGAAACCTTAGCTCTGAAACCATAATTGTAACACCCCAACCCGACAAGGGTAGAAGTGTCACATTCTGGTGTCATATCAGAACATTCAAATAAAATTTTACAAGCGACAGCATTATAAAATAAATTACCAAGTCATATAACGGATGACTTACAAGAAAATACAAAATCCAATATGTCCAAAACGGAAATAAAATGGAACCATAACTCTTCAAATTAAATCCAAAATGATAAAGTAGCTAAGGTCGGTCTACCGACTAATCCAACTCTCACCCAACAAGCCCATCTTCAAACCTAAAACCCGCCGCAGAAAAGAAATGCGGTGAGCTTAAAAAGCCCAGGTGAATGATATAACAAAATGAAAGCTAAACGAAATCAGAGATACAAATGAAATAAGGAAACTGATAACAAGGTCGCAACGAAATGAGAACAATGAGTCAATGAGGATCCTGCAGAAACACAATTATACAGATATCCAGAAAGAACAGACAACAAACAGAAATCTAAAAGCTAGCGGAAGCAAGTAATTAGAAAGAGAGCTTGGCAATCACACAAGTTAAGTAACCCACAGTTAAATACATACAATATCATAACAGGAATATAAACATGGCAGATCAAAAATAAGCGGGAAAAGATACTAACAGATATTCATAGACCACGAGGTTAACAAAACAGTTACATGATAAGCCATCAAAACAATCATTTATACACTAACATGGACCGATTTAATCAAAGAGTCACATAACAAGATGGTAAACCGTTTGTCGCTTATTAGCATGTCAATAGATGAATCGACAATCACATATTAATCATATCGTAAAGGTGGTAAATGAGTCACATAAGACATGCAATTAGCACAATCAAATTCAATAATCATATAATAACCCGATGCGTGAATGGAATGGTAGTAGAATGAGTCACATAAGGTACCGAGTAATGCACAATCAATACGAATATAGTGCGTTGGGGAATACTGGAAGGTACAATATGGGTATATCAATAGTGTAAGGTCCGCCGAAATTCATCCCGAGCCAACAAAACAAATCAATATCAATAGTGGCAATAGTCGCCATTAGTATCCAATAGTAGCCATTGTATTCGGAGGGTGACCTCGGAATACCAAACCAATAGGAGGGAGACCTCGGTAACCAATGGAGTAGCTAGCTCCCAAAATGTGAGGGGTGTATTGCACACACGCACACATCACCAAAACAAATCATATCATATCAAATTCAAATCAAAACAAATCTAGGATGCATCCATACCGCAAAACAAATAGTGGCCATACAATATATCCCAAGCGCATAATCAATACAAATATGGGGACGTGTGCAACATCACTGCGTGCACACCGGAGTCATGCCATTGGTGCATCAATGACACGGACATGGAACCCCATGCCTAGTTAATGGCTCGGGTATCAATCGAAGGGTCAAACAAAGGTTCAAAGTGTACAGATATAGAGGTCAATCAATATCAAAGGTCCAATATTAGCGATTCACAAATCAAATCAATAATCCAATATCAATGGCTCAATTATCAAAGGTCCAAATAGCAAAGAATCAATATCAAAGGTTCAATATCAAAGGGTCAATAGCAAAGGTTCAATATCAGAGAGTCAATAGCAAAGGAATCATAGCAATGAATATCATGAGCGAACAAAGTAAAGGATCAGAAAGTCATGAGAAACCCCTACTGAAAAGGGATAGAATATCTGTACCTTAACGTCGATGAAAGGAAGGCAAACGAATGAATGAACACAAAGATACGACGCCACGTCTTCTTCAACGAATCTACACGGATTACGGTTTGTATAATATTTATTAGCTCATTTAAATCATAACGGATTTATTTGCTTGTATGAATCATATTAATATTTTAGAGTTATTAAGTGTATTCTCAATTTTAGTAATGGACGAAATAGATAATTTAGGGTAATAATTATTAATCATCCAAACTTAGGGTCACAATGATAAATGGTAAATTTAAAGGTTTAATATGACAATATAGCAAAGTTAGAGGTCAATTGTGATAGATTCCAAAATTAGGGTCAAAAGTGACAACATATTATAGTTTAAGGTTTACTAAGTAAATTCATTCATTAATATACCATGCATTATAGTTTATGGTTTTCATGCGTACAGGATTTTAATATTCAAAAGCCATTTGCTAGCCTTCATTCTCGACACACCTTTACACTAGCTCGCGGTTCATATGACTAATATTTACGGCCAAGTAATCACGTATTATGATTGACCACCGACCCAACTATCCCGACACGTTTTCAAAATACAAAAAGACTCAACCGATTTTTCCGCGATCACCTTTAAACTTACCCCCCAAGAGACATTACATAAATAAACCATACTTGTTAATTAACACTTGAAAAACATACAATATCTGATCGTGCACACGCATACCTTCACGACCCGAGTACATGAATCTCGACTCTACTTCCAAAACAGTTTATTTCAAAACATTGCAACTCACACACATGCAGGCACATCTCGTTAATTGCATAGTCCATGTTTTCCAATTTTTATCACTTTAAAAAAATGACTATTTATAGTTCAAATATTTTCTAGTTATGGGATGTTTACATCTTTTAGAAGCTGTGCATAGGAAAAATGGATCCTAGATATCCCATATTCAAATAATTCTCCTTATTCATGTGGCAACTCATTTGTTTATGTGATTGATTATCTTAGCGTAAAACATGCATGTCCAGTTGAGTTCACAACATTTTTACATGTCGACACATAGGTTTCAACAGATTCAATACATTAAGGCCGTGGTTCCATTAAATGCTTTCATATTCGATATAAATACGTGTTTCTTGTTATGATTTCATGTAACAAAATCTTCATTATCTTATGTTCTCGTTATATCCGTAATGATGCATGCGAAGTGAAGACAACCCACAACCCAATCCAGAAACAAAGGAAAGAAAAGAGACGAGATTATGCTGTTACCTTGTGGCATGAATCGAGAGGAAGAAACACGACCCAAACGAATTGAAAACAAACCAACACCCTAGGCCTAGCAATGCCCACGACAAGGGCAGCCACCACACACTCCACGGCAGCAATATCAAAACCCACGATCTCCAAGCCAATCCCTCGCACCAATACGCTAGATCACATCAGCTTTTAAACGCCTCGCAAATGTCCTTTGTTGTTTCCTTTGAGTCTTCTTGATGTCGACAGAAATAGGGGAAAGAAACATGGAGTTTGCCGTCATTTTTCTTGGAGGAACTAGGGTTTTCTTTTGTTATTTTGGAAGAAGATAGAGATTTGTCAAATGAAGATTTAGAATGTAATTAGGAAAGGAATAAAAATGGGGCGTTCATGGTGGGTAAATGGGCGTGGGATTGACCGAATTAGGGGGAAATTTATGGACTAATTCAATGTTTTCCAATTTACCATAATTACATATGTTTTAGTTACATTTTAGTTTAAATGTTTATGTAGCATATACATATCATTAGGTCCAAGTAACTTAATATTGTATGATATATATTTTGTAGACATAAGTGTAATTTAAATACCATTGTTTTGCGTAAATCATTCATGAGTTAAGTGTCAAATATAATTAACGAGTTTTACGTATTTCTCAATTATTAAGCTTGAGGGGCAAAATGGTCTTTTAACACGTTTGAGATTTTAGGGTTTTACAAAGATCATCCCAACTTGAGATGGAGCCGGCGGAAGTCGCTAAGCCAATTACTAGCTTGGTCCCGTAGAGAGAATTGGAAGAGGCAGACGCGTGGTCTCCCGAGTAGTAGCATCAAGGTCGATGGAATCGACAATTTGAGGAAATCCTCGGATGTCGATTTAGATCTTGAAACGAAGTCCATGGAATGCACATCCGCTTTGCACCAACCGGATGGTGTCGAATCGCAGGCCGTAGTTTGGGCTTGGTCGGGAAGCTCAATGGTGTTCCTATAGCCTAGGTGGCTTGGTCTTGAGTATTCACCAAGAGTACGGGCTGTTGGCGGTCATTTGGTGGTGGGTTGATGGTGGTGGTTGGTTATCACCTTCCATGATGAAAAGTGATGGGTGTACGAACAAAGGTCAAGAAGAGGGATAGACTAGAGAAAGCTAAAATGAGAAAAAATTTACTTGATAGGAATCAAGCAAAGAACCTAGACGAGGTGGACTACTAACTAGCTATTCTATTCCGGCCGCGCCAAAAACTTGATACGCTTACGCAGCGCTGTCGGGGTCAAAGGAACTTCCTTTTCGTCGAGCAAGTTTTTCAACACCCCAGTAAAGTGAACCTAATCGTTGTAGTGTAGTATTAGGGTAAGCCACGGGTATTGATATCGTTCTCTAGGGAATAGGAATGCTAGTGAGAAGTTAATACGCTAAGGTTAAGGTTTGAGGAAGATTATTTTTATCTTTCAAATAAGCTTTGAACACTTAAACTTGGATACAATAATAGCAAGTAAGCGGTAGAACTAACAAGGAACCTAATTTGGACCATAAAAGCGCTAGTAAACAAGCGCTATGGGACGAGAACAAGTCTTTGAAACAGTTTTGGATGTTGTAGAGATCACCATTTTGACTTGAAAACTCAGAGATTTTGACTGCAAAAGCTTTCAACAATAAAACTTAGACTGATTTAACCCATCTCTCATTTATCAAACTCCTTTAAACACATATTAAGAGTTAATCCAAACACACCTTTAACATACTTATATTGAAACTAAACTTTGCAAACTGATGAATTGAGATTGTGACTGAATCAAAGCCAGTAAACTCTCATTAAACTTAACCATTAACACAGATTAACACCATAAATTGACCAAAACTTGATTTGACTCTCAACTTTTACCCGAGTTGACTTTTATTGACTTTTTAAAGAAAATGCAGTTAAAGAAGGTTTAAGCAGCAACCAAGCTCACAAAAGCTTGAATAAGCTTTTTCTGAGCTTGTTAAGACAATAATAAAAGCTTCTAAACAGAATCAAACTGAGATGAACAATTTACTATGAATTAATGAGAAGTACTTGAATGGCATTAATGAAAATGAGTTTACAATGGCGAGATTACAACTATATAAACTACTTGAAAGCAATAAATGACATGAAAATTAATTGGTAACAATTTCCTAAAACATAGAAATTGGACGACTTGCAAATGTGAGCCAAGGGTCCTTTATATAGGCGAGAGGAGGCCTTGGGATCCTTTTCGGAAGAGCCTAGAATGTCTATCCACAGCCACATGTTCATCCACTGTCACTAGCACCAATCAAGATGCTCCATTTGTCTTGATGAGGTGTCGTATCCAATGGAATGCTTCTATTTGGCCACGTAGGTAAGCTTATCTGAAACATCAGAGGTCTAGAAGCTAGGATAGATTCTTAGTACTAAGTGGTGTGTTTGGGTGTGGGTAAGAATGGTGGTGTTTGGGATGGGGAAGACAGGGTACTGGAAAAGGGCGCGTTTGTTTTGTTTATTATTGTTTAACTTTGGGTGGGTTTGTTGACCGGGTTAGTGTTTTGTTTGACCGGGGTGGATATTGGGTAATAATAGGTGTTCGGGTTAGGATAGCGGGTCAAGGGTTTAGAGTTATTAAATGTGGCCGGGTATAGAGGGTTTGAATTGGGCCGTGGCTAAGTTGGGCTGAAGGGATTTGACATAGTGGATTTTGGACTTAACTTGGACTAGCATGTGATCCAAGATGTAATATAGGGACTAATCTTGTATTTTCGGATTTTTGAGGGACCATAGATGTAAATCTGAAACCATCTTCAAAGGACTGAATTTTCCAACCTTCAAATAAACCAAGGGCCAAATTGCAATTTTTGAATCTTTAAGGACCATTTTTGCCAATTGTTGAAACTTGAGGGGCCATTTTTGCCAATTCATCAAACTTTGATCAAATCTTCACAAATCATCCTCAGAGATTAGAAATCTTCATAAATGCATAATTCGACCTTCCGCTCGACTTAAGCTCTCTTAATCTCTCGTGCTCGGTTTACGTCGATTTGGTTCCTTTTGCGTGTTTTTACATATCCATACCTGCACAAGCACAAACTCAAGAAAACCACAAATATTAGCAATAAACGGCTCTTTCTTGGTTATTTAGGGTCAGTTTTGATAACAAAAAGGTATGTGTTTTAGCACATACCAAAATACCCCAGACGAAACCATTGCCGTGTCCTCACGCAATGCAATCAACTCACGCTTCTAAAACCAAGGATTTCAATCTCTTTCTACTAAACCATTGATATGTCCAAACCATCAAGTTATCTCACACAAGCTAGCCACTTGTGAATGACTAACCGTAAGAAACTTAAAACAGTTCAGACAAACCAATTATAAGAGAAGAAGTAGTCAATGTTCCTCAAAAGAGATTAAGAAAACCTTAATTCTAAAAACGCCCCGTTTACCTTTTAATTCTTATGTATAGATATTACGGTTAAGCACATTCCGATTATGAATGACGGTTTGTTGAACTTTCATGTCGATCAATAACTCCAACATTTTTCAAACGACACGTTAGGATCACGGAGTAGAAAACACAACACAGCGTGAAGTGACCATACGGATAGAATACATCGTCCCAGATTTTTCACAAGTCCCAAACTAAGCGTAAAACCGAAATCATTGTTACATATGATTCTAGATGCTAACACTACCCATGGAAGTTACTTGTGTAATTACCTTTTGTTCCCATTTTCCTATTTCCTCTAGATTTTTTTATTTTTGTGAGAAATGAATTTCTTCAAATTCTCGTTTCGATAACTTTTATTCCGATAAAGATACAAAGCTAAGTCGATAATTAGTTATCCGCCTTCTCTCAAGAACCATTGTCGTAAAAATGAGGTCCACATCAAGGAATTTTTATTATTAACTTTTGACTTTTTCAATTTTCATCATTTTCCAATTTTTTTTTTTTTTTTTTTTTTTTTTTTATACCTTAACTTATATGAGTTGTGAACCACGGAGCTTCACGGGTAATTCAAGACTATAGGCTTCATGAAATGAGGATCCCGGTGGCTAGGCTAAGACCTCACTCAATCCCGGCTAAAGATCCAAGGGTCCGATCTCGACACCGCAGCTCACAACTTTACTTATTACATTTCACATATCACTTATTACTCATTACTCGTTTATTTATTACGGATCCTTGATGTGTACCCAATTTTTAAAACAAATATTCTTTTAAGAAGATAAAGAACTAACTATCGCCAAAAACTCGACATCTCTAATTATTTAGACCAGATATGGGGTGAAACAATTTTGTGGGAACAAAAGCCATAAGTACCTTCGATGGGCTCTAAAGAGAACCAACTACTCCACGCTTAGCATCTAAACTCATAAGTAACTCTATCATTTCTCGATCTCGCAAATTTAAAATCCCAAATAATGAGATCCGCAGATGCTTAGCCGATAATTTTAGATTATCTATGGTTAAGGAACAAGCTAGAGCTCAACACGCCCGGTCAAGTCGAATTCCATTCCTACTCTCACCGGTGGAAAGTCAATCAAGGTGTCAAACATATATTAACTTAGCAAATGCTTCGTCTAATGAAATCGGGTTATGCATATTTAAAGTCACTGTGGAAACTTGCAAAATCTTGGCCTTGTGAGCTAGAATTAGCATTTTATAGCTTCTTGTCTAAGAGACTAGCAAAACTTTTCAATCAAAAGACTTAACAAAAGCTTACAAAATTTTAAATTTTCACATTTTCGCACATATTTTCATTTTCTAAGGAAAAGCGGGTTACGAGAGAAACACAATGAGAAATAAGCAAGTGCGGTCAAATCAAATCGAAGATTACCCTACCCCAGACTAGAGCGAAACATTGTCCTCAATGTTTAAAGCAAGGTATCACGAAAATCTAAAAGCCGTTTATTAAGTATGCTCAAAGATAAACGTTAGTCGATAAGATTAGGATATCGGATTTCCATCGGCATCGATCATGAAACTCGGTGGAGAAATGACAACTTCGAGCACGAGAGTCTTCATATCGGGAACATCCTAAACACAACATCACAAACAACCAAACACGAGAAATCAAGAGGACCCCTTGGCGTCACTTATTAGAAAATAGAAAGAGGAGAAGGATAAGCATGGGGTGCCTCCCACGAAGCTCTTGTTTTTGATTACCGAGTCGCTAGCCCCGACTCGTCCCGAATTCATTTATCCTTGGGAAGAAAGTGGTAGAGATACCAGGGTCAAAAACGGTGTCCTCATTCCCGAATGAATGAGACTGGGTGGGTTGGGTGGGAAAGAAAATGCCGGGCTCAAGCACATAAGGTATATGAAAGAATGATCCATCATCCGGTGGTTTTGCGGGTGGACGAAAGGATGATGGATAGAAATGAGAATGCTCCAAGAGAGATGGGAGCTTATGGTAAAGGATAAGACATGTAGGCTCACAAATGAAGGCATCCAAGAGAGGATCCTTATCACGAAAAACGGTTTTAACAAAGAACTCATCAATGAATATCCCGGGTTTAAAGATCTTGTCTTCACATGCGGGCTCAACGGGATAAGTGATGGTGGACTCATCAGAAGAAGGAGAGTCAAGAGAACCATCAAGAAACATTATATCCCCCTCGGGATTATTCATAACAACATCCTCAATACCCGGTGGTATTGGGTCAACAATAGCATCCTCAATGATCGGGTCATTTGTCGGAGTATCGGAAATCTCGTTCAAAACTTTGCTCACATCAACATCAAAATAGAATCGCTCAAGAATCGGAGGATAAACATCATCAATAGTGGGATTGCCACTAATCTCTTCATCAAATCGAAAAGTCTCAAGCTCGGGAGAGAAATCACTATCTTTAACGGAGATAGGATGAGAACTTGAATTATCGTTAAGGGCTTCAATTTTGGAAATGAGAAGATAAACTCTCGACAATGTTTCACGTAATGCTGGATCCTCGATCTCAATATCATCGGGCTCAATCTCTTCTTCTTCTGGCTCGGGCTCAGAAGGTAAATCGTCAACGAAATCGATGTCTCCATAAGAATCATCATAGGAATCGGAGAACATCTCAACGTGATCATTTGAAATATCAAGAGAAGGCTCATCACAAATATCAACAACCCCAGACTCAATTGGGATTGGGATAAGGATCTCAACATTAGACGATTCCGTTTCCGGAATAGTACTAAGATTCTCATCCCCCATTATGAGAGAGTCAACGGGTTCAACAATGTCTATATCAATAGAATCATCGACCTCTTCCAAAAGAACGTCACTTCTCTCAACCGGCGTGAGTGAAGAGGAAGGGTCGGAAATGGAAGGCTCAGAAACGGGAGTGGTTTCAGCCGATAAACTTGCATAGTATTCTTTCATTTGGATGGAATCCTCATCATCATCGTCAATGCAAGTCTCGAGCCATCGGGCACGTCTTTCAAGTGCTTGCTCCTCAATTCGTATTTCTTCAAGACACTTTTCAATCTGAGCTGCTCGTTTTTCTTCTTCGAGTAGTTCTAACATAGATCTTTCGTTACGAGATGCTCGATCTTCGGCAAGTAATTCACCATACGTTTTCTGATGAGGATCTTTATCCATAAATTCTTCGAGTATATTAATACATCTTTGGAAACTATCTTGAGGAATTTGCGGATGTTGTGGTTGAATTTCTTGGTATTGTGGAGGTGGGTCATAGGAATAGTCATAAGAAACTTGCTCGTAAACAATTGGATTTTGTATTTGACAATCGGAATTAACGTGTGGACCTCCACAATACTCACAACAGTATGATTGTTGTGACGAATACGGGGTAAGGTTCATAACCAAAGGTTGAGTTGTTAAATTGAACTTGACATTGAAAACCTTGGTGAGGACCACCACAATACTCACAAGAGTATGAATCTGGCTCATGGTACAGAGGTTGGTTCGGGAAATTGGTTGTCTCATAGTCAGGATTGTGGTGAAACTCGGTTCCTGATTTTCCATTGCTACAAGCGAGACAATTCCCACCATATTTGGGTCCGCTGCACCATATACACACGAGCTGATAAATCGAAGAATTATCCGGATAAGAGTTAGCCATTTCCATCATTTCCGTGATAGGCTCGGGTTCTTGAACGGAAGTCACCTCGGGCTCAGAAACATGTTCCATCTCCCTCACCGGAGAGGGAGTAGGAATCGAGGGTTCATCAAGATTATATTTCAAAATTTTTGACAAGGCTTCAAATTTTTCAATGTTGTTAAGAAAAGCACGATGTTCAAAGAAATCGTCTCCGTGAGAATTAAACATATAGAGGGTAAAAGAAAAGAATTATCGGGTTAAGAGGATACAAGAAGAATATTTTTGGGTTTTTAAAACAAATTTTGAAAAGGAAAATCTTTTTGGGTTTTTTATAAAAGGGATATGTACAAATATCAATAATAACTTCACGAGGAAGGATCTTCAAATGCACACGACTCGAGACGGAATACGAAAACTCGCTACAAGCCCTCCCCGGCAGCGGCGCCAAAAATTTATATGCAGCGAAAGAGACACGTCAAGCTTAACTTCACAAGCTAGCCACTTGTGAATGACTAACCGTAAGAAACTTAAAATGGCTCAGACACTGACCAATAATAGAAGTTTGTAGTATACGGGTAACTCAAACGTATTAGGTTTGAGCACCGAGATCGTTCCGAACGAGGGTTGAATGTAATTTCCAACTCACGTCTCGATTATCGGGATTCGAATGAGAAAAGGGGATAATATGAAGTTATCTAAACTACGGGATAAGGAAAGCATAAAGGATTAAAATCTATGGGGAAAACATAGGAATTAAGGCAAACTACGCAAATCTATACTAAAACGCAATAACGGAACTAAAACGAAACGTGAATAAAAAGCAATTACGTCTATTCTAACTCCTAAAAATAACCTAAAATTACTTTTACACTAAAAATGATATTAGAAAACTAATTATGAATTAAAAATATTTTTTAGGAATTTTCTTGAATTTATTCTAATTAAAAACTAATTGTTAACTTTAAAAATAAAACTAATTATCTAAAAATTATGAAAAAGAAAGGGAAAAATATGGAATTACTTTTCAAAAATCTAAAATATCACTAAAGACTTTTCCAAACTATTTTTATTATTTTCTGATTATTTTTTCTATTTTCTATGAATTTAATACTATTTAAATCTAATTTAAATTATGAAAAATTCCAAATAAAAGGGGAAAAATTGGGAAAAATATTTTTTATGCTTTTTATATTTATCTTAATTTATTAAAATTGAAAAATTATTTTTTGGAACTTTTTCTCAATTAATTGCAATTAAAGCTAATTAAAAATGATTAAAAACTGTTTTTTAATAAGAAAAATACTAAACAGTGTCTAAAAATTATGAAAACTTCAGGGAAATTCTAAAATCTTATTCTAAGGCTATAAAAAATATAAAAACTGATGCTTATGTGAGAGATATTAAGGCTGCAGTGTAAATGATCCTAAATAAGCACTTTGAAAAGAAGCTAATAAGCTCTAAAGTGAACCAAATGATAACAGAAGCTAAATTATACTATAATTACTCTAAAGCAACTATTGTAAGCTAATCCTAACCTCTAAACAGTGATCTATCAATGATTAAGCTAAATGACCACTTAAGCAAATCGGGTTTTACCCTACTATTTGAGCTGATTAAACTGCTTATCCAATAAGCTAAATTGAAAACCAAGACTATGGTTCTCAAGACCACCAACCAGAGATCATTTCTTCTAATTTTCAGCTAATAAGGACTTAAGATGAATAAGTAACAGATCAAACCAAAAGGCTGTTAAGGACAATATGCTACTGATGCAGTGAAAGATAAGGCAAAAGGTGCTAGTAATAGGCCTGAATTAAGCTCTAAAATCAGCTGATACTCTAGTCTATTTAAGCTTCAATACTGACATCCTACATCTAAGCTACTCCTTTACTAATCCTAGATAACCTTTTAACTAATAAGCAAACCAATCATCAGATGAAACATGAGCAAATAGAGACGATGTCGGCATTGCGTGATCATGAGCACATTTTTGATTGAAAATTAAGCTAACCAATCACCTCAAAATACCAAATAAGCTTTGAACACTTAAACTTGGATACAATAATAGCAAGTAAGCGGTAGAACTAACAAGGAACCTAATTTGGACCATAAAAACTGCTAGTAAACAAACTGCTATGGGACAGAACAAGTGCTGAAACAGATTTTGGATGTTGTAGAGATCACCATTTTGACTTGAAAACTCAGAGATTTTGACTGCAAAAGCTTTCAACAATAAAACTTAGACTGATTTAACCCATCTCTCATTTATCAAACTCCTTTAAACACAGATTAAGAGTTAATCCAAACACACCTTTAACATACTTATATTGAAACTAAACTTTGCAAACTGATGAATTGAGATTGTGACTGAATCAAAGCCAGTAAACTATCATTAAACTTAACCATTAACACAGATTAACACCATAAATTGACCAAAACTTGATTTGACTCTCAACTTTTACCCGAGTTGACTTTTATTGACTTTTTAAAGAAAATGCAGTTAAAGAAGGTTTAAGCAGCAACCAAGCTCACAAAAGCTTGAATAAGCTTTTCTGAGCTTGTTAAGACAATAATAAAAGCTTCTAAACAGAATCAAACTGAGATGAACAATTTACTATGAATTAATGAGAAGTACTTGAATGGCATTAATGAAAATGAGTTTACAATGAAAAAGTGAGATTACAACTATATAAACTACTTGAAAACAGTAAATGACATGAAAATTAATTGGTAACAATTTCCTAAAAACATAGAAATTGGACGACTTGCAAATGTGAGCCAAGGGTCCTTTATATAGCTGAGAGGAGAGGCCTTGGGATCCTTTTCAGAAGAGCCTAGAATGTCTATCCACAGCCACATGTTCATCCACTGTCACTAGCACCAATCAAAATGCTCCATTTGTCTTGATGAGGTGTCGTATCCAATGGAATGCTTCCATTTGGCCACGTAGGTAAGCTTATCTGAAACATCAGAGGTCTAGAAGCTAGGATAGATTCTTAGTACTAAGTGGTGTGTTTGGGTGTGGGTAAGAATGGTGGTGTTTGGGATGGGGAAGACAGGGTACTGGAAAAGGGCGCGTTTGTTTTGTTTATTATTGTTTAACTTTGGGTGGGTTTGTTGACCGGGTTAGTGTTTTGTTTGACCGGGGTGGATATTGGGTAATAATAGGTGTTCGGGTTAGGATAGCGGGTCAAGGGTTTAGAGTTATTAAATGTGGCCGGGTATAGAGGGTTTGAATTGGGCCGTGGCTAAGTTGGGCTGAAGGGATTTGACATAGTGAATTTTGGACTTAACTTGGACTAGAATGTGATCCAAGATGTAATATAGGGACTAATCTTGTATTTTCGGATTTTTGAGGGACCATAGATGTAAATCTGAAACCATCTTCAAAGGACTGAATTTGCCAACCTTCAAATAAACCAAGGGCCAAATTGCAATTTTTGAATCTTTAAGGACCATTTTTACCAATTGTTGAAACTTGAGGGGCCATTTTTGCCAATTCATAAAACTTTGATCAAATCTTCACAAATCATCCTCAGAGATTAGAAATCTTCATAAATGCATAATTCTGACCTTCCGGCTCAGCTTAAGCTCTCTTAATCTCTCGTGCTCGGATTTACGTCTGATTTGGTTCCTTTTTGCGTGTTTTTACATATCCATACCTGCACAAGCACAAACTCAAGAAAACCACAAATATTAGCAATAAACGGCTCTTTCTTGGTTATTTAGGGTCAGTTTTGATAACAAAAAGGTATGTGTTTTAGCACATACCATCTACCGACACTGAGTTATCTTTCAACAACTCATCCTTATCTTGATGATGATCAACATTGCCTTCATTATTCAGTACATCATCATCAGTGGGACCTTGCTTGTTAATGATGGAAGGAACAGAACCAGCTTTCCACTTTTCAACCAAATAGAACTCCTTAGGAGAATCAGCTTCCTTAGAAGGTGTCTCTGCCTCAGAATCCTTTTGTGTACCTGCATAAACATTAGTGGAAGTTCCTGCAATGATAGGCTCATAATTCATAGATTTGGTTAGCATATCAATGTTAAATAGCCAGTCTAGTCCTTTGGTCTCAACACTAGGAGTCTTTTCACTGAATTGAACATGTAAGTTCTCTTCAACAATTCTAGTCCTCCTATTGTATACTCTAAAGGCTTTGCTATTAGAAGAATAGCCTAAAAAGTATCCATCATCAGCTTTTTCTTGAAACTTGCCTAGGTAGTCTATGGTATTCAAGGTGGTAACAGGACACCCAAAAGGTTTTAGGAATGCAATCATGGGCTTCCTATCATGTAACAACTCATAGGGGGTTTTGGTATGAGGCTTCACTACCTTACTACATTACGCACATAACATGCGGTTCCTACGACAAATTTCAAAAGGTAGTTGGTAACTTAGACTCGACAACATAGTCCTAGCGACCTCAATTAGTGTTCTATTTTTCCTTTCGGCTACACCATTTTGTTGTGGTGTTCTAGCAACACTAAACTGCTCTCTATACCCTTAGCTACAGGCGATTCATCACATCATTCTTAAACTCGGTTTCATTATCACATCGATTGCCTTGACCTTATGGTTTACTAGATTTTCTATCTTAGTAATGAAACTCTTGAGGATCTCACTAGTCTCACTCTTAGCGACCAAAAAGTATACCCAAGAAAATCTACTATAATCATCGGTGATAACTAGGCAATATCGCTTATGATTCAAACTTTTAACAAAGGTAGGTCCAAATAAGTCCATATGAAGCATAAGCGATGGTTGTGTTATGGTGTTTCTGATTTTGGTCTTACAAGAAGCTCTATGTTGTTTTCCTTTTGAAAGGCACACTGAGTTCCTTACACTCAAAACCTTAGAAGGTAACCCTCTCACTAAGTTTCCTTTTACCAGTTTATTGATTGTTTTGTAATTGAGATGACCTAGCCTTCTATGCCACAATTTTGACTCATCCACAGATGCTTTAGCAAACAAACATGTTAAGGACCTATTTGGAAGAACATCTTTAAGATCAAAACAATATATGTTTTCCTTCCTAGGTACCCTAAGTTGTATAAACTTCTCATCAGGCATCTTAAACTTAGGAGACAACACCACACACTCAGTTTCACCAAAAAGTACCTAGTTTTTCTTATCAAACATTTGAGAAACACTTGAATAAATTATACTTAAGTCCACATGCAGATAGACTTTTCAAAGTCTAAATTCTAGATTCGATTGTGCCTCGCCAAGTATCTTTCCTCCCTTTGGATCATTGCCAAATGCCACATATCCTCCATCAAAAGCTTCAAAATCTTCGAGTTGCTCCCATCCCAAGTCATGTGCCCGAGCAACCACTATCAAAACTCCTTTATCCTTTAGCTCGGTTTGTAGATTGCCCCGCACATGAAATTAAACAAATTAGTTCCTTTTGTGGACCCAAGCCAATCTTGACTTGGGTGCATACATGCATCAAAATATTCAAATTTCTTTAGGTCCATTGATGCACAGATTGACATGATGTAAAACCTTGGTCTTAGGCTTCCATTGCCAACTTCGACGGCTTATATGACATAAAATGATTTCCAACCAACGTGTCGGTTATCACCTTTGGAATTTTTATAACCTCTTTTGTTTCGATGGTGATATTTTGCTTATCGATGGTTTGACTCTGCTTAGCCGTGTTTACGTTTTGCTTAGCGATGGTTGGAACCCATTTAGGTGCAAAGAATGACTATTGATTTTGTATTCCCATTCCTCATCAACACCGCTCTAGGAATCATATTCTTTGTTAGGATGAGGGTTTGTTTTCTTTAAAAGTTTTATGATTTACCCTCCTCCAATGATTCCAAACTTGTGGTGCTTTTTATTACAATTTCTCTGTAAGTGTTCAAAACTACCACATGTAAAACAAGCCTTTTAACACATTGAAACTCATCTTCTAACTTTGTTAGAAATTAGGCCATTAAAGTTTCTCGGTTTCCCCTAGGTATGTATCTTTTCATTTGTTCCTAGGCACTTCCTTGTACTCAACTACTCTCTTAGCTATTTAAGCTCCAAATCTAGGTACAAGGTTGACTTGGTGAGAATCAACTGTCTTAACTTTCTATCTCTTGTGCTTAGTTGATTCGGATCTATCTTCCTCGAATCGATTCCCAATCTTCAATTTTGGGAGCATCAGATGACTTATCAGAACCTATCTTAGGTGTTTCAGTCTTACTTATCCCTTCTACAGGTTTGTTAAAACTGAATTCACTACTAAATGACAGTTCTTTAGCAGGTGGTGCATGTTGCATAAGAGTGGGTGGTGGCATATTATTGTATCCTATCCTAGAACCCTTTTTCATTAAATGACTCTCTATAGATTTATGAACTAGATCAGAAGCAAATTGTGTTTTAGCTACCCTAACAACATGTTTTTCTTTTTCTTCTAGGGCCTTTTGTTTTACACTCTCTGCCTCTGCTAGTTTATTTTTAAGCATCTTAATCTCTCTATATTTAAGATCAATTTCACCACCTAGTATATTGATCTTATCTACATACTCAAACTCACATTTAATACAGTGTTTAAGCTTCTCTTCCACACTCTCTAGACCAACTCTATAACCTAAGTTGTCCAGAGTCAGTCTTTCTACTTCTTTCCTCATACTCTCAGTGATAGCTTTTTGAGATTCTAAGTTATCATGACATGATTTAAAAGAACAAGTAGATGTTATAGAATCATTAGATACCTCGAATCGAACGAGAAGATGAAGCATAGGACATAAGAGCAAAGTTATGCTCTTTTGAAGCTTCACTAGCAAGAAAAGTCGCATTGGGACCTTCTTCAATCGATCACTCAAGTCATAATCACCAATCCCATCTTGAGCAACCAAGGTCAAGAAAGGAGGCTCTTTCGTGGTCTTCTTAATGCCTTCAATTCTCTTAGGAGCTTGACATTCTCTAGCAAAGTGACCTTTCTTCTTGCGTTAAAGCATTCCATCTTGCTTTTGTCAAATCCACTCTCCTTTGACCATCATACTTAACCTGTCTTCCGGTTCTTCTCGAAACTTCCCCTTGGAGAGTCAACATTGCCATTTGCCATTGAAGATTAATCTCATTAAGATCAACGGGATCAATTTAATCTAGATCTTGATTCAAAACATTAACACTTGGCGATTAAATCGTGAAAAGCACAAATGGCACCATCATCGGCGGTATCACTAACGATGGTATTGTTTGCGATAGTCGTGGTTACTCCATATGCAGCGATGGTTACATCTTGTGAATTCATGTGATTAGTGGAAACAAAAGCAATGTTTTGATTAGCGAGAGGATGCATTAGCAAAGTTATTCTCGGACTCATAAACCTTCAAGTTGTTGAAGAGATTGTCCAGAGTCATCTTATCAAAATCCACCTTATTTCTCCACACAATTGTATGAATAGCCCATTCGGATGATAAACTCCTAATGAACTTCAAATTAATATCTTCTTGAAGAACCTTGTAATCCACTGACTTCAGTTGGCTGATAAGTTTTTGAAGTCTATTATATGTGCCATCAAGTTTTTCTCCACTAAGAGCAGTGAAGGTTTCAAATTGATGCTTGAGCATATTCATCCTTGACTTTTTTGTAGCTTCATTACCAGCAAACCTTATTTCAAGAACATCCAATAAATCTTTAGCAGACTCATATTGTTCAAAGTCCAAAGCATACTCATTAGGTATTCCCATGGAGAGAATATTGTGAGCTTTGATCTCCAGTTTCCTTTTAGCTTTATCAATTTCACTAACAATAGCTATCTCTTGACCATCCTCACCCTTCTTAGGAAGAGTGTCTCCTTTTTCAACGACATCCCAGATAGCATAATCAATCATACTAATGTATTGCCTCATTCGCATTCTCCAGATTTGATACTCACCATGCTTGAGCATGGGTACCTTTGAAGCAGTCACCATGTGAGTTTCGTCACACATCTTTACTTACTTGAATAAAGCTTAATAGAACTTCTTCTTGGTTACAGTTTCTAGATCACAAGCTCTGATACCACTTGTTGATCCCAGTTGAGCAAATGATCTAATATAGAAACTGACTTGGAATAAAAGCTTATTAAGTATTACGCGGAATTTAACACTTAATCTTAAAAAGAAGAACAATAAACATTCAACACCTCAATATTATTTATTAATACGAATACTCTTACAGTATTAGGGTTTTGCAACCTTGAAGTGTATCGACCTTAGATATAGAACATACGTATATCTAATCTAACCTAGAACCTCCTTTTATAGGCAAAGGAGTCCTATACATTATACAATACGTAACCTACAAGATAAATATCTTTTCCATATTTATCTAATACAAAACACTAAACCGACTATACAAGACTAGCAGTGGTTACAATACATTATCCGTGGTTACATAATACTACTAGCCGTGGTTTGTCTTCATCAGCGGTTCCATCCTTCTGTCCGTGGTTATATCAACCTTGTCTGTGGTTCCAGCACTTAGAGTAATTCTTGATCCAAGGAACCTAAAACCCAACAATTGTGGAGTTTGTTAAGACTCCTTGAGATCGTTTTGAGCCTCTAGGGTTAACAATAACGATAGTAATAAACTTGTACACGCAGCGGAATAAAACAAATCAAAGTTATTGACACAAGGTTTTTCATTATAATCACTCCAAGCCTCATATATTATTTGATCAGAATAATACGGTGACACTTAACTTGTAACAGGGATCAAAGATCCTTGAAGCTAAACTACACAAATCCTAGGCGTCCACTTAGAGGACTTGACGCCTAGACACACACACACACACCTTTAATGACTACATATTGGAAGACATGTATATAAAACCTACACCCCATGTCCTCTTTATATACTAGAGGATTAGGGTTTACAAATCTCTACGAAGGACTAAATAATAAATCTTCTTTTTCAAGCAAGTCCTTCCATCTTTTTGTAGATTTCTTCTTGTCACTTTAAGTCCTTGATGTTTCATTCTTATCATCGAATCAATAAACCCAAAAATCTTCCTCTATTTGATGATGACAAAACAAACACGGTTCTTGTACGAACTCCCCTAGACAAAGTAGCAGAAGTTGAGATAATTAAATCTCACCATGAATGAAACATTCTTGTCTTCCTTTGTCTTCCTCTTAATCCATGCCATGCCACTCAAACATCTCTTCCCCTTTTTGTTATCAACAAATAGAGAACATATGCAAACTTGATCTTGACCACCACGAATCAATACCACACATCCAATTCATCCTTCCAATGTCTCAAATTACCTTCCATGAAGTTTTTCGCAACTAAAAATGAACTTGAAACAGTAGAAATCTAAATCATCAATAGTAATACTAATCAATAGTAGTAAGAATCAAAAACTTCCCCTTTAGTGGTGCATGAACATCAAATGATTCTTCAAATCAGAAGCTCCTTGTAATGATCACTTGTGAAGAAAACCAAATATAACGAATTTGATGAAGAAGTAGAATAACCCAAACTTGCATCTTATGTCTTGTTTATCCACGTGACTCGAATGTATACTAACCAATGTATATGGAGACCGCAATCTCTTGACAATAATCACTGAGCACAATAACGTCACTCCTTTAAGTGTTATGTCAATTCTTCGTCACAATCATTGAAGCACGAACAAGTTACCTTAAAAGTAGGTATGATCCTTTTAAGATATAATAAAACACGTATCCAAGTAATTCCACTTCAGCTTCAAATAAGTGATAAATAATCCTCTTCGTAATCAATTCTTCAATAAAACCGAAAACGAGCTTTTTAAAACTTTTAAGAACAAATTCCAAACTCCTTGTGTGTGTGAACCAAAATCTCATGTGTGTGTAAACCATCCAAACTCCAAACTTTATCCGAGAACCAAAAACCATGTATTATCCGATATCGAGTAATATAAGCAGTAAAACAACATATATCGGATAACATTAGCACTAGAAAAATTTTCTCGGACAATACAAACCAAGCCTGTTAGCAACACTTTTTCTGTTACAAGACTGTCACAAATCTGTCACTACATTGCATTCTCCTTCCTCCCATAGCAATTAGCGACAATTTTTCTGTCACTAAACTGTCGCAAATCAGTTGCAAAGTTGAAACCTCCTTCATGTATTCAAACCAAATAAACAATACTTAATACTTTTGCAACCAGTGTTCCAAAAAAAAATTTAAACCACCGACCCTTTTCAATATAAAATCACTACCGTCCCATGTGACACCATACTAAATCTACCAATTCATGTCAACAATAGCAGTAGTTTCATCATAAACTAGCAGTGGTATCGAGTCTTGTAGCAGTGGATACAAAGTACTAGCAGCGGTTACAATCACGATGGCAGTAGGTAACTTATCATAACAGCAGTGGTAACAAAAACACTAGCCGTGATTACGAGTGACGCATCAGTTGTTCACCTCGAGCAATAGTGAGTGTCGATATCAAGAGCAGCATAAAGAAAGCACGAGCAGCAGATATCATTATCGAATGAGTAGCAGTAGTATGCACATGATTAACAGTAGATACGCTAGATGGAGCAGTAGTACAAACGCAACCACAACTGCTTTAAATATTGACGGCATCAAGGATCCTTGGACCACAATTTTAAACGCAATTACTACTGCTCTAAGTAATATTATATATACATACTATAGCGCGAGGGACTTCCAAACCATATAAGTTTATTCTAACTTTTTTTAAGATTATTTTTTTGGGCCTTTTTAATTAGCCCATTAATCTTGACACAAGATGAATACATACATAAATAAATAGATCAACCATATGTGGATTGTTTAAATTATGTATCTTTTCCACCGCTCCACCGCTCCATTGAAGCATCCTAAAGATAAATCTGTTGCGCCGACATCTCAACGACCTTCGATATAATCAACTCCCATCTTCAGGTTTCAAGTAAGTTTTCTTTTTAAGATTGTTTAATCTTTGGTCCATTTTTCTTTGAAAAGCTTAGGGTTATGAATTTTGTGTTAGGTTTCAGTAGCCTTAAGATTTTTTATGAGGTTTCAGTAGCCTTAGTTTTTGGTCCATTTTTTTGGTCGACACTCACTTCGGTTTGAATGGGACGAGTGGGATTATGTTGGGGTACAAGTGGTTTGGGTTTCGTGATTTGTTCCTTTGTCTGACTAAGTGGTAGGGAAGGATAGATGCAATTAACTTTATTAATCTATCTTCTTCCTTTTAAAAAAGCCTTCTGCGTTTTCAGGTTGTGTCGTATGACAGATACGGAGAGGAAGAGTAGCAACCCATGGTTTAATCCTTAAATGGCATGTAAGACTGGAAATATTTCAGATTTTTCTCATCATTTAATTGTGGGTTTCGATGATTTATGACTATTGTGTTACGATCTTTTGTGACAGGGAAGCTGAGGACTTGAAAGGGCTTTTCTTTGTGATTTTGAATCAAAAGTCGACAAGCCGATGACAATGATTTAAGGTATTCTTTGTTATGTTTTGTGTATAAAATTAGCTACGGAACAAGATGACTTATAATACTCTTTTGGCTTACATGTTAGTTTGTGATTAGTTGAATGAACTAGGTGGAATTAGTGTTGGCGACGTCTTTGATAAAAGTATTGACGAAATATGTATTCTGGTAAGTTTATTTTTGTGTCGATTAAACTATTACAAGCAGTGTTTTATATTTTTTAATTAACTTTTGCAATGAAAATAGGCTGCAGGAGGCAAAAATGAAGAGGAAGAAGAGGTGATGTTGAGGATTTAGTACTGAAGGTATACGCTACTCATATGTGATTGATATGATGTGAACTTACAAAAAAATTACTGTCATTTCGGTATAAAATTCTGATTGACTTAGTCATGTCGTGTTATACTTTAGCTCCTGGTACGTGTGTGTCATCCCAATCATACTAAAGTCATCGATATAGTGAAAAGGTTAACCCAACTAAAAAAATGCTTTACTGGTGGCTCTCAGCCTTATGAAGATTAGATTTTTCTTTTTTGTGTTACATATCAGTTGATTAGTTGTTTTTATAGCTGATGACTATTTGACATACATTATTTCCATATGCATTACAATTGAGTCCACTTTTCCCTACACACTAATTTGTAAAATTTAATTTCATATACATGGATTGGGTGTGTAATAAAAATGTTCTTTGTTTAAGTTGAATATCAGTTAAGTAGAGGTTGTCTAGACAAGTATTGTACGTATTTGTATATCATTTAGTGTTCAGTGTTGTTCTAGACAAGTATTGTACGTATTTGTATTCTGAATTTGTTGTTTACTTATTGTTTTAGACTTTTTTTATTTATTTATATTAATGGAAATTTTGTATGATGTTATAAAAAAAAGGTTACGAGTGTGTTGCAATACCTTTTGTTTGATTTAAAGAAAAGTTTAGAAAGGTAGATGACGTTTATGAGTTTGTATATATCCATGTAACCGAGCGGGATATGCAGGACACGTATGAATCACCGTTTAAACCTGGATTGCAGGAGGTTGAAAAATAGATTACAAACATGGGAGTATTGCCTATTGAGAATTCTTTGCGATGTAGCATTTACCGAAACTATGATATTTTACGTGCACGCCTAAAAATATCATGTATACATTTCAACAATATCGTGGTAAAAATGAAAATAGAAAGAAGTTGTATTGGTATTGCAATGTATTGCATACATCAGAGGAACCATATAACATGCACATAAATAATCGATTAAAAATAATGAAATCGATAATGTGACTAAATCTTAAAATTGTCCTTTAACAGGTCGACCGTGGGGTCTTTGATGTGGACTTGATGAAGTCTCATTGTTTACAAGGTCTATTCGGCTCAGCGCGGCAATAATTTGCGCCGGGCGAGAAGGAGGTTGGTTCTCAAATAGACAAGACCACTAGGTACCTCTTGTTGTATCTATTATTTTATCGTTAGATGTTTGTAATATTGCTAAACCCATTTACATTTAGGTAATATATTATGTTTTCCACTATTTATATGATTTTTTTACAAAAGTTACGTAGTTTACAATGCCTTCCTTTTCTAATTTTGCATGCACACAACCTAAAATTGTACGCATAAAAGGTCCCCAATAAAAATACATTGGCAACTAATCTGTTGATTCATCTTGAATAGCGCAGCTGACCCATTTCCACCAATGTTACCAGATATTCATATCCCCAAGGACAATGATGAAGTCACATCATCATCAGCGACTCAGCCTGCAGTAGAAGAAAATGTTGTGACAGAAATGCCAGTTGGAAGCATAATGCCCCCTCCGACACGAGTCCTGCTGCAACTTACGTGTATAACAAACGTGTATGCAATTGGTATGATGTATGTACATAAAGACATGGTCCTCAAATATGTAAAGTAAGCGTTAGGACGTAAGTTGCTTTAACCCAGTATTGTAGAATTTGTATGTTTCCCACCACTGATTTTTGGCATAAATCAATGTACCTGAATTATATTCATGACGTCACAAGTATTGTTGACCCGTTTGCTTCAAGTCTATATGCGACATATCAGGTGCGTCAAGTCAAAGCCTAAACCTTTTCCTATCCGATAGACAAAGGTTTGTTGTACTTTTTGTGGTTTAGTTTTTTTGGTTCAATTTACGTTACATTTGTTTTTCATACTGCTATTGACAAAAGGTTGGGATCTTTATCATGTGAGTGTTAATTGAACGTATAATCCAGGGTTCGGGCGTGCTAGAATCACTTAATTGGGTTCGGGTTTGCTGGAATCATGGAATTGGGCAAACTGTTCCAATGCCAATCAGGGGCATATCACAGTTTACTGGTAAGGGTTTCAGTACAGATATACGACAAACGTTATTTGCAACTCATTGTTGTTCAGCTGTTCGGTCTTGATACAAGTGCAAAAAGTGTTGCATCCCCTGAGTATACATGAGCAGAATAGCATGTGAGGCACCGGTGCCTTAATCTATTTGCAGGTGCGGAAATGGTTGCCAAATAATTTTTTCACACGCGATGTATACTAATGAATGTCCACTGGAAAAAATGCAGTTTTTATTCTGCATGGGCGCGGAAGAGGTGGCAGACATACTGAATCCATTACAGGTTGTTCGGCGCCACAAACAGGGCCTGAAATGGGTAAACCCCAGACAAAGAAGATCACCTTTTGGTACATAACTTTCACACCTACCCTGCGTCGACTATTGTACGGGAAAATGATTATATAACATCTCACATTCTCATTCAGATACTTAAATTAGCGAAAGTTTAATATAGAAACGTAACTATTGTCGAACACTATTTTTGATACATAGCCATTCAAACAGAATTCTTACATTATGCTACAACTTTTGATGTTTCGGATTGTTGTTAATGTGAACATATGTTTGTGATACAGTTTGTTGAGACTTATGAATAAAGTGTGGAAACACCCCGCCTTGCGGCGGGTTCAAATTACTTGTTACAAGTATGCATGAACCTGTAGCCACCGACCAATTGGAGTATAGAATTAATTATAGGCACCGTCCAAGCATGATAACTTTAGTAAATTTATTTGAGCAAATCAGAGATATTATGTACCCATGTTGAATTATAATACTCATTCAATGCCCAAATTATATTTACCAGTCTACAATTAAATCATAAACCAATGAAATCGATTTGTACCATGAACAAATTTATACTCGACAAATCCCTTTTATTATACTCCGTATCTTCTTCGAACTAGCCTTTTTCTGCAGCCAACTTAGACAATGAATAACTTTTTATTCAAAGATCAGATCGACGATCCCTTCAGTGAAAAGTTAGATTGATATATAGAGAACGTCCACCAAAAATTTTGTTACGATCCAACGGTTAACGAAAAAGTTATCGCCGTTTCAAAACAGTGCTGCAGAAAGTTGCGAATTTTGCAAAAAATCGATTTTCTTCATTCTTTTTCGCCAAGAAAACTTGTGAATCCCTAGGTAACGAGCTCCCCAAGCTCTGATACCAATTGTGAAGTTTGTTAAGACTCTTTGAGATCGTTTTGAGCCTCTAGGGTTAACAATAACGATAGTAATAAACTTGTACACGCAGCGGAATAAAACAAATCAAAGTTATTGACACAAGGTTTTTCATTATAATCACTCCAAGCCTCATATATTATTTGATCAGAATAATACGGTGACACTTAACTTGTAACACGGATCAAAGATCCTTGAAGCTAAACTACACAAATCCTAGGCGTCCACTTAGAGGACTTGACGCCTAGACACACACACACACCTTTAATGACTACATATTGGAAGACATGTATATAAAACCTACACCCCATGTCCTCTTTATATACTAGAGGATTAGGGTTTACAAATCTCTACGAAGGACTAAATAATAAATCTTATTTTGCAAGCAAGTCCTTCCATCTTTTTGTAGATTTCTTCTTGTCACTTTAAGTCCTTGATGTTTCATTCTTTATTGTTTTGTATCATCGAATCAATAAACCCAACAGCTTTTAACTCCAAAAGACTACACACTAAAACTGAAAAATTCGGATTCTATATATAAGCTTACAATCGCGACGGCGTCACCTTATGATCTGTGACGCCATCGGGTCGCCGTCATTAGGGTTTCGTCTTGGCCACGTTAGTCTTGCGACGGCGTCACCTTATGCTTGTAACGCCGTCCCTTCGGTCTCGGCGCGTCTCGATCAAATCTAGGCCGTCTGAGTTGCGACGACCTACTCTTTTAAAACCTGACACCGTCACTTGAAAATAAGCAATTTGGCTACTGAGCCGTCACAAAAGTGATGCGACAGCGTCACAGTTAAGCAGTGACGCCATACCCTTGTATTTCAGCAGCTTGAGTGTCTCGATTCTTGAATTTGGCCATTTTCTTCGTATATCCGCGCCTTTTCGGCCAAATAAGTGTCATTCCAGCAATTTGCCTTCAAGAGACCTAAAAAGTGAAAAGAAACGATATTTAATAATAACGGATTCAAAAGTGATCAAATAAGGGCTTAAACGACCCCTCTAAAAGGTACATTTTAAAACCTTATCACTCCCCTTAACCTTTGTCGTGTCTACCCATATTGCCTTCGAGAATTGTTTAGCCCTTAACTCTAGTGGTGGAGATTTGTGTAACCGCCAAGCTTATGATAGAATACATGCTTACAAGCACAAGTTCTAGAATAAATAAAATCACATTTATATGGATTTACGCTTGTTTTCTACACTCATAGCAAAAGATTCTAAGCATAAAAGATGTATGCTAATAAGAAATAGGCTCAAATCCTCACAATTTAGTGGAAAGGGTATAATATGTGCTAGCAAATGTTTATCGATCCGAATGGATTGCAATAGTAATGGATTGAACACATCTCAAGTTTCAAATATTACCAATTTTACCGGTGGAATGATCCATTATTCTAATAGATAATCCTAAAAGTGTGAAAACAACTAGATCACAAGGCAAACAAAATTTTAAATTTAAGCATGAAAACTCTAATTTTCCTATTCACCCCCACACTTAAGTTAGACATTGTCCTCAATGAAAACGAACTTCAAAGTATAGAAATAGGAAAATAGAGATGAAACCAGATATGTCAACGAGTTTATCGACTTAAAATTCTTTCTTCATTCCTAGCGTCCACTAGAGAAATCATCACCGCACACAATCTTATAAACAAACAAAAGGTTTTATTAAAGGATGGCACCCCACACTTAAGTTCAACCAAAGGTTAAAACTTTGGGAGTGACCATAGAAAATCAAATCAAAAACACGGGTTGCCTCCCGAGAAGCGCTTGTTTTATTATGAGTCATCACCGACTCGAATCTTCCCCGGTTAGGATACTTTGACCATACGGTTCAAATGGGAATTTCACTCTTAAACGTTGAGGGTATGGAATCTTTGGTTTGTACTCCACAATGGATGGGAATACATTTGATTCTTTTGGTTTGACCAAGTGAAAGTCCTCTTTGTTATCTCGAACATTTGGTCGATTTCATTAGAAATGAGGACGGTGGCGGATCTTTATGATTTTTCGGAGGATCATCGGACTTTCCACTCCAAAGTGAATATTGCATCCACATTCTCAAGGTGAGTTAAAGGAGGTGGCTTAGTCCTACCGTTTTGATTTAAAGAAAGCGGATTTTGTGGTTTAGACCATTTGTCTATCTTTCTTTCCAGTTCTCCATTCCGGTTGTCACCGATTTTGTTGAACTTCTCATCACCAACATGATTTGAAATAAATTCGGGACCTTTTAATTGAGTCATTGGGATATGCATGGTGCAATCCTCAAGAAAAGGTAACACGGTTGGTGAGTTAGACATGATTTGGTTCAGATTTGGCGTGGTTGGAATATGCTCGGTCTCGTCCTCTTTGATAAATTCATCCTCACCCTTATCGTTCTCGTATTGAATTGAGGGTGGTTTGTAGACAAACTCATGTCTAGAGTTGGAATCGTGGTGTAAGGAAGAGATTCAACGTGATGGACTTCTGTTCCTTACTTAATCTTTCTATCCTCCTCTCCAAGTCTTGGCTTATCGCTTGTTGGTTCCTTCTTCCTTGATCGACTTTATGTTCCAATTCAACCAATGTGTTCGTCATATTCTCATTGGCTTTTGTTTGTTGGCCATCCATTCTCTCATCATCTCCTCGGTGAGGTTTTAGGTGTATTGAAATGTTGTGATGGATGAGGTATTGTATTCCATGACCGATATCGAGGATATGTATGGGTTGGGTTGTGGTATGGAAAGAGTACAATTTACGGAATTTTGGTGGTGATATCCTGGGTGATATCCTTCATGTTGGGCGTGGTTCGCTTCCATGGGATCACACATCGGCGTGTCATCCTCGGCATCGTGGTTTGAAGCTTGGTGATTATTTCGCAGTTCCATCATCTCCCTCCGTATGCTTATGAATTGAGTATCGATGTTTGTAGAGAGAGCTTCCAATTTCTCGATCAACGAGGCATGATCGGTTTTGATGTTGCTTCCACCGGCGGAAACAACGATATTCGGATTGGAATCGTTCGAGAAATTACTACTTGTGAAGATAGCGTTGACATACTCGTTTCTTGTTTGTGGTGGATGGTACGTCTTATCATTTGATGGTTTTGGGTTGGATTGGGTATTACTTGGCAATGAACCAGATGGTCTAGAGGAATGTTGGTCAGAAAATCTGCCAAACTTGTTTTCAAGATCTTGGATAGATGCTTGATGATTTTTCTGTCCTTGCTCAACTTTGGCTTTGAGATTGAAAAATTGATTTTTGATAAAATCATTTGCGGATTTTGAGCGACCACGAATTCTCTCATGGTTTTCTCGAATTCGGTTTCTTCCATCTTTTGTCGGGATTTTGTGGTGGTGGATCGTCGGTTCGTGGTTGAGAATCACGGTTGTCATCCCTTGGTCGGCGATCTTGCCAATTTCAATTTCGACCGTAATAATTACTACGATATCCTCCTCCACGGTATCCTCCTTGATCATAACTCGCTTCTCCTTCCTTTGGTCCACCCATAGGTTTATCGTCGCACTTTTCGGACGATGGATGATTTCCTCCACAATTGTTGCATCCGTCTCGCATTTCCTTCATTTCATCTTTGATATCTTTGTATTGAGTCGATTTTTGAGGTTAACGCTTCCATCTTCTCCATGAGTTTTGAGGTATCGGTGTTTTCGACAAAAGCAACGGTTTTCGGAGAGGTTTGGTTTTGGAATCTTTGGACCAATCAAGTTTGAGAAGTACTCGATCTTGAGCAATTGATGTGCATCGTTGGGAGTCTTATAGAGAAAAATTCCTCCAAAGATCAAGGATGCCTTGAGAGATTTCATCTAGTCCATGGTAAAAGATTTGGATAATGGTTCCTTTTGATAATCCATGTCCATGACAACTCTGAAGCAAATCTTTCATTGAAGCCAAGCTTCGACAAGTGATTCGTTTGGGTTTTGGTTGAAAGCACGAATTTCTCCCATTAATCGATCAAACATGGCGGTGGAAAGAATCGGCTCACAAAAGCTTGCCTCATCTCCTCCCAAGTATTGATGATTCCGGGTTAATTCATTGTACCATACTTTAGCATCTCCGCGAGTGATGATGGGAAAAGTTTGAGTTTGATGGCATTGACATCGGTGTCGCCATAACGGAACATGCCGCAAATTTCGATGAATTCGCAATGTGCTTATGCGGATCGGCCAGCGCACGCCATCGAATTGTCGGTCTTTGATCATAGAAAGGTGATGTCCTTCACGGTGAAGTTGTCACCAAGGTTAATAGCAACAATAGCACTTTCGGTGTTGGTGCTACGGTTCGATTGGTTCCCACATGGGTTGATCGTCCGCCATGGGAAAAGGTAAATTGGTGAAAGGGTTGAAAACAACTTTGGCTTCTATGAGGTTATCAAATGGTGGGTTTGGTACTCTTGGTACACGATTTTCCAATGGTATGAAACGTGTTCTCCTTCTTCTTCGAATCAATCGTTCGGGGTTGGTAAGAGGTGTAATTGGTTCTATTCCTGCTGCTCGAGTGTTCATACAATGTCCTAGAGAATCCAGGCAATATCTAAACACACGGACAAACAACGAAAATAGTTTTATATGGAGCAGAGAGTAGGTAACCGGATCGGTTGCGGGATGCGACCGATCGGTTAGACCTAGATGGGTGATGGGTAAAATTGTAACCGATTCGGTTGAGGGCAACCGAATCCGGTTAAGGTTTCGAGAATTTTTTTTTTTTTTTTTTTTTTGGGTTGAATCGACTGAGGGAAATTCAAAACTTGTTGAAACACAATCAAATCCCCGGCGTGCGCCTAAAACTTGATGTGCCGGTTGGTGCAAGTTTTAAATTTATAAAGGTGAATTACCAATATTACCAATAACACATACGAGCAAGTATACTCGTCCGTTATAGCAAGATTATGAAGGTAAGTCGGGATCGTTCTCGAGGATTTGAGTGAATCTAAACACAAGTTTGAATTAACGGAGTCTATCCAAAACATATAACAAAGCAAATAGATATAATGAAATTCGGATGATTAAAACTACACTTGCTTAAACTAGTTTCATATCATAGATTAATGTGATTGTGTTAACCTCTTAACATGTTGGTTATGATAATTAGTTGGTGTACTAATCTATTGTTCTTACAAGTTAAACTTTGATCAAGAGTTTAGTTTATAAAAACAAGCATTAAGTTTAACCAATCAATTCAAGATCAATTCAAGTTTCATAAGTCTACTTTCATAAACTTAAACACAAAACATCCACTTGTTCATCAAATTGCTTAAGAAATGGTCAATACAAAAGGTAACCGATCATAGACAAAAGGCTACAATTGATTCTCAACAACTAATCTTACGACCATTTAGATGTTTCCAACCAATCCAATTTGATAATCAAAAGCGTTTCTATTACAACCACACCTTAGTTCCTTTGTATAATCAAGAATAATGGGTAAAACAATCATCCATAGACAAAATGATTATGACTAGTTGAATAACACGAAGTTCTTTCGACCCCAACGATTATTGACAATTAGCCAAACTTGATTAACAAATGTCACTATGAAACTTTAGCACAATTGGATCTTAGAATCAACTTGAAATTGAATTAAAACATGTTAACACAATCACTAACTAATCATATGATAATCAACATCATTTAAGCAAGTGCATAAAGAAACTAGCCACTCATAGCAAACATAAACATAAACTCATAACTTTGAACATTAGAAAACATGATTAAAGGTCTTACAATGATTGGAATAAGATTACAAATGATGTAGTAATGATTCCCAAAGGATTGGTGTTGACTTCTTGATGGTTTGACCTCCAAATGATGACTTCTTGGACCTCCAAAGTTTCCTGGAACTTTATGAACGAATTTAGGCTTTGAGAGAGTAGTAGTGGTGGTAAGATAGGTGTGAGAGAAGATCTCTCAAGTTGTGGTGTATTTGGATGATGAAAACATACACAAATGAGTTCTATTTATACTACTCTCAAGCCCTGGGGTTATAAATGCTCAACTTGGTCACCAAGGAGCTTGGAAGGACTAGAATACATGAAGGAAGGACCTAGAATCGTTTGGAACAAGTTTGGAACCTTAGTGATGGAAAAATGGTGAAACAGGACCTCCAACCGGATCCGGTTGAGCTCCAACCGTTCGGTTGGTCTCGTGACAATTCTCCAACCGGATCCGGTTACGGGTCTCGACCGATCGGTTGGAGCAAAATCATAAAAGTCATAAACACGAAAGTTGTAGATCTTTCTCTTAGCTTTCCGTGGCCGTGAACCGGGGGTCAAACGGAGTCCGTATGCAAAAGTTATGGCCAAAATGGTGAAGGTGTGTCGGGAACAACGAGTCTTCCAATATCTTTTCGTTTAAGCTTCTTTTCTTCATTTCTTTCTCGTTTTCCTTCTTGAACTTTATTCTTGAGTCTTTGGACCACTAACTTGATGACTTTATCTTCTCGAATATACTCCACAAGTCTTGCTTTGGTCGGGAATTCTTCATATATGGAGAAATCTTCGTATTTTACTTCTTTTTCCGTCTTTTTCTCCACTTTCCGTACTTGGCTACAAATGAACTAGCAAACGCACTTTGATACGATTAAGCAACAAAAGCATATGATTATAACCAAATAACATACATAAAAACACGGATAACGCTACTAAAACATGCACAATTAGGCGTTATCAAATTCCCCACACTTAAACTTTGCTTGCCCTCAAGCAAATCTAGGAAAAACATCCACTGGTACAAGATCGTGATTATGAAAAATGTGATGCAAATCAACCAAGTATAAATACGAGAGAGGATTCATCAATTATGCTTTATAAAGGTGAAACATCAAGATGTTTGACAATATCCAATGATTTTCTTGCATGATTAACATTTCAAAACACCTCACGAAAAAGGAACGAAATATAATTCACTCAATCACTCATTTTTTAGTGGAGTAACAAGATAAATCACACTCATTGCTCAGTCATGATTAGATTATTACCATAAGCTTGTACAAGAAACAAAACTCCACCGACGTGGCGTGAGCACCAAGTAAAAACATCTAAAGAGGGCTTTTATTCGGGTTATAATGATATGGCTAAGGGTTAAGGGTATGGATAAGGCATGGGAATGTTTATGAAATTGGTGTTAAAATAAAAATGAAATCAAGTCTAATACCCATGTTGCTAGCTACCAAACATTCCACGAACCAAATAAATGATTATAGCTTTGCTTTCTTCTTTTCCACTTTCCACAACTTTTTGCTTTGCCATGACAATTGTTCTTCGATCATAGCACATTGGCTATTATTTCCATACTTTCAACACAACTTTTTTTTTTTTTTTTTTTTTTTTTTTTTTTTTTAACATAACATAACGCATGGCTCAATCAATCACATAGGATGTGGTACTCATAATCATTTGAACAATCTTCACTTTCATGAAACTAGCAACCAACCGTTTAGACATTGATATGGGGTAGGCTAAGGTTTAAAGTGTAAAATCTTTTGTATTTTCGGGTGAAGCAAAATGAAAAGGATGGCTCGGAAGGTGTAACTAGGGGTATCTAGTGCTAAAATGAGCACTACAAATGGGTCCATGTGGGTGGTTAACTAACCAATGAGGCTAGCTAATATATCATTAGATGTAAAATGGAAGGCCATTTGGGTTAAATCCTAAGGTGCCTCTTTATCACACGAATTCACTTATATCGCACGAATGCAATCTCACTGCGGTCTGGTAATGATTTACAAGCACAAGTTCTAGAATAAATAAAATCACCGGCACACTCATAGCAAAAGATCCAAGCATAAAAGATGTATGCTAATAAGAAATAGGCTCAAATCCTCACAATTTAGTGGAAAGGGTATAATATGTGCTAGCAAATGTTTATCGATCCCAGAATGGATTGCAATAGTAATCGGAACACATCTCGAAGTTTCAAATATTACCAATTTTACCAGTGGAATGATCCGATTATTCTAATAGATAATCCTAAAAGTGTGAAAACAACTAGATCACAAGGGCAAACAAAATTTTAAATTTAAGCATGAAAACTCTAATTTTCCTATTCACCCCCACACTTAAGTTAGACATTGTCCTCAATGAAAACGAACTTCAAAGTATAGAAATAGGAAAATAGAGATGAAACCAGATATGTCAACGAGTTTATCGACTTAAAATTCTTTCTTCATTCCTAGCGTCCACTAGAGAAATCATCACCGCACACAATCTTATAAACAAACAAAAGGTTTTATTAAAGGATGGCACCCCCACACTTAAGTTCAACCAAAGGTTAAAACTTTGGGAGTGACCATAGAAAATCAAATCTGAAACACACGGGTTGCCTCCCAGAAGCGCTTGTTTATTACCGAGTCATCACCGACTCGAATCTTCCCCGGGTTAGGATACTTTGACCATACGGTTCAAATGGGGAATTTCAGCTCTTAAACGTTGAGGGTATGGAATCTTTGGTTTGTACTCCACAATGGATGGGAATACATTTGATTCTTTTGGTTTGACCAAGTGAAAGTCCCTCTTTGTTATCTCGAACATTTGGTCGATTTCATTAGAAATGAGGACAGGTGGCGGATCTTTATGATTTTTCGGAGGATCATCGGACTTTCCACTCCCAGTGAATATTGCATCCACATTCTCAAGGTGAGTTAAAGGAGGTGGCTTAGTCCTACCGTTTTGATTTTGTGGTTTAGACCATTTGTCTATCTTTCTTTCCAGTTCTCCATTCCGGTTGTCACCGATTTTGTTGAACTTCTCATCACCAACATGATTTGAAATAAATTCGGGACCTTTTAATTGAGTCATTGGGATATGCATGGTGCAATCCTCAAGAAAAGGTAACACGGTTGGTGAGTTAGACATGATTTGGTTCAGATTTGGCGTGGTTGGAATATGCTCGGTCTCGTCCTCTTTGATAAATTCATCCTCACCCTTATCGTTCTCGTATTGAATTGAGGGTGGTTTGTAGACAAACTCATGTCTAGAGTTGGAATCGTGGTGTAAGGAAGAGATTCAACGTGATGGACTTCTGTTCCTTACTTAATCTTTCTATCCTCCTCTCCAAGTCTTGGCTTATCGCTTGTTGGTTCCTTCTTCCTTGATCGACTTTATGTTCCAATTCAACCAACAGGTTCGTCATATTCTCATTGGCTTTTGTTTGTTGGCCATCCATTCTCTCATCATCTCCTCCGGTGAGGTTTTAGGTGTATTGAAATGTTGTGATGGATGAGGTATTGTATTCCATGGTGATATCGAGGATATGTATGGGTTGGGTTGTGGTATGGAAAGGAGTGCAATTTACGGAATTTGATGGTGGTGATATCCTCCGTGATATCCTTCATGTTGGACGTGGTTCGCTTCCATGGGATCACACATCGGCGTGTCATCCTCAGCATCGTGGTTTGAAGCTTGGTGATTATTTCGCAGTTCCATCATCTCCCTCCGTATGCTTATGAATTGGGTATCGATGTTTGTTGAGAGAGCTTCCAATTTCTCGATCAATGAGGCATGATCGGTTTTGATGTTGCTTCCACCGGCGGAAACAACGATATTCGGATTGGAATCGTTCGAGAAATTACTACTTGTGAAGATAGCGTTGACATACTCGTTTCTTGTTTGTGGTGGATGGTACGTCTTATCATTTGATGGTTTTGGGTTGGATTGGGTATTACTTGGCAATGAACCAGATGGTCTAGAGGAATGTTGGTCGAAAATCGCTAAACTTGTTTTCAAGATCTTGGATAGATGCTTGATGATTTTTCCGTCCTTGCTCAACTTTGGCTTTGAGATTGAAAAATTGATTTTGATAAAATCATTTGCGGATTTTTGAGCGACCACGAATTCTCTCATGGTTTTCTCGAATTCGGTTTCTTCCATCTTTTGTCGGGATTTTGTGGTGGTGGATCGTCGGTTCGTGGTTGAGAATCACGGTTGTCATCCCTTGGTCGGCGATCTTGCCAATTTCGAATTTCGACCGTAATAATTACTACGATATCCTCCTCCACGGTATCCTCCTTGATCATAACTCGCTTCTCCTTCCTTTGGTCCACCCATAGGTTTATCGTCGCTTTTCGGACGATGGATGATTTCCTCCACAATTGTTGCATCCGTCTCGCATTTCCTTCATTTCATCTTTGATATCTTTGTATCATGAGTCGATTTTTGAGGTTAACGCTTCCATCTTCTCCATGAGTTTTGAGGTATCGGTGTTTTCGACAAAAGCAACGGTTTTCGGAGAGGTTTGGTTTTGGAATCTTTGGACCAATCAAGTTTGAGAAGTACTCGATCTTGAGCAATTGATGTGCATCGTTGGGAGTCTTATAGAGAAAATTCCTCCAAACATCAAGGATGCCTTGAGAGATTTCATCTAGTCCATGGTAAAAGATTTGGATAATGGTTCCTTTTGATAATCCATGTCCATGACAACTCACGGCAAATCTTTCATTGAAGCCAAGCTTCGACAAGTGATTCGTTTGGGTTTTGGTTGAAAGCACGAATTTCTCCCATTAATCGATCAAACATGGCGGTGGAAAGAATCGGCTCACAAAAGCTTGCCTCATCTCCTCCCAAGTATTGATGATTCCGGGTTAATTCATTGTACCATACTTTAGCATCTCCGCGAGTGATGATGGGAAAAGTTTGAGTTTGATGGCATTGACATCGGTGTCGCCATAACGAAACATGCCGCAAATTTCGATGAATTCGCAATGTGCTTATGCGGATCGGCCAGCGCACGCCATCGAATTGTCGGTCTTTGATCATAGAAAGGTGATGTCCCTTCACGGTGAAGTTGTCACCAAGGTTAATAGCAACAATAGCACTTTCGGGAGTTGGTGCTACGGTTCGGTTGGTTCCCCACATGGGTTGATCGTCCGCCATGGGAAAAGGTAAATTGGTGAAAGGGTTGTAAACAACTTTGGCTTCAATGAGGTTATCAAATGGTGGGTTTGGTACTCTTGGTACACGATTTTCCAATGGTATGAAACGTGTTCTCCTTCTTCTTCGAATCAATCGTTCGGGGTTGGTAAGAGGTGTAATTGGTTCTATTCCATTGCTCGAGTGTTCATACAATGTCCTAGAGAATCCGGGCAATATCTAAACACACGGACAAACAACGCAGTTTATATGGAGCGAGAGTAGGTAACCGGATCGGTTGCGGGATGCGACCGATCGGTTAGACCGATGAATGATGGGTAAAATTGTAACCGATTCGGTTGAGGGCAACCGAATCCGGTTAAGGTTTCGAGATTTTTTTTTTTTTTTTTTTTTTTTTTGGGTTGAATCGGTGAGGAAATTCAAAAACTTGTTGAAACACAATCAAATCCCCGCGGCGCGCCAAAAACTTGATGTGCCGGTTGGTGCAAGTTTTAAATTTATAAAGGTGAATTACCAATATTACCAATAACACATACGAGCAAGTATACTCGTCCGTTATAGCAAGATTATGAAGGTAAGTCGGGATCGTTCATAGGATTTGAGTGAATCTAAACACAAGTTTGAATTAACGGAGTCTATCCAAAACATATAACAAAGCAAATAGATATAATGAAATTCAGATGATTAAAACTACACTTGCTTAAACTAGTTTCATATCATAGATTAATGTGATTGTGTTAACCTCTTAACATGTTGGTTATGATAATTAGTTGGTGTACTAATCTATTGTTCTTACAAGTTAAACTTTGATCAAGAGTTTAGTTTATAAAACAAGCATTAAGTTTAACCAATCAATTCAAGATCAATTCAAGTTTCATAAGTCTACTTTCATAAACTTAAACACAAAACATCCACTTGTTCATCAAATTGCTTAAGAAATGGTCAATACAAAAGGTAACCGATCATAGACAAAAGGCTACAATTGATTCTCAACAACTAATCTTACGACCATTTAGATGTTTCCAACCAATCCAATTTGATAATCAAAAAGCGTTTCTATTACAACCACACCTTAGTTCCTTTGTATAATCAAGAATAATGGGTAAAAACAATCATCCATAGACAAAATGATTATGACTAGTTGAATAACACGAAGTTCTTTCGACCCCAACGATTATTGACAATTAGCCAAACTTGATTAACAAATGTCACTATGAAACTTTAGCACAATTGGATCTTAGAATCAACTTGAAATTGAATTAAAACATGTTAACACAATCACTAACTAATCATATGATAATCAACATCATTTAAGCAAGTGCATAAAGAAACTAGCCACTCATAGCAAACATAAACATAAACTCAGAACTTTGAACATTAGAAAACATGATTAAAGGTCTTACAATGCTTGGAATAAGATTACAAATGATGTAGTAATGATTCCCAAAGGATTGAGGATGACTTCTTGATGGTTTGACCTCCAAATGATGACTTCTTGGACCTCCAAAGTTTCCTGGAACTTTATGAACGAATTTAGGCTTTGAGAGAGTAGTAGTGGTGGTAAGATAGGTGTGAGAGAAGATCTCTCAAGTTGTGGTGTATTTGGATGATGAAAACATACACAAATGAGTTCTATTTATACTACTCTCAAGCCCTTGGGGTTATAAATGCTCAACTTGGTCACCAAGGAGCTTGGAAGGACTAGAATACATGAAGGAAGGACCTAGAATCGTTTGGAACAAGTTTGGAACCTTAGTGATGGAAAAATGGTGAACAGGACCTCCAACCGGATCCGGTTGAGCTCCAACCGTTCGGTTGGTCTCGTGACAATTCTCCAACCGGATCCGGTTACGGGTCTCGACCGATCGGTTGGAGCAAAATCATAAAAGTCATAAACACGAAAGTTGTAGATCTTTCTCTTAGCTTTCCGTGGCATGAACCGGGGTCAAACGGAGTCCGTATGCAAAAGTTATGGCCAAAATGGTGAAGGTGTGTCAGAACAACGAGTCTTCCAATATCTTTTCGTTTAAGCTTCTTTTCTTCATTTCTTTCTCGTTTTCCTTCTTGAACTTTATTCTTGAGTCTTTGGACCACTAACTTGATGACTTTATCTTCTCGAATATACTCCACAAGTCTTGCTTTGGTCGGAATTCTTCATATATGGAGAAATCTTCGTATTTTACTTCTTTTCCGTCTTTTCTCCACTTTCCTGTACTTGGCTACAAATGAACTAGCAAACGCACTTTGATACGATTAAGCAACAAAAGCATATGATTAGTAGGTAACGGATCGGTTGCGGGATGCGACCGATCGGTTAGACCGAATGGGTTATGGGTAAAAATTGTAACCGATTCGGTTGAGGACAACGAATCGGTTAAGGTTAAGGTTTTTTTTTTTTTTTTTTTTGGGTTGAATCGACTTAGGGAAATTCAAAAACTTGTTGAAACACAATCAAATCCCCGTGGCGCCTAAAAGCGTGATGTGCCCGGTTGGTGCAAGTTTTAAATTTATAAAGGTGAATTACCAATATTACCAATAACACATACGAGCAAGTATACTCGTCCGTTATAGCAAGATTATGAAGGTAAGTCGGGATCGATTCGCGAGGATTTGAGTGAATCTAAACACAAGTTTGAATTAACGGAGTCTATCCAAAACATATAATAAAGCAAATAGATATAATGAAATTCAGATGATTAAAAACTACACTTGCTTAAACTAGTTTCATATCATAGATTAATGTGATTGTGTTAACCTCTTAACATGTTGGTTATGATAATTAGTTGGTGTACTAATCTATTGTTCTTACAAGTTAAACTTTGATCAAGGGTTTAGTTTATAAAAACAAGCATTAAGTTTAACCAATCAATTCAAGATCAATTCAAGTTTCATAAGTCTACTTTCATAAACTTAAACACAAAAACATCCACTTGTTCATCAAATTGCTTAAGAAATGGTCAATACAAAAGGTAACCGATCATAGACAAAAGGCTACAATTGATTCTCAACAACTAATCTTACGACCATTTAGATGTTTCCAATCAATCCAATTTGATAATCAAAAAGCGTTTCTATTACAACCACACCTTAGTTCCTTTGTATAATCAAGAATAATGGGTAAAAACAATCATCCATAGACAAAATGATTATGACTAGTTGAATAACACGAAGTTCTTTCGACCCCAACGATTATTGACAATTAGCCAAACTTGATTAACAAATGTCACTATGAAACTTTAGCACAATTGGATCTTAGAATCAACTTGAAATTGAATTAAAACATGTTAACACAATCACTTACTAATCATATGATAATCAACATCATTTAAGCAAGTGCATAAAAAACTAGCCACTCATAGCAATCATAAACATAAACTCAGAACTTTGAACATTAGAAAACATGATTAAAGGTCTTACAATGATTGAAATGAGATTACAAATGATGTAGTAATGATGCCTCAGTATTGGTGATGACTTCTTGATGGTATGACCTCCAAATGATGACTTCTTGGACCTCCAAAGTTTCACGGAACTTTAGGAACGAATTTAGGCTTTGAGAGAGTGGTAGTGGTGGTAAGATAGGTGTGAGAAGATCTCTCAAGTTGTGGTGTATTTGGATGATGAAAACATACACAAATGAGTTCTATTTATACTACTCTCAAGCCCTTGGGGTTATAAATGCATTACTTGGTCACCAAGGAGCTTGGAAGGACTAGAATACATGAAGGAAGGACCTAGAATCTTTTGGAACAAGTTTGGAACCTTAGTGATGGAAAAATAGTGAAACAGGACCTCCAACGGATCGGTTGAGCTCCAACCGTCCGGTTGGTCTACGTGACAATTCTCCAACCGGATCCGTTACGGTCTCGACCGACCGGTTGGAGCAAAAATCATAAAAGTCATAAACACGAAAGTTGTAGATCTTTCTCTTAGCTTTCCGTGGCGCGAACCGGGGTCAAGCGAGTCCGTATGCAAAAGTTATGGCCAAAATGGTGAAGGTGTGGGAACAACGAGTCTTCCAATATCTTTCGTTTAAGCTTCTTCTCTTCATTTCTTTCTCGTTTTCCTTCTTGAACTTTATTCTTGAGTCTTTGGACCACTAACTTGATGACTTTATCTTCTCGAATATACTCCATAAGTCTTGCTTTGGTGGAATTCTTCATACATGGAGAAATATTAGTATTTTACTTCTTTTCGTCTTTTCTCCACTTTCCTGTGCTTGGCTACAAATGAACTAGCAAACGCACTTTGATACGATTAAGCAACAAAAGCATATGATTATAACCAAATAACATACATAAAAACACGGATAACGCTACTAAAAACATGCACAATTAGAGCGTTATCACTTACGCCGTAACTACTGCATCACTTACGATGTAACCGAGTTTATTGAAGACTACGGCGTAACCACTAATAAGGTTACGCCGTAACTAGCAGATCTAGTGCATTTACGAGGAAATTGAAGGTTACGGCGTAACTCCTGTATTGTTTGCGCCGTAACCCAGACCTGGCCTATAAATAACCCACGAATTCCAGCATTTCTAATCATCCCCTTCCACACACAATACTCTGAGAAAATGGAAAAAAGCTCAAGGGAGGTCTAGGGGAGCATACGGAGCTGTTTCCAAGGGAGAAGTCACTCCATTACGATAAGCTTTAGCATTTCTTATTTCTTTCAATTTATGCATTTCGTACAATTGAATATTGTATTGATTTGCATGGTTAATATGAGCGCCTAAGCACCCTTTGGTGCTAGCCTAGTTATGATTCCTTAATTGTTTTGTTTACGTTTACCTTTACTTCCGTAAAATTATTTCTAAGTGTATGCATGCATAGTTCTTTGGTAGTCACCCCTGGTTCGGTAGTTTTGAATGGCGGTGAGGCCAATTGCCTGGGAGATATGACCAACCGACCCTAGGTGAGCGGATCGAGGCAGGAAGGGTAAGATATGACCAATGGCGACCCTTTCTACTTGTGCGATTTGACCAAGCGATCACCTATCGTTTGGATGAACTTAAGAAGCTGCGGGGTGTAGTGTCTAAGTTCTAACGGTAGGGAACTCACTATTTAGAATCTAGCATGTAGCGGTACTTAATGACTTGGCAGGGACCGGGAACAACAGGACTTATGATGGTGCTTTGAGTTCTCTGTGGTGGCATCTTTGCGATAGGTTAGGCGAATTGACCAAATCTTGTCCTCTCGAATTTGACCCCACACAAGTAATTGGAAGTAGGTGAGCGTGGACATTACTAGCTAGGATAATTGACTAGGTTAGCACCACTATTCCCTTATTGATTTCCCTTTAACCATTTATCTGCTTTATTTTATTTTGCATTAGTAGTTTAATCAATTAATTCCTTATCGAGACAACTATTATTCTGTGACACTATACTTAATAATAATCCAACACACATAGCTCTTGGGACGACCTCGGCTTTACCATTTACTACACTACACACGACCGGGTACACTGCCCGTTAGTGCATTAGGGTAGACCTTAGGTTTAGCGAGACATTATAAATATTAAGACCTGGTTAGTAAAACCTGCATCTGCGTAATACCATCTCAATGGTTATGCCGTAATTACTCGCTCTTTAGCTCATACCAGGTTTTGCCAGTTACGGCGTAACTCCCTCATAGGAGTTACGACGTAACTTTCCTCAGCTTTAATTCTTTCATTTTAAAACACAGTAACCTTGTATTAGTTTTTAAATGAACTTTGTGGGTGTGTTCTGTAAACCCTCACGAGACTTCACTCGTCCACTTGGGACACCAAGTGGCTTAAAACTTGTTGAATTAAGCTAAATGCAACCGTGATTCCTAGAATTATTCTTGTCGGTATTGTAATTTCGAGGATTGAAGTTTGTTCATGGCGCTTAAGCGAAGGCACGGTTCTTTTAGTGGGCCTTCTTCTTTTGGAGCAAATTCGGGGAAGTTCTCGCTCTAATTCTACCTTTCTCTTCACCTTTATTTTAATGCCTAGTACAAAAGGGACTTTGTACAATTCAAGTGGGAGGACGGGAGTAGAATTATCTCTTGAACTTTATTTCGCCTTCATTTTTCTAGTTTATTTTGAAAAATTATGCTATTTTTAAAATTTTGACATGTTTTTCCGAACCTAACTAGATTAGACCTTAGCCGGGCAGATACAACCCTTGACATTACATGGTGAGATTAGCCTTATCCGTTTCCAACATTTTACCCCAAATCCACCAAATTATGAGTGTGCCGGTAGCTTGTAAACTTTAGAACTTGGCCTTTGCATCATTTCGAGACCATAGACGAGGTATGTTGAGTTAGCTTGATGTATTTGGAATTTTTCGGTTTTGAAGGCAATATTATAGGATTATCACCCAAACGACCTACCATTGTGAGTCTATCGATTAGTCACCTCGACTTTTCGACCCCCATGTGAAACCATTTTGTTGCACTCACCTTTAGTGCAAGATACCCCAAGATACACCCTTACGAGCCATTCCTTTCATTTTGTCAACCCAATATATTGTTTCATTACACCTATACACCTTATCCTACCTGTAGTCTTTATTTGTGATGGGAAGTCATCATTTGCCTAAGTTCAAGGTTCAAGTGGAAAGGTTCGAAATCACGCTTTCATCGACAACATTTATGAAGATCATTGAAGACCCCCAAATTCCCATTGTTCATCTCAGTGGCGAGATGTTATGTTATTATGTTATGTTGAAAAAAATGATTCAAAAAAAAAGTTGATTGAGTTATGATATTGTAAAGTGTGATGTTATAAGCACTATAGTTTGAGCTTTATTAATTAGCATCGAGGAGGCCACCTCGGTCACATTTGAAGATTGTAGAAGAAAGGTAGTGTGCCCATCTGGCGTCCTCTAATTGACACATCTACCTTGCATTTCATGATCCGGTTTCTAGACTTCTAAGCTTGAACTTTGGGCGGATGGTAAGTGGTGATGATTGGTTATAGATTTAGACTACCTACTTGTTTTCATTTTACACCAATTATATATCCCATGTCTTATCCTACCCTTTAGTCATGAAGCATGTCTAGGTGATGCGTGAGCAATCTTTGGTGTCTTGGTCATGGATTTGGTCAGTATCATTGATTTTGTCCACTTCGCCGTGACATGTTAGTAATGACGAGTCTCCTTAACCTTTTCGTGTCTACCCATATTGCCTTGAGAATTGTTTAGCCCTTAACTCTAGTGGTGGAGATTTGTGTAACCGCCAAGCTTATGATGGAATACATGCTATGGTATGCGATTGGTGATCACCCGAAATTGACACTTAGAATAGTTGAGAGATTTGAGTGTTTGTTCCCCTTTCGTGAGGTGTTCGACTTTGTTTTATTCTAGCATAAAGGTTTGTAAACTCATATTTTCGGGTTTTGGGAGATATCTTTTAGAAATCTATCTAATAAGGTCTACTTGAGGGCAAGTAAAGTTCAAGTCGGGGATATTTGATAACATCAAATAGTCACGAATATTAAGTGTCAATTTCCCCAATAATGCTCGTTATTTATATCATTTATATGGATTTACGCTTGTTTTCTATTGTTTTCCACTTTTAGGTAAATTACGAGCATTGGAGCTAAAGAGGCGGAAATGGAAACATTACTAAAGATTCATCACAGTATGCCTATTTTGAAGAAGTTACGCGTAACTCCTCTCTCACATTCGCCGAAAGTATTGCGTGACCCGAATACCAACTTATCAAGAGGTTCTGGCGTAACTCTTCCCAAAAGTTCTGACGTAACTCCATTAGGTCAAAAGAGGTTCCACGCCGATACTTACGCCGTAACTACTGCATCACTTACGGCGTAACCGAGTTTATTGAAGACTACGGTGTAACCACTAATAAGGTTCTGCCGTAACTAGAAGATCTAGTGCATTTATTAGGAAATTGAAGGTTCTGGCGTAACTCTGTATTGGTTCTTGTAGTAACTCGGACACGGCCTATAAATACCCCATGAATTCCAGCATTTCTAATCATCCCTTCCACACACAATACTACGAGAATGTGGAAAAAAGCTCAAGGCAGGTCTAGGGGAGCATACGGAGCTGTTTCCAAGGGAGAAGTCACTCCATTACGATAAGCTTTAGCATTTCTTATTTCTTTCAATTTATGCATTTTGTACAATTGAATATTTAATTGATTTGCATGGTTAATATGAGCGCCTAAGCACCCTTTTGTGCTAGCCTAGTTATGATTTCTTAAATGTTTTGTTTACGTTTACCTTTACTTTGTAAAATTATTTCTAAGTGTATGCATGCATAGTTCTTTGGTAGTCACCCTGGTTCGGTAGTTTTGAATGGCGCAGAGGCCAATTGCCTAGGAGATATGACCAAGTGACCCTAGGTGGCGGATGAGATGGGAAGGGTAAGATATGACCAACTAACGACCCTTTCTACTTGTGCGATTTGACCAACCGATCACCTATCGTTTGGATGAACTTAAGCTGGGGGTGTAGTGTCTAAGTTCCTAACGGCCGGGCACTCACTATTTAGAATCTAGCATGTAGCGGTACTTAATGACTTGGCTTAGGGACCGGGAACAACAAGACTTATGACGGTGCTTTGATTTCTCTGTGGTGGCATCTTTGCTTATAGGTTAGGCGAATTGACCAAATCTTGTCCTCTCGAATTTGACCCCACCAAGTAATTGGAAGTAGGTGAGCGTAGGCATTACTAGCTAGGATGATTGACTAGGTTAGCACCACTATTCCTCTATTGATTTCCTTCATCTATTTATACGCTTTATTTTATTACGCATTAGTAGTTTAATCAATTAATTTCCTATCGAAACAACTATTATTCGTGACACTAGACTTAATAATAATCCAACACACATAGCTCTTGGGACGACCTCGACTTTACCATTTACTACACTACACACGACCGGCACATTTGCCCGTTAGTGCATTAGGGTAGACCATAGGTTTAGCGAGACATTATAAATATTAAGAGCTAGTCAGTAAAACCTGCATCATTAATATAAACTTAAAAATGAGAAAATTAAAACCATTCAGACAATTATAAAAAAACAAACAACACTTTTTCATTCAGATTCAGACATTATAGCCACCTCTTACTAGTAATATGTGGTAGTCAGAGTTTACAGTAGAGTTTAGCAAACCAAGGTTATTCTTATCTCCCCCTCAATATGTGCTTCAAGATTCGAAACTCGAATACAAAGGAAATCGTAGACGAGAACTTCATTCCTCATGCTCCTAAGCCATATTTATTCTTCTGTGTTTGATCTCCCCAAACCCTAGAAAGGTTTGGGAAAGGAGAGATGATTAAAAATGGTGAAATCTTCGAATATTTATGGGCGTAAAACCTAGCTACGACGTAACACTTATGAACTAGTTACGCCGTAGTTCTTCATAACTTGATGCTTATCCGTAGTTACGGCGTTACCTGAGATGATTGTTACGTCGTAGTCTTCATAACTTTGATGGTTATCCATGGTTACGGCGTAACCTGAGCTGATGGTTACACCGTAGTCTTTAAAAAATGCCATATCACGGCGTAGTCATATTACGTAGTAATTCTATTACTTTGTTCGCCATACTCTTCATAGAAATGATTACGGTAACTTCATCACTTAGTTACGACGTGGTCTTTAGTAAATGTGAGATAAATCCATCCTTGAGCTCAGAAATGTCCAAATACCGCTTCTTCATAGTAAATAATTTCTGAAATGAAATAAGAAGGAATAAAGATGATTCTAAAGGCATTTTAAGCATAATATGACAATAAAAAAGGGAAATTAACACTTAGAATATCAGGATAATTTGATGTTATAAAGCATCCATTTCATCAATAGATACCTCATTCATTTACACATAATCAACTTGACATTCCTTACCTCCTTCGTATATTCTACCTGACCAGTTTCTGACTAGACCATTATGATGAAACCACATGCTAAACGAACCCGATCGACCAGCTGTTGAAACACATAACAAAACACGGTTATCATTATCTTACCATAAAAGAAAATACCTTAATCAATCGTACAAATATATCAGTGTAAATGATTATCATAGAAAAAAATACCATATCTCCTGATTGCCGAGTTTTGCTCTATCTCATGGTCATCAAAGAAATGTTGTTCTCTAATTTGCCATAGCGTAAATCCAAAGTTCGGACTTGTTAATTTCTTACTTAGATTATTAGATTTCATGAGTGACATTGCATTACGGTTTTTTGGGTAGGCTTCCAAAACAAGTTTGGGGATGACCAATGAGTACACGGCTTAATTTTATTAGACATAATGACGGGAAAATAGATTAGACGTTTGCTACAGAGTACATCGAGAGATAGAAAAAATTGTCACGATTAAAAGACGATCATACTCTCAAAATAAAATGGATAATAGGATTTATGGACATATAACGGGACGTTGACCTGAGCATTACGGGTCAAGGGACCAGTTTGGCCTCAAAATCTCAAGGTTTAGACTACCGGTGACTTAAAAGCTCAACTTTTGGGCAAAGCGATGGTTTTGAACAAGCTTAAGGACCAACGGTGCATTTTGTCTAAATTAAATGATTGATGTAATAATTTGTGTTTGTTTGTTGGATTAAATAAGTTTATTTAGGGGCCTTTTAATAACATACTATTATGTTTTTTAGTCAAAAGACAATGAGGTAATGAGTTGGTACAGTATTGCGGCGAGAAAATATCTTTGAATTCAAAGTCTAGATTTCATAGCTCAATTAATACACAATATTGTTAAAAAAATTATTACACAATAAAAGTCAAAAGCCAATGTTCAACCTTACTTAATATTGTACATAATTTTTATGAGAATTGATTGACACACTTTCATAATTTATTTACACACTTCACTAATTGTATTAGAAAGGTGTAAATTAAATATAACATGCTTTAACCATTTGTCTTGTGGAGTGTGCTAATAACTTTTAAAAGTGTGCCAATTACTTCTTATTTTTATTCATTTGCAATTTTATACGGAGTATTTTTGAATTTTTAGCTTACGGCTTATATAAATGGAGATCAACATTCTCGAGTTATTTTCTATAGGGAAGAGAAAGGAAATGATAGAAAACTTCATGTTTTTGAGTTTTTCTTGGACATGAATTTTTTCACATTATTTATTTATTTTTATTTTTTTTTCCAAAATATGAGTAGATTTGGACAAAAACCAAACTACGACCAATATAAACATTAGTGTGCTAATAATGACCAAACTACATATAATGACCAAACTACAGTTAGTCATCTTTAACCGCTCTTTAGTATAACTCTTCTCAAATATATCTATTAGTGTGCTAATAATGACCAAACTACATATAATGATCAAAAAATTTGGTATGTAAAATAACTCTTCTCTAAGTCTTTCATGACATGTCGAAAGTATGCATTGAGACTAATAGTCATCTTTAACCGCTCCTTAGTGTTTAACTTGACAAACGAGTGGTTTTTATTTGCTGCAATTTTATGCGGAGTATGCTTTAACCATTAAATCTTGTGGAGTGTGCTAATAACTTTTAAAAGTGTGCCAATAATGGACATGTTTAAAATATAACATTCTTTCTTTTCCTTTATTTTTAATGGAAATTAATATATGTGACTAATTTGTATGTCTAAATATGAGACTAATCCATACAACATATGACAAGCGTAGCATGCATTTTCTCTCTCTTAATCATAACCTTTGATTATTCCATATGTTTCATCTATTTGTTAGGCATGAAATTAAGCATGTTTATCACTTCTCATGTTTATTTGGCCAAAATACATATTATGACCCTGAACTTGGTGGATCATTTAATACCTAAACTTTAAAAAGTGCAAAATAGTACTTGAGCTTGAACTTTGGGCGGACGGTAAGTGGTGATTACTTGGTTATAGATTTAAACTATCTGATTGATTTTTATTTTACATCATTTATATATCCCATGTCTTATCCTACCCTTTAGTCATGAAGCGTGTCTAGGTGATGCAAAGAGCAATCTTTGGGGTCTTGGTCATGGATTTGGTCATGTATCATTGATTTTGTCCACTTCGCCGTGACATGTTAGTACTGACGAGTGAACTCCTTAACCTTTATCGTGTCTATCGATAATGCCTTCAAAAATTGTTTAGCCCTTAACTCTAGTGGTGGATATTTGTGTACCCGCTAAGCTTATGATAGAATACATGCTATGGTGTGCGATTGAGTGATCACCCGAAATTGACACTTAGAATAGTTGAGAGATTTGAGTGTTTCGTTCCCATTTCGTGAGGTGTTCGGCATTGTTTTATTCTAGCATAAGGGATTTGTAAACTTATATTTTCTAGGTTATGGGAGATATCTTTTAGGAATCTATCTAATAAGGTCTACTTGAGGGCAAGTAGAGTTCAAGTGGGGATATTTGTTAACATCAAATTATCACGAGTATTAAGTGTCAATTTCACCCGAGAATGCTTGTAATTTATATCATTTATATGGATTTACGCTTGTTTTCCATTATTTTCCGCTTTTAGGTAAATTACGAGCATTGGAGCTAAAGAGGCGAATTGGAGAATTATCAAGGATTTATCATAGTATGCTCACTTTGAAGAAGTTACGGCATAACTCATCTCTCACATTACGCCGTAACTAAAGCGTGACTCAGAAATCCAACTCATCAGAAGATTACGGCGTAACTCTCCCAAAAGACTACGACATAACTATATTAGGTCAAATGAGGTTCTGCGCCGCTGATAACTATGCCGTAACTCTTGCATAAACTACGGAGTAACCAAAAAATATTAAAGATACGGCTTAACTACTTCTAAGGTTACGCCGTAACCAGCAGATCTAGTGCAATTTACAAAGAAATAGAGGATTACGCGTAACTATTCTATTAGTTACGCCAGTAACCCGATCCGCCTATAAATACCCCACAATTTCCGACATTTCAAAGCATCCCATTTCATACACCACAACCAAAGAACGTGGGAAGAAGCCAATGGCGGTCTAGAGGAGCATACGGAGTGTCTCGAGGAGAAATCACCTCTACGATAAGCATTAGCATTTTATCTTTTCTTTACTTTCGATTCATATATTTCGTAACATTGAATATTGAATTAATTTGTATGGTTAATATGGTGCTAAGCACCTCTTGGTCTGACCTAGTTATGATTCCTTAATTGTTTTGTTTGCGTTTATATTACTTCCGTATAATTATTTCTAAGTGTATGCATGCATAGTTTATTGGTAGCTACCCTTGTTTGGTAGTTTTGAATGGCGGTAGAGGCTAGTTGCTTAGAGATATGACCAATGACCCTAAGTGAGTAGGCGAGGCGGGAAGGGTAAGATATGACTAGCGATGACCATTTCTACTTGTGCGATTTGAACAAATGATCACCTACCATTTAGATGAACTTAAGAATTAGGGGTGAGTGTTTAAGTTGCTAACGACCAGGAACTCACTATTATAAGTCTAGCATGTAGCGGTACTTAATGACTCGGCTTAGGGGACCGGGAACAAGCGGACTTATGACGGGACACCGACTTCTGCGGTGGTGGCATCTTTCTTGATAGGTTAGGCGAATATACCAAATCTTTGTCCTCTCGACTTTGACCCCACTTGAAGTAATTGGAAGTAATTAGGCGTAGACATTACTAGCTAGGATGATTAACTAGGTTAGCACCACTCTCCTCTATTGATTACACCTCGACTTTATACGCTTTAGTAGTTAATTAATTAAAACATTCTAAAAATCATGACACCTAGACTTAGTATTAATCCAACACACATAGCTCTTGGGACGACCTCGGTTTTACCGAATACTACACTACACACGACCGGGGACACTGCCCATTAGTTCATTAGGGTAGACCATAGGTATAACGAGACATTATAAATATTAAAACCTGGTCAGTAAAACCTGCATCAATCCACTTGAGAGCAATGATCATAGCACAGTCTGGAGCTGGTACTAATTCCCATATATCAAGATGATCAAACTCATGGATTTCTTTTTGCATAGCACTAAGCCAGCTGTCCTAAAAAATTGCTGATTTGACATCTTTAGGTTCGATCTTTGATAATACAGAATTGAAGAAGCACCATAAGCATCCGTGGCAAGTTGTTTACAGTGGATCTTGGCGTGACGGGTTTCCAATAATGTTGTCCAATGGATGATCATGTGTCCATTTTTGAGATGTTCATGTGGTTGGTGATGAGGAGCAGATGTAGCGTAATCGGGATCTCCTAATGAAGATGGTTCGGTGTTGGTTCGGGGTGAAAATGTTTTCAAGCGGTGCATCTTGGGAGTGGCAAAGGGTTATCTCCATCGAGTAGGCGTAACACTACCATGATGTACACTCAAAGATTGAGGATTTAAGGATGATGATGAGTGATCTGCGGCAGCGCTTCATGAGATAGAGACACGTAAGCAGGATGGATTATACGTGTTGATTGGATTAGGATCCACCATCGTTGATGGTGAAGAATGATCATTATTAAGAGGTTCATAGTATTCATCAAACATCGGATCAAACAATTCCTTCAAGTCTTCTTCAAAAGGAGGTACATATGGAACCGCGGTGAGGATTCTATACAAGAGAAGAACTAATAGGACTACTAGATAAATTTTGAGATGCGGATCTAGAGCTAGATTGTCCAGAGCCATTTGCTCGAATGACTCATCGAGCGTGGCGTAAATAGTTTCCATGATATCTCGGGTTCTTTTATTGTAGATTACGTAACCCTTCGGTTTAATGCGTAACTAACAAAAATCCAATGTCGCCTTAGCTCTTAGCTTTCCTAAATCTTGACCATCATTCGTTGGATAGCATAAATCACCGAATACACGAAGAAAAGAAAGATTTGGTTTTGGTTGTGGACAAGTTCGTAAGGAGTTTTTCCATGAGTGGTGTGAATAAGGAGGCTGTTTTGGGTGTAGCATGCAGTGGCAATGGCTTCTGCCAAGAAAAACATTGGAACCTTTGAGTGGATCAACATAGTTCTTGCAGCTTCAACAAGAGTCCAATTTCTTCTTTCAACTACACCGTTCTGTTGAGGAGTATGTGCGACGCTTCTTTGATGGCTGATTCCAATCTTTTCGTTAAACTGACTTAGTTCTTTGTTTACAAATTGTTGGGAATTGCTGATTATAAAACGAGCAAGAATGAAGAAAGAAGAAACAATGAGGGCCTTATAGATAATTTAATAATAGCTTTGGTAGTAAGCTATGTCTAGGGTTTTTGTAACCTCCTTCTCCTATATAAAGAGGGTAGGCATCCAGTTACAAATCATCCTTTTCTATTATCCCTTTCATTTCAATTCATAGAAGACATCTCCTAATGAGAGTCTAGACACACGATTATAGTGTGTGTACATTAGTTGTAGTAGTAATTTATATTTCTCAATAAATAAAACCTTATTAGTGATATTGATTATGTCATTTCTATTCCGTTGTACATTCAATCAATCAATGTTACTCATACCCTAGTTGAGTCTGGTTTTGGATTCTACAATTGGTATCAGAGCCTCGTGGCTCTCGATCTAGGGTTTATAAGGTTTTCGGTAATTAGGATTTATGCACTTGATTGTGAAAAGCAAAAGCGATAGACAAGAAGCGGTTTTCAAAGCAGATCGATGATGATAATTCATTGTATTGACTTTTTTATGATTCAAACAGGTAACCTCGTACCTATTTATGGCCGTCATTTATTATTCGGTTCCATTTGTGTTTTGTCGTTTATGCAATATCAATCATAATGATCCGATTAGATGTCATGCTTTGGAATCCGTGGTTAAACTGTTGTTAAATGGTTGTTGGTCAATATCATATATTATTAGATGAGTCCCTCATTTTAATTTCCACTGGTATTGTATGGCTAGATGAGTAGATCATGTTCACATGGAGTACTGATATAATTTCCACTGGTATTGTATGATCGATCTTGATACAAGTGGGATGGGATTCGATGAGGTGAGGATATGGATATTACGGTGGTCCTTGGTTTGTGATTGGATGATGAGATAGTTTTTTGTTTCTACTGATTTAATTACTGGCCACGTGATATGGGTCCCTCACGGCATTCCAATGTGTTGAATTCACTTGGGTGTTTGTTTTGATTGGTTGGTATTATTGTGTTGATTGGATGATATCACGTGGGTCCCGTGTTTCATTTCTGCTGATTGGCTCGTGGGTATGTTACTAGTTCTTGCGATGTTATATTGGTCTAAAGCGATTTGATGGGTCAATAGGGTATATTGGTTAATGGGGACAGTGAAGAATAATTGGTTTCTTTGATCACATGCATCTTTGTAAATTTCGTGATTGGTTATTTTCTATGATTGCTCACGTGGGGCTTGGAGTTAATGCAGTCTGCACTTTTCTTAAAAAGCAATGACATATTTGGTACGGGTCACATGGGTATGATTATTTTTATATTTATTGGTCTATGATATCACGGTGGGACTAACTATTAATTGGAGGACATAGTGCTGGTCATATTTTTGCTAGGTACTGATTGGTTGTTAACTTGCTATCTTGGTTTGTGCTGATCGTTTACTGATGGTTAAGTGGTTACTACTGGTTGGGTACTGTTCAAATATTATAATCTTGGCGCGTGGGAATTTAATTCGGGTGGGATAACATTTATCTTGTTCATGATCGGTTGTTGTGTATGTTAATTTTGGTCTTGACGGTTTACGCTTCTAATGTTTTACTAGTCTTGGTGAGTTGAATATTTATTCAACGATGAACCCTAGTAATTAACATACTTCGGCTTGATTTGGTGTTCCTCTTGGCTGCATATTTTGATTCGTTACTATTGGTGGGTTCTGTTGGTTGCTTATTTGGTTTCTTGATCGATTCTTCTTTGGTTGTTCGGAGTTCCTCTTGGTTGATCGGTGCATGTCTTATCATATCTCAAAGTGCGTGATGAACACTTTTGAGATAACTTGGTCGATACATTAATGGTGTGAAAAGACTTGATGAATCTAGCGAAGGGGTGAGATCTATAGATTAAAGGTACTTAATGCGCACATTTGCTAAAACTTTAAGGAGTTACATTGTAGTGCTCAGTGTTAGTGAAGGGGTGTGATCTACAGATTACAGGTGCTTAATGCTCACATTTGCTAGTGTCTCATCTAAGTTTGGAGTCACATGGATAGTACAAGATATAAGACACATGCGTTGGTGTTCCTACTGGTTCTCTATTCGTACTAGTACATTATTTTGATGTTGCTGCTGATTTGACTTCTTTGCTGTTACGCTTTATTTCTTTTGTTTAGTTGTAAAAAAAAATAATTGTATTATTTATTTTTTTTCGTGATAAAAAAAAGATGGTTAGTATATTTTAAGGGGAAGCTGATTACTTACCATCTACATGCATCACTTGAGGGAAGCGTCTACGAGTTGCACAAGACCCCTCTTAGCAAAAAGGGGAAGAAGATTAGTAGATGTGCAACGGATTATTTGTGATGACATGTTTTGGCATTGTTTCTTCATACAGTTTGTTTTGTCTATCAAGAAACTCGAACTTAACCTAGTCAAATTACAGTTTAAGGGAAGATTGTTGGGAATTGTCGATTACAAAACGAGCAAGAATGAAGAAAGAAGAAACAATGAGGGACTTATAGATAATTTAATAATAGCTTTGGTAGTAAGCTATGTATAGGGTTTTGTAACCTCCTCTCCTATATAAAGAGGGTAGGCATCTAGTTACAAATCATCCTTTTCTATTATCCCTTTCATTTCAATTCATAGAAGACATCTCTAATGAGAGTCTAGACACACGATTATAGCGTGTGTACATTAGTTGTAGTAGTAATTTATATTTCTCAATAAAGAAAACCTTATTAGTGTTATTGATTGTGTGATTTCTATTCATTGTGCATTCAATCAATCAATGTTACTCATACCCTAGTTGAGTCCGGATCTTGGATTCTACACAAATCAGTTCCATTGTCATTCGGATAATCCGATTTTATTAAGTCGAACCTACAATTTGTTTAATAAGTTTGATGATGACATATGGAGTTTCATCTTTTAACCTCAAAAACTTAACCCAAGTAAACCGAGAATAGTCATCAACCACGACTAGAACATATGTCTTCCGTTTAAAGTATGCACTCTCATGTGTCCGCATAAATCCATATGAAGAGTATAAAAACTTCCATAAGCGAGTTGGCATGTTTGGGTTTATTGGCGTCTTGAACATAGATGATCTTTTCATACTTTAATCGGGCAAGCCTATTACGAGGTGTAGGACCTTATATTTATCAACTCTATCACATTAACACTAATATGAAGCAAGGAAATGGTGACTTGAATGATATATGGGGCGTATGTATTTAGAGAAAGAAAGATGAAACATGAAGTTTATTCCATATGAAAAACACACACTTACACACTCAAGCACACACACCAAATGACTAGGTGTGTGCCTTTTATACTTTGAACATAAAAGCCTTATGGGCTTTGGATGGGCTTTGTTTAGTTTGTGGATTGGGCTTACATTAATACATGACTAAACATAACATAACTAATAACCGGTTTGCTTGGCCCAATCCACGAGACCAATGACTATTCTAATACAATATCGAACACACGTTACAAAGTTCATAAACGTGAATGAACATAACTTTCTAACACATTATATTAAGGCTAACAATCTCCCCTTAAGGGGTGGTCATTCAGAAGATGCTCCACTTGGTTAGGTCTTCACTCTCCCCGAGCTTGAACTTTGTGTGTTGATATTGAATAGTCTTGATTCTTTGTTCCTTCATGCTTTGTGATCAGATAATGACGTTTTCTGCCTTTCGTCAGCTTCTTTGGAATAGGTGTCTCCACGTCTTTCTCCACCATGCTCACACTTCTATTTGACTTTGAATTTCCAATGATGTGAAGTTCTCTAGTCTTTGAACTTTGTAGATTCTTTGACATTGACGAAGAATCATCTTTAACTTTATGTTGTCTTTGATATTGATGAGAACTTTCACGTGTTGTTGGTATGAGCATGGGAAGATGGTGCGGTCTCTCGTCCAAGGAACAATCATCAGTACCTGCATGAATATGTTAGTGTAAAATACCAATCGATCATTGTGGGCTTTTCTTAAAGAATTGACCACTATGATTGTTATATTGATGAATGTCTTGATTCCATTCACCTTGGTCGGGCGAATCAGCCGTCCTAATCCCATAAGGGACAGTTGTCATTACATTGAATAAATTCAAGTAACGACCCTCATTTCGTGATTCGATTCGTGAAAGGAATCTCCTTAGCGGGATTTCCAAAGACTTACAAGTTCAATTTCGAGGTGTTAACGACATATTGTGAAAACACGTCTCTAATTATTACAATGGTTGTTCCTAAAATTGGAGGCCGTCAAGAAGGCTAACACGACATACCGAAGAATATCTACAATTCAGGTGAGTCGCTGAAGTACATCAAGCATCACTCCACGATGTAGACCATTTGAAACACACTAAGCGTAATCCATAAAGAACTACGAAGTGACTGCTTTGTCGGTCGCTTAATGTAGACCACGGCGGGAGTTTCCATTCAATCATTAAGGATCACAATTGTGAATCCCTCATAAATGTTCTCGACAGATTGCTAAGATCTGCGTGGGACTCTAGAATGTATCACTTGTGTCCTTATTGTTGAACAACAAGCGATGAAATGTAAAGTGTTCCTAAGAGATCTTTTAATGAATCTCGTGGCTCTAGACTCGATTAGTGCAAATTGGTTTTCTGAGCGGAGACTAGGGAGAGGGTCTCCTTCTTCAATATCAACAATCTCTAAGAGAAAGTCGATAGATTATATAGGGTTCCAGTGAGAATGAAACAAATCCTTTTAAGAGGAATTTGAGTGGTTAGAAGGTTAGGTGCGCAAGCGTCACTTTGGGTCCATGACGTCTTTGTCTTCAATACCGGCGTCATCTAAGTGTGACAAGATGAGATGAATTGAACTCGGTTTACGCCCTAAGGTTGATTATGGAGGGCTATTTCTTTTCACCCTTTCTTTTACTTTTCTTTTAATTATTCAACCCTTCTTTCTCCTTTCTCACATTACTCCTTTTTCAATCATACCTAAGGACTTCTAATATTAACTATGGGTATTGTCCTTGGGTAGATCCCTCCGACTCTGGCGTATCATAGGACGGATTTCTATCCTTAGTCACCTTATAACTCCATGACTGTCCTATTTGTTGGGATATCGAAAGTCAAAGTCTTTGAAGAGTCATAGTCTTGAAGAGTCAAAGTATCGCTAAAGAAGAAAGTCAAAATCTTGCTCAACATCAAAGTCTTGAAAAGCTAAAAGAACTGTTACATCGTTTATGGAAAGCTTTGTTATTCTAGAATATTCTTAGTTTAGATTACTTGTCGTAGAAGAACTAGAGTTGGGGTAATCCTTATGCCTATAAAAGGACCCCTAGATTGGCATTAGATATATATGTTTTTAGAGTTTAAGAGTACGAATTCATACACAGTATTAGAGTTGTTAGGGTTTTTAGATAATCTGTATAACAAGCAGGTTCTAAGTATTAATAAAATCGTTGAAGTTAAAGTTAATTCTTCTTAGCTTTATTAAAGTAGATTCCGCATACTTAATAGAGTAAATTCAGTGTTTCATTGTTACTGACTTAGGATTTAGCCAAGGTTGCTAAGCCCTTACAAGCTACGAAGAAACCTTAAAGATGTCGACTAAACTCGCACCACCCCATCCATCACCTCACTTAGAATTCCTATCATCAAGAAGGAGAGTATGATTTATGGAGCATGAAGATGAGGCAATACATTGCCATTACGAGACCATGCAATCGTGGAATGTAATTGTCAATGGAATGAAGTTATTAAAGAACCTATAGAAGTTTCGGACAACCTAAACCACCTAAGGTTGTCTTGCCAAGTAGCTACGATGAGGAATCAAGAAAAGGCTCTCAACATACTATTGTTTGCTATACCTGATGGTCACCTACTTAAGTTTCATGATGCTAAGGATGCTAAACAACTATGGGCTACTATCAAGACAAGATTTGGAGGTAATGATGCTTCCAAGAAGATGCACAAAAATTTGTTGAAGCAACAGTTTGAAACATTCACAATTGGAGAAAGAGAAGGTCTTGATGCTGCTTATGATAGATTTCAAAATCTCCTTAGTATGCTAGAGTTGTATGCAGCTAAGGTATCTGTTGAAGATGCCAATCTGAAGTTCTTAAGGAGTTTGCCATCCGTATGGCATGTGATTGCTACTATGATTAGAGGACAACCTGGTTTGGACACTATGGACTTTGATGATCTTTACAACCACTTAAAGGTGTATGAGCATGTTAGGAATTGGAAATTCCATAGTGAAGTGTCGGTCACCCCATCTATAGTCTAGCATATGTTAGCTCGTAGACATATCGTTATTTACTATTTTATTAGTTAGTTATTAGCCTTGTTTAGCGTAGTGTAACACCGTGGAGGAAGGACGGGTAATTACCCACTGTATACTTGATCCACAGGCCGTCAGGAGGTCGTTTATTTTGTAACCTATAAATACCCTCTACCTTCCAAGGTAGAGGGTTGGAAGTTCTAATCTAACCTTTTACACTTTTGTTTATCTCTCTAGAATTCCCTCTCTACTCTCTTCATCTCTCTAACCATGGCATTCATATACTATCATCATCCTAGACCACCCGAATCATCTAAAAAACATAATATTTACGATCCTACAATTGGTACCGAACCTAGGTTGTGTTGTTTGTAATGATTCGAATGGTTTTATATGGGTTTTGTGTTTAAATGGTTTTACGTGGTTATTTTTAAAGCAGTTGGTCGCTATTGGTTTTGTATGATTTGTTAACATGTGTGTTTTGATATTCGGATCCGGTTATCTATTGTTCTAACAAAAGTGGTGTTTTAATCTGCTTTGGTGGTGTTATTAATCTGGTTCTGTTGGTGTTATTAAATTCTTTGTTGTGATGTTTATGATGTTCTTGGTAGAGACTTGTGGTTAGATTCTTGGTAGAGACTTGTCCTTATTATTGTCCAGATTCATTGTATGGTCAACAGGTCAAAGGCGAGTTGTGATTTGTGGTCCTTTATTGAAAGCGACTTGTCTATTTATTACTGTATCGACTTGGATGTTTGTTGACTTTTTTTGAAAAAGTCAAAGGCGACGTGTCTTGACAAGTTGTTCAGATTCAGTGTATCTGGTCAAAGCGAGTTGGGTGATTATGGTCATTTAGCGACTTGAGGCTGATGTAGCGACTTGAGGCTAATATAGAGATTTGTCTAATTTTTTAGGCGGTTTGTCTTTTTCAATTCTGGAGGTGATTTTACTTTTGAGTCAATAGCGATTTGTCGTTAAAGGTCAATAATTGAAGCGACTTGTGACCAAAACCGAACAACAAAAGTCTCTTACAAGCATCAATCATCAATGAAAACATCACAAATACTACTAACATCTACTATATCAACCATCTATCAACAAACTACCATACATCTTCACATGAATCATCATCTATGTTCAATAATCACAAATCAATCTGGTTGCAAGAACATAAAGGTAAACATAAAGATCTTGCTAAAGCTAAACTCGCATCATTATTCATACAAGACTCATACAACCTGGTTATGTAATGTAAATGATCTCATCCATCATATTTCGTGGTTATCAAAATGGAAACATCAAGACTAATTAGAGTCTTTAACACGAAATAGTCATTCATCACAGATTCATATCAACAACCATAATGGCTCAAACATTCGAATCAACCAAAATAGAAAAAGAGTTCTCAGATTATTTGCTTAGTACAAGATCAAGATAGTATCTCAAATCCATCATCGATACATATGTTTAATGTTAATATCCGAATGTTAGAAGCATGAACAAAACCATGAATGGTTTCATCCTAAAATTCTTGTTCGGTTAAAAGGAATTACAAATGAAAGGTTTGACCTCAGACTTGCCTGTATGTTTTCTTCTATTGGTTCAAAAACAAACAACAAATGAGCTTTGTCATCACAGATCGTTAGAAGTATAACCTTCTCTTTGATTTTTGAACTGTTTTGAAGAAATTAACAAAACAAAATCGTTTAATTAATTTCTTTTGTTCGGTTTTAGAAAAGAAAAGCTAAAAGAAAATAAAAACTACTTGAGTCTCATCCAAGAATCTTGATGTCGTCTCTAACGAACATCGAGCCATCCCTGTGGCTAGGTTTTGTCTAATCCGATTCGTGGATTGAAAAGTGTAACATGTTTATCTTTCAGAGATGTTGCTGTTGTGTGTTGTGATGGGATTTAATGATTTGTGGAGGATTTTTAGGAGTGGAGGCGGATTATTGAGAGTGAAGTTAGGGAGTGAGTAAGTACTTATGGGGGCGAAAATATGTGTGGGTGATTAGGGTTTGAGAAAGATTAGGGTTTGTGAAATGGTAATGGGTGTGTGATATGTTCGTTTTATACACGTAAAATTAGGGCACCTCTTTGTGCCATGTGAATGATGGGCCGTATATCTTCATGGACCAACTGATTATGTGTTTTACTTGGGCTGAGTACTTGTCTTCTACGTGGGCCGTATGGATATGGTCTGGACCCAAATTGGATCAAACTTACTAGTTACTTTCACGAAGTTTATAAGTTTGATTTTATTTATATGGGATTTTGTGTAACTTGAATTTAATGAGATTTGTTAATGAGATGTGATGATGCAAGGTTTGACGTTGTGATTTGTTAATAATGAGACCTGCTGTGATATGTGATTGGATGATGAAATTTGAGGTGTTAGGCGGCTTGATACTTTGGTGTATACACTTTCACGAAGAATATTACGTCACGGCTTGAATTGATGATTGAACGAAGTTGACTACAAGGTTGTGTGTATTTGGTATTTCTTACTTGGATTTGAAGTGAGGTTTTCCGGGCGAATTTACTTATTTCGTCTTCTTTCTTTCTACCCTTCCGCAAAGATGACTTGTTTGGGATTTTATAGAGTGTGATAAAGACTTGGCTACTTAGTTACATTTGTGATTCTTTCTCACTTAACCCACAATGTAGCTATCACTTCGATGTCTCACACAGTTGAGAATGTCAGGAGGTTTTGTACATTGGGTACATCGTTTCTTCTTCACAAGGATTAGTACAAGTTTAAGTAACAAATCTGGGGAAGCTCACTTCATGATCAAGTTTAACATATCGAGTTTACTTCACCATGTTGTCACTACAATAGCCGACTGAATGCGTGAATGATGTGTTTACTAAAGTGTTTATTGGATGGTTGATGATGTTGTTGATGTTGGATAATGAAGCTGTTTATGAACATTGCCGTCCCCTAAAATGGATATTCACCGAAACCAAAGTTGTCATTACTGACATTTTTACTGTTCATCTTGATTTTGTAAAATCCTCGAAAGAACCTATTTCTCGGTTTAAATCATAGACTTGTAAAATCCCATAACAGTGGAAACATCCTGGTAATTATAAAGTGCATTTCCGGATCTATCTTACGATTTATTCTTGGTTTTGTAAAATCCCGCGAAAGAAACTATTTCTCGGTTTAAACCATAGAGTTGTAAAATCCCGTAATGATGGAACCATCTTGGAGAAAGGAAATTGTATTTCGGGATCTTATTTGATGCTAGTGCTACAGTTTCTGTTTCAAAGAAGAGATAAAAGGGTGTACTTCATGAATTGGATGTGTGTTTGGATATTCATCATGGCAGTTTGGTAATTACTTGATTTTAAGGGGTTATGTGCTTTTAACCATGGTCGGGATGAAACCATTATCATAGTTCACTTAAAAACGTCAAAGGAGGCTAGATTTGAGCTTTTATCAAGAAAATGTGACAACAGCGTTAATTCATTATTATTTATTTGAGGCTGAAGTGAAATATCACGGGCGAGTGTACTTAGTATCTGAAGGTATCGGGGATGGTTGGATGAAGATTCTTCAAGATCCTTGTTCGAGCTTATTATCTAAAATGAAGACTTGGAAATCTAGTTATTGTTGGGTGACTTTTACCTTTTCTTTTAACACTTGGGGGAATTGGGCTCTTACCACCACAAAATGACTATCACTTTAAGGATTTACGTTGTAGTGATCAGTGTCACATTAAATTGTGGATTTTCAAGAGGTGATGTACGTCTTATACTTGATTGTTGGTTGGATGAAGAGTATAGAGTACTTAGAGATTCAATGGAGGATGAAGTCTTGGCACCGCTCTTTGTTACACATGTGCAAGTTTAAGTCACATTTTTGGGTTCGCTTACTTCAGGGTCAAATTCATCATATTGGGTTCTCTCCATCAGCTGTCACGACAAAGAGCCTACTGAATGATAATGGGGTTGATTACAAGTTTGCTAAGAGAGGTTGAAAAGAGAGAGATTTATGACGTTTGAACACAACAGATTAAAGCCTCGTACTCTAAAGAAAAGAAAAGTGTACGTTTCAGTGCGCTTTATCTTACAAGAAGAGAAATCTTCTTATGACGTTTGAACACAACAGTTCAAGCCTCGTACTCTAAAGAAAAGAAAAGTGTACGCTTGATGCGCTTTATCTTCGAAGAAGGAAATCTTCTCACTAATGACCATTCTCATCAACATGCTTCATGCTTTTTCCATGCGCTTTCAATTATCAAATGAACCAGACTACTGTTGATTGTTTTCTTATTCCACTTGCTCAACTATAATGACGATGGCGACATCATGTGCTAATTTTGCGGGGGAGAAGTGTAAATAGACTACATTTGTTGAAGATATTCACTTATTCAATCAAGAATGGCAACTCCGTATGCAATTCTTGAGGGGGAGAAGAAGTGTGAATTTACTACATGGTTGATTGATTTATGAGAATAAATGGTCAAACCAAACTCATGTATGAACCGAGCTTCTTCTTATCGGGCCATCTTCACATGAAGTCTTCTTCTAAGAGCCGTTGGTTGACATCTTCTCATGGACTGATGAGTTTAATGACAAGTGCTTCTGGTTAATGATTCATGTGCACATCAACATGATGATTCCGAACAACCTTTTGTTCTTGTTTGATGTGATTGTTTGCTTGGTGTTACCATTTCGTGTGTTCGTTGCGGGCTGATTGCTAATTTTCTTGATGAACATCTTTCTGTTCTTGTTTGATTGGGAGGATATTAGTTAAGGGATTTCAAGATGTAAGTTAATTGGGATGCCTTTTGGTGTGATGAAGATGTTAACTATTTATTCCCCAATTGGACAATCTTGAAGAAGGTCGAGTCTCTGATCGTTTCTACATTTTACGCATGTTAGAAGACTAAAGGCGAGTTGCATTTAGCGATCTAAAGACTTCTTCTTATTCAAGGCATTTATCAAAAGATTGTCGGTTTAGGGAGAGCACTAATTGGGGAGGGTGAAATGTTTGATTTAATCCCCAATTAGACTTGCTCACATTCTTGACATGATGATTCTTACGAGATACATCCGAGCTAATGATGTTCTTCTCAAAATATTTCAAGTATTTGGGTTGATAATATGTTGTCGATTTTGAAGTGTCAAAGCCGCAAGGGGAAGGAGACACACATCTAAACACAAAGCGAGTAAACTTGATGAACTTAATTATTCTAAGTGATTGAAGATATCCCGAGAAGACAAATTTCATGACCACAGAGAAACTCAAGGTTTTACTCATCGAGGCTTGTAGTGTTATTATTCCATCTATGTGGGGGAAGTGATGTAAGAGAAAGTTTCTAAAGATAAAAGAGGTACACAAGTATAACATATTCAGGGGAGATAAATGTGTAACATGAGGGAGGTGTTATCAGTTATTCTCTCTTTGGGAATGTGTGTACTTCGGGTTCTTGAGCTTCATACACGATCATCAGGGAAGAAAAATGTGAACATGGGGAGGTGTTCTCATTCCCCTCATGATGTGTATTCAGGAGAGCTCTTGGGTATTGGTGTACTTCGGGTTCTTGAGCTTCATACACGTTCATCAGGGAAGAAAAATGTGAACATGGGAAGGTGTTTTCATTCCCCTCATGAAGTGTATTCGGGATAGTTCTTGAGCATTATACAAAGAGGTTGACTGCATCAATTCAACTACTTGATGGAACTGTTCTCTTGACACCTTTGGAATGGATTGCTTCAAACTTCAGTGGTAATGAAAATGAGAAGAAATATAATGAGTGGGGTGATACGTTCTCGCTCTTGTTGATGATATAACCCCGAACGAAGAATCTCGATTATCGTTCTTAAAAGGAGCAATGGAATTATGATAATGGTGTGCTTCTCGTGCACATGGCTAAGGCAAGCTTGAAATAGAGCTTGAATCGCTCATCTAATGGATTTTCGGTTTGGGGAAGTCGCCAAAGTCTCTCTTTCTCAAAGGCTCATGTTCTATCTTCTATTCTGGAGCCTCGGAATCTTTGGTGGTGAATGTTTAAGAGATGATGACTTCTATCTTCTACAACGGGGCTGCTCGATATCCTTATCTCGGTACTCATATCATCATCCTTCTTATACTATATCATCTACACTATCTTTGTATATATTTATCAAAAAAGAAAATACAAAAATATAAAACCAGCAAAACAAAATAGAAAATTTTAAAACCAACAAAAATCCATAAAAAATCAGAAAATCTAAAAATACCAAAAATATGTTTTTCTCAAGACATGTCTTCTGGTATCGATAACATCTACGGTCTTAGAAATGTCATTCAATAATGGCACGTGACCATAGATGAAGTTCGACGAGAGTGTAAATATTCTTTTCAAAACATGTCTAAAACTATGGCTTACGATTATTTGATCAGAACCCCACTTATCCTAAAATTAAATGAGGAAAGTATGTCGAAGGATCTTGTTCCTACTCAAATATTTTCCTTCAAAATTATTTAGAAAATATTTGAATTAACAAAATGGTGGTAAATGAGTTGCTTGTAAATCAATCGATTCGAGTTTTCGTAAAATTGAAAACTCAATCAATGACTTCGGCGCTTTTAAACTTTTCAAAGAAAGAGTCATTGATTGAGGGGAGAATGTTTTCAAATTTACATCATCTAACGGACTTTCTTTATCATCCTACGTGCTTATCTGAAAAAATATAATTGCCAATGTTGAAGGACTAGGTTTCTAGGATGTGATTGTTAGGATTAGATGATTATAGATTGATGAACACATTATTCCCATACCTTTTATGATCCGATTGATATGTTGAATTGACTTTTATTAGTCGATTCTTTGTTTGGGTTTTGTCGACCGGCATATATGTCTATCTCGTGTTCACTAACATATGCGAGATAACATGGTTTAAAAGAATGTTCCCGATCCGGATCCCACAATAGAAGATGATTGGATGCCTAAAGGAAAGGGTAACTATATCTTGGGTTGACAAATGAAGAAGCGAGCTTAATTGGACTTCTATTGAGCATCGGCATGGAAAAATGCAACGAAGAGGTCTCACTGCATCAGCAGATGGTTTTCTTCATCAGCAAATGAAGAAACGGAGCTTAATTTGACCTCAGTTGGCATAAAAAATGCAACGTAAGAAGTCTCACTGCATCAGCAGACGGTTTTACTTCCAAGCCCTACAGCAACAACATAAGCTTCTCAACCACCTAACGTATCTTTGTGCAGGATAATTGTGATGATACCATTTTCTTAAAACAATTTTGAAAATGTTTTTTTGAAAATGGAAAAATATTGTTTTGAAAATAAACTGGACTAAATTTTGAAAATCACCGGACTTCATGTTATCAAAACTTAAGTCACTCAATCATCGACTACGGTCATCAATTGAGGGGGAGAGTGATTTAAAATAAAATATTTTCAAAGAATATCTCTTCATAAAAGTCCGTTTGTACAATAACAAGTGGTGATCTAAAGATTTAATGTTATGTCATGGTATGATTTTTTATTTAAAACTCAAAGATCTTACAAAATGAAATTTTTTCTGTTCTTGTTTGATTGTGAAATTATTTTATTTTACTTAAAGATCTCTTAAAAACTATCATACCTGACACTAACAATCTTTAATGTCTAAAATTGATCCGTATCAATCATTTTTTGAAATTAAATCAAGCCACGTCTTTCCCCAAAATCTGTTAAACGATTTAAATCAATTGGGATCACAAATCTCAAAAGGTTTGAAATTTTTGATCGGGGGAGAGATCGTGATTTAAATCTCAAATCGGTTTTAAAAAGGGTAATTGTTTCTAAAGCACCCCTTCCTTCATGTGCCAAACAATCTTGGAAATACATAATGCACATGATTGTGGAGGAGCATTTAACCAAAAACTAGATGAGTATTTAAACAAGGCCACATATTCTCCCATGTTTTCCAAACCTTATTAAATCACTTGGGATCCAAAATCTCAAAGGGTTTGATATTTTTGATCGGGGGAGAATTTGTGATTTAATATGAAATTTGATAAATGGTGATCATTTTGATTCAAATGTGCATACTGCTCTCCCATATATGCTAAACGCTTTCGAATCTCGAAGCACAAATTGAGGGGGAGCATCTCAATTTGAAAATAAACTTTCAAGGTACAAAGTTTTCTATGTTTCAACATAAAGTACCTTGATTGATTTCTAAATGGTTTCTTAATGGCTTTTGTAGTCATGGATGTGCTTCAAAAGACCTCTTGCCTCTATGTGATAAAATGATTTCAAATATCCTATGCACATATTGAGGGGGAGAATTTACCAAGAAAATCAAATGGCTTTTTCAACGCAAATTGTGATCAAGAAATTATTTCAAAGAACTCTTGCCTGCATGTGCTAAATTCATATGCACATGTTGAGGGGGAGCATTTCTAAATGATAAAAACTATTAAGGTACAAAGTTCTTTGATCTCGTATCACAAGTACCTTGATTGATTTTTCCAAATGATTTTTCAATTGGTTTCAAGGAAGAATGAACTGTACCAAAAGACCGACCAATTTACTTTATGCATGGTGTTATAAGGATGGTTGGGTGAAAAGAAACAACCCTCCAATAATTCAACCTTAGGGCAGAAACCGGGTTCAATACATATGCTACTGGTGGTTACTAAGGTAACACTGGTATTGAAGACAAGACGTCATGGACCCAGTGACGCACTGCAATAAACTTCCCAAGCTACTCAAGTTCCTCTTAAAAGGGCTTGTTTCATTCTCACGGGGAACCTACATAATCTATCTACTTTCTCTTAGAGATTGTTGATATTGAAGAAGGAGACCCTCTCCCTAGTCTCTAGCATAGGAACCAAATGTGAACTATTGAGTCTAGAGCCAAGAGATCATCCACAATATCTCATTAGGACACTAAATTAATGAAGACTTGCTGTTTCACACAATGTGGAAAGTAAGAATATATTAAGAGTCCTACGCATTATCCTTGTGGTATTGCCAGAACATCCGAGTGATATGAAAACATTCACGATGAAGATGGAAATCCTTCTAGAGCCAACATCAAGCAAGCTCTTGGTGGGTCACATGCGAGATCTTTTCGTAAGATCAAGCTTATGAAAACTTGATAGAAACAATGGGGAGATTCATTCTTGAATCAACCTTAGTCCAGGAAATGAATTGACGAATACTTTTGGAAAAACCGTTCAATGTGCAAATCTTCTTTTCTCTATCACATTGAATGTGTATTCATATTTGAAATTCAAAAAGTATCTCTGATTGAAAAAATACTTTTGGAAAAACCGTTCGATGTGCAAATTTCTTCTTTTCTCTAGCACATCGAATATGTACTCTTTTCAAATACAAAAAGTATTTTTGATTGAAAATTGATCTTTCTCATAAAACCTTCGTCGTATTGCAAAAATCTTTCTTCAAGCAATACACGATTGTTTTTCAAATCAATTGTTCATCAACCACTGAATCTCAATTCGCTGGTTCACTCACTCCGTGTTGTCTTCTTTGAGACGTTCCGGTTTGAGAACAGCTAGAGCACTGTGAAAAAACGTCAAGGAGATTCTTGAATTCTACACGATCACGAGCGATGCTTATACGGATCAGCGGGAAACATGGGCCATGTACCTCAATTCAACGAAAGTAATCAAAGACACTTTCGTATGTTTTATTGCTAATCGTTGTTTGCAGGTACATCTGGATGGTTGCAGCAGATCAGAATTGAGAAGTCAATCCAAAGCCGCATGATCACAACACCCACACTTAATTGAAGAAATCATGACTTGTGCATATCTGTAGAACCTGGCTCGATATTTTTATGCTATGTCTCTGCTACGCTGCTGCAAATAGCATGAGCCAGTAAAGCTTCCGCTACTCTGATGAAAAGATGTCATGATCCAGAAAGTGTGAGCATGTCGGTCCAAAAGTCACAACATCACATGATGGCAACACAATAAAGGGTGATCTAGAGATTTACTGTGGCTGATGATCTCAAAGAAAGCTCGAAGATCATCAAGATGTGGATCAGTTCAAAGATCTCCACTGAAAGTACAAAATAATCGGACAATAAAGAGTCACTACAAAAGCACAGAGAATGTGGACATTGAATAATTGAAGTCTACGAGATCAGAACAGAAGACAAATTAGAATGCAAGGATTCGAAATGTAAAACATGGGGTGACCTCCCTTAGGAGGAGATTGTTAGGAATTGGAAATTCCATAGTGAGGTGTCGGTCACCCCATCTATAGTCTAGCATATTTTAGCTCATAAACATATCGTTATTTACTATTTTATTAGTTAGTTATTAGCCTAGTTTAGCGTAGTGTAACACCGTGGAGGAAGGACGGGTCTTTACCCACTGTATACATGATCCACAGGTCGTCAGGAGGTCATTTATTTTGTAACCAATAAATACCCTCTACCTTCCAAGGTATAGGGTTGGAAGTTCTAATCTAACCTTTTACACTTTTGTTTATCTCTCTAGAATTCCCTCTCTACTCTCTTCATCTCTCTAACCATGGCATTCATATACTATCATCATCCTAGACCACCCGAATCATCTAAACAACATAATAACTATGATCCTACAGAGCATGAGATGAATGGCCAAACAAGTTCAAAATCTCACAGTATTGCTTTTGTGTCTTCTGAAAAGAGAGGAAGTACTTTCACTAAAAGTACTCCTTATCCTACTCAAAGTACTGTTGCTCAAAGTACTGTTACCTATCCTACCCCCAGCTCATCACCTACAAAAACCATCCATTCTGATGAAGTTGTGTGCACATTCTTTGCTCAGCAAGCCACTTTACCTATTACCTATGAAGAGGGTTTGTCAAAAATTGAAGATGATGCTCTTGAAGAAATTGATATCAGGTGGCAAGTTGCTATGATCACTGCTAGAATCAAGAAGTCATGAAGAAAACAGGAAGAGGCATTGATTTCAAACCCAAACAGGGTATAACTTTTGACAAGACCAAGATTGAATGCTTCAATTGTCAAAGAACTGGACACTTTGCAAGAGAGTGCAAGTTTGCTAAATATCAGGAAAACATGATGATTGAGAAACCCAAGCTTGAACTAAAGGAAATTCTAATTACTAAAACAAAAGCTTTGGTTTCTCAAGAAAATCTATCAGAGGTTGACTGGAGTGCTGAATTTGATGTTGAACCAATAACTTACTCTATGGTCGCAGTGGAGGAGTTTGATTGGAGCACGTAAAAAAACCCAGAATTTTGGGTTTAAAAATGTTTATTTTTAGAAATTTTGGAAATTTATCCCCCAATTTCCCAAATTTTAAAAAATTTTCCCAAAGGGATTTTTTTTTGGGGAAAACCCCAAACTTTAACTTTTTTTAAAATTTTTCCGAAAAACCCCTTTATAAAAGGGTTTTTTTTTGGGAAAAAAATTTTTCGGGTAAACTTTTAAAATTAATTTTGTTGGGTTTTAAAATTTTTTGGGATTAAATTTTTTAATTTTTGGGGTTTCCCTTTTTTCCCCCCCAAAAATTGGGGGAAAAGAAAAGTTTTTTGGGGATTGGAAATTGATGTTAAATACTTTAAATTTTGGTTTTAAAGGAAAAATTTTATTTTTTGGGAAAAAAAAAACCCGCCCCCTTTTTGGGAAATTTTGGGGAAAACCCTAAAAAAAAAATTCAGCCGGGGCTTGGTTGAATTGGGTTCCTTTTCTTGTGTTTTAAAAAAAAGGTCAAAAAGGGGTTTAATTTTTTGATTTTCTAAAACCCGGGGGAAAAGTTTTCCGGGCTTGGACCCAAAACTTCCCTTTAAAAATTTTCAAGGGGAACGGGAAAAAGGGAGAAGCTTTTATTTTTTATAAAAAGGAAAATTGGTGGGAAAATTTTGGTTTTTTGTTTGGGGTTTTGAAAATTTTTAAAAAAATTTAACCCCTTTTAAATTAATTTTTTTTCCCAAATTTTTATTTTTAAAAACCCGGGGCCAAAAAACCAAAAATTTTATTTTTTAAAAATTTGTTTTTTTTGGAAAATTTTTTGAAAAAAAATTAAAAAAAAAATTTTTTGGGTTTTTAAAAATTAGATACCAAATTTTAAAAAAAGGGTAAAATTTCCCTTTAAAGAAAAACCTTTTATTTAAAGAAAAAAAATTTTTTAAATTTTAACCAAAAAAAAATTAAATTGGGGGAAAAAAATTTGGGAAAATTTATTTTTAAAGTAAAATGGTTGACCCCCAAAAATAAAAAAACCCTTTTTAAAAAAAAAATTTTTTTAAATTTTAATTTGTAAAAAAACTTTTTAAAAGCCCAAAAACCAAAAATTTTCAAAGCCCTTTTAAAAACACAAAATCCTTTAAAATTTCAAAGAACAAATTTCCCCTTTGATTAAAATAGAAAAAAATTTTTAAAATACAAATTATACCCGAATTTAAAAAAAGGGAAGAAATTTTTAAAAAGGGGTTTTGGAAAGGGGGGGATAAAATTTTTAAAAAGAAAAAAAAAAAATAAAAGAAAAATTTTTAAAAAAAAAATCCCTTGGCCGATTTTTAAAAAACGGACAACAAGGGTTTTAAAAAAAAAAGGAAATAATTTTTAAAAATTTTAAAAAATAAAAGTTCCAAAATTTAAGGAAATAAAAGGGGAAAGAAAAAGGGTTTTTTAAATTTTTTTAAAGAAAAGGTTTATGGAAAATTTTTAAATTTTAAATTTAAATTTTTAAAATTTAAAAGATTTAAAACCCTTTAAAAAAAAAAGTTTAAAAGTTTGTAAAAAAAAAAGGGCAATTGCAAAAATTTTAATGGTTTTAAAAATTTTAAAAAATTTAAAAAATTTGGTTTGAAAGGGTTTTAAAATTTAAAAAACCCTTCAAAAAAAAAAAAAGTAAAAATTTTAAAAAATGAAAATTTATTAAAAGAGGGAAAAATTTTCTTTGAAAAAACCCGGAAAAAACCGGGTTTGAACAAAACAAAAAAAAATTTTTTTGAAACGATTAAATTTGGTTGAAATAAAATTTTTTAAAAAAATTCCCTTAAGATTTTGGGATATAAAAATTTAAAAAATTTTTAAAAGGATTTAAAAAAAAGGTAAAATTTTCCCTAAAACCCTTTGAATAAAACCAAAAAATTTAGGGAAACAATTTTTAGAAATGTTTTTAATTTAAAAGTTTTTTTGGGTTTATTGAAAATTTTTTAATAAAATAAAAAATTTTAAAGGGTTAAAATTTTAAAAAAAAGGGTTAAAAATTTAAAATTCTTTTTAAAGTTTTTTTCAAAAGTGTCCCTTTGGAAATTTTTTGTTTTAAAAAGGTTTTGGGTTTAATTTAAATTTTTGGTTAAAAATTAAATTAAAATTTTGTTTTTCATTTTTCTTTAAAAAATTTTAAAATTTAATTTAAATTTTTTTAATTTTTTAAAAAATTTCCATTTTGGAAAATTTTGAAACAAACTTAAAGCAATTTTTGGCTTTGGTTTAAAATCCCCCAAAAACTTTTTTAAAATTTTTTGGGTTATAAAACAAATAAAATTGGAAGTTTTTTTTAAAAATTTTAACTTTAAAATGTTTTAAATGAGTGGATTTAATTTATTTTAAATTTGGGATGATTTTCTTTTGAAAATTTTTAAAAGAATTTTTTCAAATTTTAATCACCCTTTTAAATTTTAAAAGGGTTTTTGCCAAATAAAATCCCTTTTTCTTTTAAACTTTTTTTAAAACATTTTTCATTTTTTTTTAAACCCAAAAAAACAAATTTAAAATTTTTTGATCTTTTGGAAAAATTTTTTTTTAAATTTTTTTATTTTTAATTTGAAATTTTTTACCCCTTTTTAAAATTTTTTTTTTTTTGGGAATTTATCCACCGGAAAATGGGTTTTTTCAATTTTTTTTTTCCTTTTTTCAAAAATTTTTTAAAATTTTTTTAAAAAACTTTTTAAAAATTTTTTATATTTTTTCTTTTTTTTTTTTTTTGTTTTTTCAATCCCCTTTTTTAAAATTTTTTATCAAATTTTCATTTTGGGTTTTTATCATTTTCGGCTAAAGTTTTTCCTTTTTCAAATTTGAACAAATTTTTTTTAAAAATTTTCTTTTAAAAAATTTTTTGGTTTGTCCAAAAGCTTTTTTTTTTGGGGTTTGGCTTTTTAAATTTAAATATCTTAGGGTTTTTCCCTTTATTTAAAGGAAATTTATGGTTTTGTAAAATTTTAACTTTTAAAAATCTTTGGTTGCCAAAATTTGGTCAGGTTTTTTAAAAAGTTTCTATACAAGTAAAGAAACCTGTTATATCACCAAGACCAAGTATTGCTAAGGAGAGGAATGCCATGATGGCATATCTAAAAGGAAGAGGATATACAGGTCTACACAAACTGAAGTATGAGAGATGAAAGACTTGTATGATGCTGTTAGAGAAGCATATCAGAAGGAAGTTGCTAGAATTATTCCTTATGATGATGACAAACAGAATGAGGATGCAAGTAAAAGAAGCTTAAAAAGAAAAAGAACAACTGAAGCTGAACAACCATCAAAGAAGATTGAGTTGAGATCGATCTGATTGATGAGCCGAGAAATTACATAAGAGTTGTCGACTTTGATCATCCTAAATCCAAAGATCTTTGCAGAAAGAAGTCAAAGATAACTACATTTGAAGTAGTAGAGTCAAAAGATGGAGACTATCTGATGTTCCATAGGGAGGATGAAAGCTTTAGAGTGTTCAATTTGTTATGGGATATATTGCACATAATAGATATAGCAGATCTGTTTCAACTATATCAATTAGTGCAAGAATACTTTGAGCATATTTCAGCAACTGGAGTTGGCTTAGTCTTGTTGGGAGATCTGACAACTATCTGGGAAACAGAGGAAATAAGCACTGAAGAAATCTGGCTAAATCAAGAAGATTAGGAGATTACAAGCTGGAGATTCTTTGAAGAATCAGGAGTGCATGATTTAGAATTAGAAGATGAGACTATAATCCATATGTTAGCTGAGAGAAGATATCCATTGACTAGAGATCTTATGAGAAGAATGCTGGATCATGGAATGGAAGTTGTAGGACCTTAAATATCTCAACCTTATCACATGAATACCACGCTTACCACACGTATACACGAACCAAACATAAAGTATATGCGTAGAAAGAAGAAGAAAGATTAAGAGAAAGATGGTGACTTGATGTTGATATTATGCGTATATGTGTAGATAGAAATAAGAAAGGAAAACTTGTATTACTACAAAGAAAAACACACACACAAACACACTCAAGCACACCCCTCAAATGGCACATTTGAGGGGTATTTATACTCTCATACTAAACTACACTAATGGGCTTGGCATGGGCCATGGGATGGACTTGGATTGGATTGGGTTCCTTGAACTTATACAAGGCTAGCTTAACATAATGAAAACCCATTTAGCCTAGCCTAATCCACGAGCCCGTTGACTATTCTATCATGATATCTAACACACGTTACAAAGTTCCTAAGCGTGAATGACCATCACTTCTATTAAATATTGTCAAGGCTAAAAATCTCCCCCTAAGGGGTGGTCATTCAAAAGATGCTCCACTTGATAAGGTCTTTACTTTTCACGATCTTGAACTTTGTGTATAGATATAGAATAGTCTTGATTCTTTGTTCCTTCATGCTTTGTGATCAGTTAAAGGTGTTGTCTGCCTTTCGCCGACCGTTGGCTAGGTTTCTCCACGTCTTTCTCCACCATGCTCACACTTCTTTTTGACTTTGAAGTTCCAATGATGAAGTTCTCTAGTCTTTAAACTTTGTAGATTCTTTGACATTGACGAAGAATCATCTTTAACATTGAGTAGCCTTTGATTTTGATGAGAACTTTCAAGTGTTGTTGGTATGAGCATGGGAAGATGGTGCGGTCTCTCCTCCAAGGAACAATCATCAGTACCTGCATGAATATGTTAGTGAAATACCAATCGATCATTGTGGACTTTTCTTAAAGAATTGACCACTACGATTGTTATACTGATGAATGTCTTGATTCCATTCACCTTGGTCAGGCGAATCACCATCCTTATCCCATAAGGGAAAGTTGGAATTACATTGAATAAATTAAAGTAACGACCTCATCTTCAGGATTCGATTTGTGAGAGGAATATCCTTAGCGGGATTTCCAGCACTTATAGGTTTGAATTTTGAGGGTTTTAACAGCATAGTGTGAAAACACACCTCTAGGCTGCTCTTGAAATTGGAGGCCCTCAAGAAGGCTAACACGATATACCGAAGTATATCTACAATTCAGGTGAGTCGCTGAAGTATACCGAAGCATCACTTCATGACTGTAGACCGTTTGAGACACACTAAGCGTAATCCATAAGAATTACCGAAGTGACCTGCTATCAGGGTGCTTGATGTTGACCCTGGCAGGAATTTCCATTCAATCACTAAGGATCACAGTGGTGAATCCCCTCATAAATGTTCTGGCAGATTGCTAAGATCTGCGTAGGACTCTAGAATGTATCACTTGTGTCCTTATTCATGAACAACAAGTGATGAAATGTCAAGTATTCCTATGAGATCTTTTAATGAATCTCATGGCTCTAAACTCGATTAGTGCACTTTGGTTTTTCTGAGCGGAGACTAGGGAGAGGGTCTCCTTCTTCAATACCAACGATCTCTAAGAGAAAGTCGATAGATTATGTAGGGTTCCCAGTGAGAATGAAACAAATCCTTTTTAAGAGGAATTTGAGTGGCTAGAAGTTTAGGTGCAGTGCGTCACTGGGTCCATGACGTCTTTGTCTTCAATACCAGCGTCATCTAAGTGACAGCCAGTAGCAGATGAATTGAACCCGGTTTCTGCCCTAAGGTTAATTATGGAGGGCTATTTCTTTTCACCTTTTTTTTTTACCCCTTCTTTCTCCTTTCTCACATTTCTTCTTTTTTCAATCATACCTAAGGACTTCTAGTACTAACTATGGGTATTGTCCTTGGGTAGATCCCTCCGGCTCTGGCTGATCATAGTACGGATTTTCCTATCCTTAGTCACCTTATGACTCCATGACTATCCTACGTTGCCATAAAACAATTTTTCTTGAAAATCTCTCAAAGTGTTTTTGATTATAAAACATTATTTGTTAACACCTGGAGAGTTTTATATTTTTAGAAACACTCCCCCTTCACATGTGCTTACATTGTTTTAACTTAAATCTACACATAGAGGGTAGAGTTTGCACTTTTGAATTGATCGGCTCATGATAAACAATTCCCCATGAGACACGATTCGTATCTTAGTTAAAGAGTTCCATTGTCGGTTTTAGTTGACAACTAGCTCTAATAACTAACTTGAAGATGTAAACACTCCTTTAAAAGCATGTTAGGCCCATGAAAGTGCATGTCTATCACAAGTTTCTTGAATGGTACATTTCTCGACTTTGATTTCTCGTCAATTCATAGGTTTCAACCGAGTTGAGCTCTTTTGAGATTCAAACAACGATCATTAAACCTTTTAATCGCATTTTAATTACGTTTCTCCCCATCAAAATAGCATATCTATGATGTTTTGAAACAAAATGATTAAAAGATATGTTCTTGAAAAGCATTTGGAGAGAAACCGGTTACATGAATTTTGGAACAATTTAGGTTTAATACTCCCCCTTAAAGAAAGCATATTTTTCATACAGTAAATTTAGAATTAATTAAGGGTTTAGAAGGAGTTATCTTGGTACCAAATGTGAGAGATTTTGAAAAATCTTTTTGAAAACTTTCGAATCAATGGTATGCAAGATGAAGATTTTAAAAAATCTTTTGAAGATATTGAAGAAGAATTATCTTCATTTGTTTTAGGATAAGTGCTCGATATTTATGAAAATCAATTTTGCGCAACACTTTCCTTTCTTTAAAGATCGGGTTACAGTCTGAAGTAACTGCAAGCCATTATGTTTTTAGGAATAGTGCTTTAAAAATATTTAACACCTTTGATTTGGTTAAGCACTTTCCTTTCTTTGAAGCTGGTCCGAATCGATGTGTCCGAAGCCATTATGTTGAAGTCCGGTTTCGTCATCAAGTATCTGAAAGCCATTTTTGAAGAAATTTTGAGAAACGACATGTTTTAGAAAACATTTAAATAACTCTCGTTCAAGCATCCGTACATATCCGTATCATTGTTGAATGACATTTCTAGAAACGTCTGAATATCGATTATACGAGAGACATGTCGTGAGAAGAATATTTTGGATTTTGATTTTATATTATTTTTGTATTTTTGAAAAATTTATATTTTTATATTTTGATTTTGTTGGTTTTTCAAATTTTGTATTTTGTTTTTCAAAATATGTACAGTAAGCTTTTTGTAAAATCATTTTCAAGAATATTCGAGAAGACGTTCTAACTACTCGGGGTTAGGCTTCGATTCCAATTCGTCGAACTAAATCGTTAAACCTTTCTTTTGGAAGGGCTTTAGTGAATAGATCGGCGAGTTGGTAACTGTCTTCACGAAAAATAATTCAACCGCACCTCTTCTACGTACTCTTTGATGAACAGATTGCACGATATGGCTATGGCACTTTTCGAGTCACAATACATAGGTATTTTATCGAAAGTAAAGCCATAATCTGTGAGTTGTGTTCTCATCCATAGAACTTGAGCACAACACGCAGATAGAGACACATACTCGCCCACGGTTGAAAGTGCAAAGGCAATCTTGTTTCTTTAAAGACCGACTTACTAACTTTTCACCCAAAATTGTGCTCCTCCGGATGTACTTTTGTCAGAACTTGATCACTGCGTGGTCCGCATCCGAAAAGGCTATTAGATCAAACCGATTCCTTCGATACCAAAGTCCCATGTGAATGGATGTCTTCGTGTACCGAAGATCCGCTTAACCTCTTTGAGGTGCGATTCGGTAGGCTTTGCTCGAAACCGTGCTAATAAGCAAACAACAAAATGAATATCGGGTCGACTAGCAATGAGGTACATGAGAGAACCAATCATGCTCGATATTTCTTCGGATCGATGGGTTTCCCAAATAAATCGACTCTAATTTTGGTGAAGTTACCGTTGGTGTACCGATCGAATCACAATTATCCATACCATGATTTTTCAAAATCTCGGTTGTATATTTAGCTTGATTAATAAAAATTCCACGTGGGGATTGATGTATTTGTAAACCAAGAAAAATTTTAGTTCCCCATCATGGACATTTCAAATTTGCTTTTCATGAGATTTTCAAAATGTTTTGAAAGATTCGGATCGGTGGACCCAAAGATGATGTTGTCCACGTAAATCGAACAATCAAAATGTCGTTTTGCATTTTGTGTAAAAAGGTAGGATCGACCGTTCCTTTGGTGAAATTTTTTGAATCGGGAAAGAGGACAGTTCATCATACCATGCACGCGAGCTTGTTTCAAACCATATATTTCCTTTTTATGTTTGTAGACGTAGTCCGGATGTTCCATATCTATGAAACCTTCTAGTCGACTCACGACACTTCTTCATTCGTAGTTCCATTCAAGAATGCGGTCTTAACGTCCATCCGATAAACCGTGATGTTTTTGTGAATGCATAGGCTAAAATATCCCGATCGCTTCAAGTCTAGCTACCGCGCAAATGACTCTTCAAAGTCTATCCTTCTTCCTGTCTATATCATTTGGCTACAAGACGAGCTTTGTTGCGAATTACATTCATTTCTTCATCCCGCTTGTTCTTCCATAACCATTTGAGATCAATGACGCGAATGTCAATTGGTCTTGGAACCATATCCCAAGAGTCATGTAGACGGTATTGGAGAAGTTCCTCCTGCATCGCTTCTATCCATGCGGGGTCTGCCATTGCCTCGCGAATGTTATTTGGCTCTATATTGCTAATTAAGAAAAGGTAAATGCATAAGTCGCAATCGGTGGCAAGTTGGCGTCTCGTCCGAATTGGCCTTGAAGGTTCACCAATAACTTGTTCAATTGGATGGTCTTTTGTCCACTTCGAGTGAAGGATACCGTTGGGTATTCGAGTTAGATGGTTCTCGTAAGCTTGAAGATGATTCAGCTGATTCCGTAGCAAACGGGTTTTCAAATAAGTCTTCATCTAACGTTGCATCATTCTGGTTTTGTGAAGGTTCTTCTCGAAATGATACGTTTTGGTGTTGCTCATCAACTGCTGGTAAAACTGTTTGAAGAATTGGAGTTGCTAGAGTAGATGTAGATGATGTTGATGGAGTTGGTGCATTGGTTTTGACCATTGTAGATGCATCTTATGTTGGTGGTGGTAGATGATGTTGAGCGGGTGCAGAGGAATGATGGTTTGATTCATTTGTCGAGGTTCCACCATAGTATTCATCGAACATTAACTCAAAGAAATTCTCCTATTCTTGTTCATGAGGTGTGTCAGCAAAAGTTGATGGAGCTCTTTGTTGTACGAGTCCTGAACTGATGTGTCCAAAAGTCTGCTGGTTTTGTGCGGGTCCTAATCTGTTTTGATTAGAAGCCATCGGATTAAGCGTGGGTTCTAGGGCGAGTCTCTTAGAAGCCATTTGTGAAATTTCGTCAAAAGTCACATTCATCGTCTCCATTATCCTCCTAGTTCTCCTGTTATACACCCTGAATGCCCTCGAGTTATCTGAATATCCAATGAAGATTCCAATATCACCTTTAGCTTTTAGTTTTCCTAGATCTTCTCTGTCGTTTGTCGGATAGCACAAAGCGCCAAACACGTGAAAGTAAGAGATATCAAGTTTTCTGTTGTTCACTAGTTCATATGGGGTTTTATTGAATCTTGGATGGATTAGGGATCGGTTCTGAGTGAAACAAGCAGTGGCAACATCATCAGCCCATAGAAATAACGGTGCACTAGAATAGATTAGCATTGTACGAGCAGTTTACACAAGAGTGCGATTTCTTCTTTCAACTACCCCATTCTGCTGTGGAGTTCTAACAACCGATGTCGATGAGTTATTCCAACATCTTCAAAATAAGCTCTTAACTCGATTTGTGAATTACGTGCGTTGTGCATTCTTACAACCCCCATCGGAGTTTGAAGAAGTACTTGAATAAGCTTCAAAAAGGTGATGATGATGCCTGGTGCTTCGTCTTTTGATCTCAGAAACCTAACCCATGTATATCTTGAATAATCATCGACGATAACAAGAATATACTTTTTCCCGTTAATGCTTTCAACTCTTATTGGGCCACATAAGTCCATGTGCAACATATGCAACTTAGCTTCCGAATTAGGTACGGATTTAAGTTTATATGATGCTCTTTTGCTTTTTCCTTGTTCGCATGATGGACATAAGTGATCCTTGGTGTATTTGAACTTTGGAAGTCCGTTGACGATGTTGTCTTTGGCAAGCTTGTTGATCGTGTCGAAATTGAGATGGGATAATCTTCTATGCCACAACCAGGACTTTGTTTCAGATGCTCTTGTCATAAGACATATAGGAGATGAAGAGGCCATTTGGTTTATGTCGATAGCATACAAGTTTATATCACGATTCCCAGTTAAGAGATCAATGCCATCCAAGTTTCTAACGAAGCAAGCGTTTTTCCTAAAAGCAACCTCTAAATATGCATCACAGAACTGCGCGATTGAAAACAAATTGTGTCCCAACCCTTCAACATAGTAAACCCGAGTGATCAAATAATTTCCAAAAGGTAGATCTCCATAACCCATGATAGCTGCTACATGATCATTTCCAAAGCGTACGGTTCCCATGAATTTCCAGACGAAATTGATCAAGATCTTCAAATTTCCCGGTCGTCCGCTTGGAGCAACCCAAGTCGACGATCCAAAGACATATTTCGATAACCCGCCAATAATGAAGAAGAAGATTTCGAAACCGTTTTGATTTTGGTTCCTTTGGGTTAGAGGTAAAATCGATCACACTCAAAGAAGTTTTCTCTGGGTATTACGGTTTATCACTCATTGTACCATTCTCGAGTGTGAAAGTTCTACCCGTGGATTTCCAAATGTCATCCCTAAAGTAAACAATATGCTTCCTATCGTGAGTGTAAAGCCTAAGTCTTGCAACTAGTCTTCCGATTCGCTTATCATAAGTTCTTTTGGAACATTCTTCTTAACAGCTTATCATTCACATTCTTAGAAACACAATCATCTTGAACATTAATTAAAGATTTCTTGCAAGTTAAACAAAGAGATTCACATTCATTAGACTTAGCAAGTTTCATAGGTTCTTTACATTCGGATGAAATGTCTTTCTTATTATATAGCGGTAAATTCTAGGGTGTTCTTCTACTTTCTTCTCTTTATTCAAGCTACTTCTCTTAGAGGCAAAGTGAGACTCTATTGTTCCTTTTATTGATCTTAGACTTTAGTCTCTTTGCTCCTAGAGGTGCTTTCTAGTCTGTAGAAGGTAAGGCACACGTATTAGGATTCACTTTTTTATCAAGAGAAGTGGTTTCGCTTTCCTAGTCTCTTTAGAGTGCTTGTTTAAACTTATGTCGTTTGTTTCAAATGTTTTAGATGTGGAGGCGACGCATTAGTGGTACTCATCCTAAAAAGACCGGTGCTAAAACTTTTGGTTTCTCAATAACCACATTTCCTTTTTCAACATTTTGTTTAGGCAAGGCATGTGGAGTGATTGGTTTTGATAAATCATTTGTCTCATTGACTCTTGGAGGAGGAGAAATGTATATTTTGGTTTGAAAACCGGTTTGGGAACATTTGCTTTCTCCTCGATCAATGGTTTTGTAATCACATTATCCATCGCCTTTCCTTTTGACATTCCAACTGAGCCCTCAAAAGATCATTCTTCGCTTTCATGTCATTGTAGGCACGCTCATACGACAGTTTGTCATACTTGCATTCCTCAGTTTTTCGATCAAGTTGTTTAAAATATGATACATTTTCTTTTTCAAGTTTTTCAAGAGCTTTTTCATATTTTGAAACAATTTCGGAGGTCTCAGACTGGAGTCTTTCATGATCTTCAACATAATATGTTTGTAAACAATGGACATAATATCAGTAGTCAGAACATCTTCGACGAGAGAATCGTTTAAATTTTCCAAAACTTTGATGTGTTCAACACTTTCATTAGCTTTCTTTACCACGGATTTATGGTCCATGACAAAGACAACTGTTTCTTTCAAAAAGGCTTGTTCAAAATGAATTACCCTTGCACTGATGGTATTCAGCTGAGGGCAATTTGAGTTTCAAAAAACTGTTTCATTTCATCATCAAAACTAGAAAACCAAATATTAGTTGTAATATTGGTTTTAGATTTAACAGTCTCTTGAAGTTCCCCAATTCTAGTTTTAACGTCATCTAAAATGCTTCTAGCATCACTTGTATTAAAATGATTGTTTGAAGACATTTGTTCGATTTTCGAAAGAGATTGTGAGACAACAACAGGTTTTGAAATTGGTTTTGAAACTGGTGTTGACACACTTTTTGAAACACTGGGCGTTATTGAAAACTTTGACTTTTCTTTTTGAGGAACAAAGTTAATTCCAGAAATTTTGTTAAGTTTGTTATAGTCAATTGGTTTGATTTCTGGGTTCTTTTGTTTCATTTTTGATCTACTATCGTCAATGATTTCTAACGTTTCATGAGAATCACGAACTTCTATGGGTTCATGTTTATCTAACAAAGCTTTTCCATTATACAACACATTCATTCTTTCCGAGCTTTCTTGAGTGCATGTGGAGGTTTTGTTCCAAGAGCCATTTTTGAGTAGTATGAAAATACGGGTTTTTTCGATTTGATAAAATGTTGTGCTTGAGTGAATGACCCGTTGTGACAACAAAGTTTCCAACTTGTTTATTTTTTCATTTTTCTCAAGAATTTCATCAAGAAGAGAATCTTCTCGTTTTGAAAAATCAGCAATCAACTTTTTCTTTTCTTTTTCAAGATCGAAATAAGTTGCTTGTTGTTTAGAAAGTTGGTTTTTGAGATCAAAAGTTCTTTGTTTAAAAATTTTATTTTCAAGTTCAAATTCACATCAAGTGTGTTATACTTGATTTGCAATTGTTGTTCTTTTAAAACGGAATTTCGATAACCAATTTCTAATTCTGACTCTTTGTTTTTGTGAAATTCAAAAGCTTTTGTGTTCTCCTTGTAACTCTCAAGCTCAGCGGTCAATTTAGCATTCGCGGCCTTAACTTCGTGATTAATCATTTTAACTTTCTTGATTTCAATGCCAGAGTTATTGATTAATGTTTCAAAATAAGCACGTGTTTCCTCATCAGTCTCAGTATTTTGTGCCATGCAACCTCCATTAGGATCCACATCTCGAGTTTCAGAGTTAGTATTGCTACAACTCGGATTGTCCGTATGTATCATAAGTAGGTGTTGGTGTCACGAATCGTTATTCGTCATGAGTAAACACATCAAATATGACATTGTTATAGCATGGATCAATGATTGGTACCTCGACATCTTGCATTGGCGTCATAGGCAGGAGGTGCGTCGAATCGGTGGTGTACTTAGTCTCCTAAAGATTTACCATGAAGATGCGGTTTGCATTGATTTCCTCGAGGTCTTCCAAATCATCCATAATAGCGAAAAATCATTTTCCTCAAGACTCAATCGCATCCCCGCTTCGACTTCGTGCTAACAACATAGCTTTCAAGATACTCAAGATTATTCTTTTCGGCATAGTAGGACGGTTCCTTGCCATGTGACCCACTCCTTGAAAGTTGTAACACTTAACCCGATTACCCCGATTCAAATTTCCATAATTCCCAACGATCGAGGCGCAACATTCCCATTCGATTACCCATCGCTTATTTCCAACATTCGACCCATCGATTCCCAACATTCGACCCATCGATTCCCAACATTCGACCCAACTGACGACACGGAACCGTCGATTACCTATGTTAAATCTAGTAGCATATCCTCTTGATTCCCAATAACTCCAACCATTTGTCCTTGATTACCCATATTCAAAGCCGGTGTGCAATTTTCTGTTGCAAGTGTTTGATAAAACTTTGGTTGTTGTTAGTTGGTGTGGAATAGCGACTTCTGAATGCTTTACCCAAGAATGCAAATGCATGTGACAAAGCCTCTTCTTGTTCAGTTTTAGGATCAGTGATTCCTTGTTCCTGGTAGTGTGGATATTGTTGTTGTTGAATGACTTGTTTTTCTGGTGGATAGAATTGTTGTTGAGGGATAACAGCTTGTGGTTGTGGAATGTATTGCTGCAAGTTGTTGTTAGTGGAAGATGATGAAGCTTGTTGTTGTGTATTCACTGTAGTTTGAGTCTTTGTAATTAGTGCCAATGGATCATGATTCTTTTCCAATCTTTCTTTCCTGACTTCATTCACTTCGGTTTGGTTTTGTTTCAGAAAATCGTTGAGTTGATCAAAGTTCACCTGATGTAAGTCTTTTGTTTGGTTGACAATAGTGACATATCGTCCCCATTCTTTTGGAAGATTGTTCAGGAATTTGATGTTACTCACGATATTTCTGGGTTCCAACTTGTTTCTGATAAGCTCATTCATTAAAGTGCAAAACCTTCCATAGTAGGATTCAACTGATTCTCTTGGAGTAGATGTAAACTTCTCCCATGCAGTTAGCAGCTTGTTCTCCGTATCTTGTTGACCAATTTGCTCCATGACAAAGCCGTCTAACACGCTCCCACATATCAAAGCGGTTTCACAACTGTCTCACAACAAAGAAAGATGTCTCTTGGTAAACCCAGTTGGACAATATGAATTGCCATGTCATACGCTTTGACTTGCTTCTTATCCTCTTGATGTATTCGATTCATATTGAGTACGAAAGGATGGTGGGACGGAGGTGTTGCATCAAGATTTGTGGTCTTGGACTTGTCGAGGCTTGAAGGGTCCATTCGTAATGGATTGAATCATTAGTTTTCCATTAGTTTTGGTCTTGATGTAGCGGAGCATACGACTTGTCCATTGAAGATAACCACCCTTTTCCAACATAGGAGGACGGTTTTGGCACCGGCTGCATGAATGTCTTTTTGATTTTCCATTGATGAAGGTATTTGATGATAAAGTTGATGTAGGATCGATTCAACGATAAAGGAGTTGTGTTTGGTGAAGATTAAGCTCGGTTGTTGTAGTGAAAATTTGCTCTAAAAACTTAAAAACCTCAATAACTTCTGTTCGGAGCCTTTTTAGGACTTGAAGGTTGACTCGTTTATTCGGCGTGTCATTCTCCTTGTTCTCACGGTCGTTTTGATGGGTAGAACGCTGAAAATGGAGTTACGGTTCAAAAGTTATGGCCGTTTGAAGTTTTGCTTAAGATTTTACTCGTAAACTTGTTCCTAGGCGTAGGATTGAGTGCTTATGCGTAGAAATTGGCTTAGGCGTAGACTACTTATGCGTAACTCTCCTTAGGCGTAAGATGATGCTTATGCGTAAACTTAAGGTTAAACGTAAGCTTATGAGTAAACGTTATACTTAGAAGTAGAGTACCTTACGCGTAAGATTTAACTTATGCGTAGAGTGCTTACTCGTAAGCTTTCTGCTTAGGCGTAAGATTAGGTTTAAAACCAAAATCCTTCACACTCTTCCAAGCGTGAAAGATATCCACAAGTTGAAGTGTTTTTCAAGCTTATCCAAGCAAGGAAAACACTGAGTAACCGCTGTTGCACGAAGATGGTTCACCAAAAGCTTATGCCTAGAAAACTAGGGTTTTGACTTTTGCTTATGCGTAAAAAGATGGTTTTGACTTTCTTTCCTTACGCGTAAAAAATGCCCAGTTATGCAAAAACACTACTTTTTCACCCTAAAACACGTTTCCACAAGATTTCTCTTGCACAAACTTCTTCCAAAACACTTGATGATCAATAAAACTACAATTTTAAGCTTAAAACCACGTAAAAATCAAAACTTTATGCAAAAAGCCCACGTTTTATAGGAAAAAACACAACTTTTCTTGTAAAGCTTTAACAAAAAACGAACACACACACTCCTAAACCATTGTTAGGTGATTGATACCAATTGTAGGACCTTAAATATCTCAACCTTATCACACGAATACCAAACTTACCACACGTATACACGAACCAAACACAAAGTATATGCGTAGAAAGAAGAAGACAGATTAAGAGAAAGATGGTGACTTGATGTTGATATTATGCGTATATGTGTAGATAGAAATAAGAAAGGAAAACTTGTATTACTACAAAGAAAAACACACACACAAACACACTCAAGCACACCCCTCAAATGACACATTTGAGGGGTATTTATAATCTCATACTAAACTACCCTAATGGGCTTGGCATGGGCCGTGGGATGGACTTGGATTGAATTGGGTTCCTTGAACTTATACAAGGCTAGCTTAACATAACGAAAACCCATTTAGCCTAGCCCAATCCACGAGCCCGTTGACTATTCTATCACGATATCTAACACACGTTACAAAGTTCCTAAGCGTGAATGACCATCACTTCTATTAAATATTGTCAAGGCTAACAGAAGTCGAAGAAGAGAATGAAACAGCTCTAATGGTGATTGAATTATATATCAAACGGACAACGGCTGATGATGAAGCATAAGTACTGGTATGATGTTTAATTGTATAATTTTTTTGAAAAATAAGTATTTTATTCAGTATCTTTGACAAACAAGACTTTAACCAAAGTATCTTGCTTAAAGACAAAACCATAAATGATTTTTAAAAGAAAATATGTAAACTTTTGTTAAGTGAAAATATTTTGAAACAAAAGTTAAAAGCAACAAATGGTTTTTGAGATGGTTACAACAAAAGGTTATCAGTCCACCATGTTTAATAAAAGGACTGGCTAATCCATGATCAAACGGCTCTGGTAAAGATATCTCAAATCCGTTATGTAGTTGACAACTTGCTAATAAGGTGTATGGTAATTAACTCACCTTATAAGCAAATGTAAAGAGTTGGCTAGCCCACAAGAAAATAGCAAACCATTTATATGATAATTAGTTCACCATGGTTGAAAGAACTAACTAGTCCAAAAGGGTACGGCTTTTGGTAAAGACAAAACAAATCCGTTGATAGTCGATGATTTGCTAAAATCATATGGTTATCAATGTACCATGGTCTTACACACCTAAACATTGGCTACTCCAGAGTTAATGGATTTGGTAAAGAGACATCAAAATCCATTAAAATTTCAATGATTCACCTCTCATAGGGGTTTACACACCTGGAAGTGATGAGAATAGACTGAAACTTTATGAACTGATGTACAAATTGTCATATGTTGCTGAGTAGCTGAAAAGATGGAGATTGCTGATTGTTGCTGAAAAGGATTGCTGATAAACACTACTTTGATGATGATGATACAAGTACAGAGAGTACAAAGACAAAATTTGAAGAAAAAGACACAATCTTTCCTTGAAGACAAAGATGTTAAAGATCTGAGATCTGATCTGAAGGAACTTGAAATCAAGCAAGCGTAATTCAAGTTAGGGAGGATTGTTGGGATATAGAAAGTCAAAGTTTCAAGAGTCAAAGTAATGCTAAAGAAGAAAGTCAAAGTACTGCTCAACATCAAAGTACTGCAAAGCTAAAAGAACTGTTACATCATTTATGGAAAGCTTTGTTATTCTAGAATATTCTTAGTTTAGATTACTTGTCATACAAGAATTAGAGTTGTAAACCGACTAGGGTAATCCTTATGCCTATAAAAGGACCCCTAGATTGGCATTAGATATATATGTTTTTAGAGTTTAAGAGTACGAATTCATACGCAATATTAGAGTTGTTAGGGTTGTTAGAGAATCTGTATAAAAAGCAGGTTCTAAGTATTAATAAAATCGTTGAAGTTAAAGTTAATTCTTATTAGCTTTATTAAAGTAGATTCCACATACTTAATAGAGTAAATTCAGTGTTTCATTGTTAGTGACATAGGATTTATCCGAGGTTGCTAAGCCCTTACAAGCTACATAAGTTGGTTTGGTTAGAGTATATCGATCTAACACTATTGTTGCCATAAAAACTTTTTCTTGAAAATCTCTCAAAGTATTTATGATTATCAAAACATTTTGTTAACACATTGAGAGTTTTGATTTTTAGAAACACTCCCCCTTCACATGTGCTTATATTGTTTTGTCTGAAATCTGCACAGTGAGAGTAGAGTTCGCACTTTTTGAATTGATCGGCTCATGATAGACAATTCTCCACGAGACACGGTTACGTTGCTTAGTTAAATAGTTACATTGTCAGTTTTTAGGTGACAACTAGCTCTAATAACTAACTTGAAGTTGTAAACTCTTCTCGAAAAGAAGGTTAGACCCATGAAAGTGCATGTCTATCCCAAGTTTCTCGAGATGGTACATATACAGACTTTGATTTCTCATCAATTCATTGGTTTTGTCTGAGTCGAGCTCTTTTGAGATTTAAACAACGATCATTAAAAATTTTGATCACTTTTTAATCACATCTTCCCCCCCCCCCTCAAAAATAGCATATTCGTGATATATTTGATATCAACGGATTAAACATCATTTTTAGAAACTTTTGGAGAGACAAACGGATTTGATTTAAGCATGAATTTGGAACATTTTGGTTTTATACTCCCCCTTTAATAAAGCATAATCAATTAAAGGGTTTTGGAGGGAGTTATCTTGAGCACAAAATATTGTGAAAGATTTTGAAAATCTTTTTGAACAATCTTGAAAAAAGGTGCTCAAGATGATGATGATTTCTCACCAGTTTTAAATGTAGTGCACTGAAGCGTACACTAGATTTTCTTTTGAAAATGAGTTTTGATTTGAAATAATCAAAAGTCATCACGAGGGATCTGGGAAATTGTGAGGTTTGTGTTTCATTGTTTCATCTAATAAAATACCTTTCCTTCTCCACCCTCTCACTACTTTCTCTCACTAGAAACATGTATCATATCATCATGTTTGATCAACCAAGACCTTCCAAACCACATAAATACATGTTTTATGATCCTACAATTGGCATCGAGCCTTGTTGTTTGGTTTTATTGATCTATGTTGGTTCAGTATCATCATAATAATCGTCGCTTTTACCCCACTTTTGTTTATCGAAATTTTTTGCTTATCATTTGGGTATGATTTTAGGTCCTTTATGTATCCTAATGGTTAAAAAGTCCGGTCTTTACAACGTATATTTCGGTCTTGTGTCATTAAGTGATACAAACAAGACTTTTATAACTTTTTAACCATCCGTGAATCGGTCATATATATTTGTGGTCAATATGGATAAAAGTATACCTTTTTATGCCTTTTTCTGGTCTCATGACTTCTTGGTTGCGTTTTGACGCAAATCATGCGATTTGTCAATAATCGTTGAAGCGGTTTATCACAAATCTATGCGGCTTGTCTGAAAGTTCTCATGCGTTTTGTCAAAATTGAATGAAAGCGATTTGTTAAAAATCTTTTAGCTTTTTGACCTTAAAGAAAACCTTGATGCGTTTTGTCAACCTTATGCGATTTGTCCTTCAAGAAGAAAAGATGAAGCGATTTTTCTAAAACTTAACAGCATTTCATGCGATTTGAGATAGAAAATGATGAAGCGATTTGTTGACTGCTAATAACGAAATACCAAATCACTCATGACTTCAGGTTTCTAATCCCATCACTAGTCCATGTTATTCAAAAAGAAAAAGAAACAAAACGAATCTTCAAATCCGAAAACTAAACCTATATCATACAACACCATCACTTTCTCAAATTCATCTCTACTTCATCTAATCATATGACTCGAAGCTTAAATGAAAACAATGAATCTCAGAAAGTCAACTTTCCTTATAATCTTTTTCAAGATTTTTTTTTAGTTGAACTATACTCCTCACAGATTCTTTAGAAGCTCTCAATATACGAATTTAAAAGAACGGATTATAACATGTGCTTTATACCCGCTTCTTTCATTCGTGTTAAACATGAATCTAGAATCAACATCAAACTAAAAAAAATACATAACATCCACACCTACCTGAGACTTTCTTGAAAGATCTTGAAGACGAAACCTTGTTGTTCTTAACTCGTGGGCGTGTGATAAATGAGATGGTGATATTCAGTTTGTCAAGAAGGAAATACATATTAATGATTCGTGGGTTCTTTAGAAAATGATGCGTGGGATTTGAGATCCAGTAAAAGTTGTGTGATCTGAGTTTGAAAATAGATTAGGTGAGAGGAGCTTTTTGGAGAGAGCAGAGGGAGGCGCATATTTTTTGTTAAGTGTTGTTAGGGTTTGCAAATGACGAGAATAATTAGGGTATCAAGTCATTTTATAACCGGTTATGTATTGATAATGGATCGTATTTTATTGTTTCTGGATCGGGTTACTTAATTGCAATGAGTAAAAGTTATTGGACTTGGGCTTTGAGATTAAATTAACTTAGGCTGTACATGGACTACACCTTATGGATCGTGGATGTTTGGCCTGGGTTACACGAATTCATGGATTGAACTATGATGGGCTACATGAACATTTGGATAAACAAACCTTGTTATCCGAAGTTTTAACAAAATCTAGGATACAATTTTTTTCTAAAAGTGTGGTATTTTGGTATAGTAAATTTTCACGGGAGGATACATATATTCACAGCTTGAACGAATAGTTGACAAAAATGATCATGGGGTTTTTGTACGGTATTATTGATGTAAAATTGAAATGACGTTTCACGGGTGTACTTCCTTATCTTTGAGACGTTGGTTGGTTGGTTGCATGTCTCAAGATAACTTGTTGGGGCACATTATGAAATTTAACAACGGTTATAAGCGATGTAAGGAGTTACGTTGTAGTGCTCACGGTGTATAATTATACTTTAAGGAGTTACGTTGTTGTACTCGATGTCACACACAATTGTGGATTGGTCAAGAATATAGAACAAGCGAGAAGTCACAAAGTTGAGATGTTTACTTCCTTTTCAAGTTAGTCGATCGGGTTTTCTCCACATGTGGTCATTACTATTAGCCGGTGAATTCTAAGGAGCTTGATTTGAGTTGATTTGAGAGAAGTAGTATTGAGAGTATTTTAAGACATATGCTCACGTAAATTATGATCAATCTAAGGATTTAATATTGCATCAAGAAAAGGTAATACGGCATGTACGCAACATTATGATGATTCCGATAGCTCGCAACCATCAAGAGGAGAAGTTGGTATTTCATCTTCCGTGATTGGATTACGAAGGAATTGTGCTTAAGGCGAAGAAGGAGAAGTAGTATGTGTACATCGGGCTTTTACCAATTTGGATGCAATACAAAGTGAGTTATGTTGTGACGATGTTCCCGAGCGACAACCATTGTGCGATCAAGAGTATACTTTCTCCCTGCGTGTTGGAAGAGTGTTGTCGGTTCGGGAGGGAGCAAAAAGAAAAAGACTCACTAGTTAGGAGGGACTAATAACCTAACTAGACCGTTATGATTGAAGTTCGAGCTACAAGGATTTGTGCGTCGGCACCAAAGATCTAATGCCGAGATCGTTGGAAGGAGAACTTTAAGTTTGCCTCAAGATCTAGACTACAGAGACTCGCACTTCAACAAAGTCAACATTGTTCATTATGATTTTAATTTACTTTGTATTGTATTTATAGGTCTCATTGTAAAGTATGACAATGTCTTGGAGAGAGATTGTTAGCCTCGCTATTTTATAAAGATAATGTCACACTTGTGAATTGGACTAGATTCAGTAGTATACTTTTCCGCAGGTCTAGTATCGTTTAAGTGGAAAACTTGTAATGTGTAGAGCCTATAAATACCCGCATGACTCTCCATGAGGGGTGTGGGAAATTGTGAGGTTTGTGTTTCATTGTTTCATCTAATAAAATAACTTTAAAATATGGAGAGTCATGAGGGTATTTATAGGCTCTACATATTACAACTTTGCCACTTAAACAATACTAGACCTGCGGGCAAATTATACTACTGAATCTAGTCCAATTCACAAGTGTGACATTATCTTTATAAAATAGCTAGACTAACATGAGGTCCTTTCTAGAAAGATCATTTATGGATCCAAAGTTCAAGTGATTGAGACGACGATGCCATAACCATGAATTTGTTTTCAAGCCTTTGACATCGAGCGATTGGAGAAGTTCATCATGTCTTCGATAGAGATGGTGTATAGATTAGTTCCACGTGTTCCTTTCAAAAGTTCAACACTATCTAGTTCTCCAACGAAGCACGTATGTTTTCTAACAGCCACTTCTAAATCAGAGTCATAGAATTGACCAGCAGAGAAAAATTATGACCAAGACCTTCAACATAACAAACCCTGGAAATTACACTGTTACCAACAACATAATCTTCCGTAACCCATAATTGCCCCAAAGTGGTCGTTCCCGAATCTAACCGTCTCGATGAATTTAATCACGAAGTTCATGAGATGCGAGCAATGTCCAGTCATATGCTTGGAACAGCCTGAGTCCAAATACCACATAACGATTTGTACGACCTGCAGTTGAACACAGACAAGTATGGGTGACTGGATAATTTGGATCCCCATGTGAAAATGGGTTCCACTGGGTTAGTAAACAAGATTGGAACACCCACATCAAAAGCAGAATCAATGATATCATAAGAGGTAGATGAAGGACAAGTAGTGACAATAGATCAATTCAAAGTGTGTTCACTTGTTAAAGGTATAACTCTACCAGTGGGCATCCATTTCCTAATGGGCATTGATCTACATAATTTAGGGCACAATTCATTTAGCTTGAATTTACGACTAGTAGGAATCCGTTGATAAACTACATTACTAAATTTTCTTCCTGTTGGTTTCCAATGATTACTAACCTTTTCCACACTGGTTTTCTGACATCCTTAACCTGTTTAGCAATTCTTACAGTTTTGACTGGAGATTTAGCAGCATAATTCAACTCATTCACAGCACATTCATGATCAATGCCAGAAACCAAACATTCATTACATGTTTTGCAAATAGTAGCAGAATTCGAATTAATTACAGTATGGTTATAGCTAATACTAGAATCAACACAATTCGTCTTATTAAACACAAACTTATTGTTCCTAGGGTGGTCTTCTACATTCTTCCTTTGATCACTCTTAGCTTGCGAGGTCCTATCTTGCTTTGTATTTCCTGGAGGCTTTGACTCGCTTGCCTTAGTGACACTGATTACTCCTGTAGAGGGAATGATGGGAACATTACTTGGTTCACTACTTTCTGCATTCCTGATCTTGAAGTGCTGGGATCTGAAGTACTAGTAGGCACATCAAAGGTCACATGCTTAACTTTCGGCATAGAACAAGGCATATCAAGGGTCGCATGTTTGACTTTAGGCATAGAGCATAGCATAACGACTTTATCTTTCCTACTAAAATATTTAGGACATATTACTCTTAAGCATTCTAAAAGTTCTTGAGATCGTTTGGTGTATAAGCATGCACTAACCTCACTATCAAGTGGTTTATTTAGGCTATCCTCTTCAACAATCTCACGGAGACATTCTAGACTATCCTTAAGATACGAAAAATAGTCTTGACATGCAAGTTCATTATTTCTAAGATAAGGGGGAATATATTTTACAGTCACAGCATATTTAGAACTAGCAGATAACTTTGGTGCAAAAATCTCATTACAAGCGATTGGCATTTTCCCTTTTACATGACTCTTCAGATTCTCAATTTCTTTTTGCAAAGAGGTTATTTTTTCATTGTTCTTGTCACGAGTGACCTTAATTAAAATCATATAACTCTTTGAAATGTTGTTTAACTTTTTCATTTTCCGCTTGAAAACACTCATTTTCTTGTTGTAAAGCATTAATGATGTTTTGAAGATGAAAGTTTTGAGAATTCTAAGAATCTAAAGGAGGAGGAATTTGGGAGCCAGTCACATCATTCCTTTCACCCTTTAATTGTGAGATTTGGGTATTCAATCTTTTAATCGTGTTACAATGAGCTCGAATCATTCATCACATTTGCTAAGTTTAAAAGCGCATCAAACTCGGGAGCATCCGAGGATGTCTTGGCATTTGAGGTTTTAACATTTTCTTTAAGATGTTGATATTTTAATTGCGAAGCAAGATGTTCAACTTCCAATTTAGAAAAATGTTTGAACAGTTATCATGATCATCCGCTCTATTTTCTCATGTAATTTTGAATTTGTGGTCTCAAGCTCAATGACACGATCATGTGAAACTTTCAAAGCAACAGATAATTCATGAAATTGAGAAGCGATAATAGAATAATTTGTGTGATGTAGAATACACATCTTGAGCAACACATCTAGAAATCAAGTTATCATTTAAGATGTGCAGATTCTTCCTATCAATCTCATTACTTTTAAGCTCACGTTCATAATATTTTACCTCAATTTCCATTTCATTAAACATTCTTTTCATGCCTTTGACCTCTTTATCTATGGCCTTTTGGAGAGACTCAAATTGTTCTTTTAGTTGTTTAAAGAAAGGCATGACCTTAGTTAAATAACACTCTTTTGTTTTCTCAAAACCCCTTTCCCCTTCAGTAATCCCTGTTGGAGTGATTCTCTTCTTACATGTTTTATCAAAGTCAACAAATAGTTGGTAAACTACATATAAACTGACTAAGGTTTTACTTTGAGTGGGAAGATTTCTAGACACTAAATGCATTGGTGTATTTGGAGGATACATAGTGGCTGGAGGCAATTTCCTACAAGGGGGATTCTTTTCAATAAGATCATCAGCTTTTTGCTTATCCATATCCTTTTTCCAGAACACTTGCTCAGGGGTCAGCTGGGTCTGAGGTCTAAACTTATTAAAGGCAATCCAGTTTACTTTAGCATAATTCGGTGTTTTAAATGTGATATTATACTTTATGCACCAAGGATCTTTAAGTTTATTAACTATTTTCTCTCTAGTGGCATCTTCTAATTATCTATCCTCCTCAGTGCACTCAACACATGTAGGCTTTTGTCTAGGCTTAAGAATCTCATTGCCATCATAGATTACCTTTTGAGCTGCTTTTGCTTTCTTACTAACCTCATGATTGGGTTCCTCTACAATGTGTAATCTTGTGCTCATCGCTAACACTCTATGTTTATTGATCAAGTGAGCAGTTTGAATGGTGTTCCCTTGTACGTACAACTTATTTGCAAGTTTGTTTTTCAAAGTTTTTAGGTTGGAAAAATAATTTAAAAGTTTTGATTCCTTAGCATTAAATTCCTGTTTGAGCACTCTTACATTTTCTTGAAGCTCTTGCTTTTGCTTAACAGTTTTGTTGAACTTTTCTTGTAAGGAATTTAACTATTTTTTTAATATATATTCCCTAAAATTACCTTTTCTGATAAGTGTACGTATTTGGTTATCCATCTCCTGCTCACGGGTAGTCAATTCAAACTTAGCACGCTGTTCATATATGGCAACTTGTTCCTTATAGGCATTTAGTTCAGAGGTTATGGAATCATAAGGAGCACATGCAGTGTATTCATCAAAAATATATTCATCATTGACTGAAGAAGATGCATCACTTGGTACAATCTCACTTTCATCTTGCTTCACATATTGATCATATAGGATAACATTGCTATTACCCACATTTTCAATATCTGATTCAATAATTTCAGTTGATTGTACTTTGTCGTGTATCTTTTGCACATCAACCTTATCGTATACTTTTAATACCTCTGATATGATCGATTCCTTGGAGGGATTAGCCTCTTATGGTGAAGGAACCTTTGGACAGACCATTGGTGAGATACTAGCTATGAAGAGAGTGATTGTAACACCTTAGACAAATCCCAAATCGACAGAGGCCAGGAGAGATCCTGGTATATAACAAAAATGTCCGCCTTATCAGACACAACGCGTTTTGTGGTCCACTGCGAGTAGGGTTCACAAGGAACTATGGATTTAAGCTTGCTCGTGTGAGAGTAGCACTAGTATGGGTTACCTACTAGGCAGTCTCGCACGATGGCCACAAAAGCAAAGCCGTGATCCACAAGGGCAAAGCGGGCAATATTGTGTAACAGTAGGCGGGATGTTACAAGTGGTATCAGAGCCACTCCAGAGCCTTTTAGGATGGTGGGGCAAACCTCATCGAGGACGATGAGTCCCTAAGAGGGGGTGATTGTAAGACCCTAAGCAAAAAGGGTGATGGTAACACCTTAGGCAAATCCCACATCGACATAGGCCTGGAGAGATGCTGGTATATAAGAATAACATTCGCCTTAATATACACAACGCGTTTTGTGGTCCACTACGAGTAGAGTTCTCAAGGAACTACGTAGTTAAGCGGGCTCGTGTGAGAGTAGCACTGGTATGGGTGACCTACCGGGAAGTCTCACACGAGGGCCATAAAATCAAAGCCGTGAGCCATCAAGGCAAAGCAGACAATATTGTATATCAGTAGGCGGGATGTTACGAGTGGTATCAGAGCCACTCTAGAGCCATTCAGGATGGTGGGGCAAACCTTATCGTGGGCGATAAGTCCCTAAGGGGGGGGTGATTGTAACACCCTAGGCAAATCCCACATCGACAGAGGCCTGAGAGATGCTGGTATATAAGAATAACATCCGCCTTATCAGACACAACGCGTTTTGTGGTCCACTTCGAGTAGGGTTCCCAAGGAACTACGCGGTTAAGTGTGCTCGTATGAGAGTAGAACTGGTATGGTTAACCTACCGGAAAGTCTCACACGAGGGCCACAAAAACAAAGCCGTGAGCCACAAGGGCAAAGCGGAAAATATTGTGTAACTGTAGGCGGGATGTTAAAAGATAAATGTGAGGAATTAGCTTCAGTAACTCTGTCTTATTGACTTGCCCTCAGTTTCAGGAACTTTTATATAAGAGGCTTTGATTTCTTTGTTTTGTAACAAAAAACAGATTTTGAAGATGAACCTTTTGAGATTTTCGTGTTTTCTGAAAAGGGTTGTGAAGAAACACTTGAAAAAACACCATTTGTTATGATAGAAGCCATGGATTTGGTTGATGAACCAAGAAAAACCAAAAAGTGTCGATAGTATGTCCTGAAAATATATACGTATGGGTGAGAAAAAATAAAAAGGGTATACATGGCCTTATTTATTTTATTTATTTATTTATTTATTCATCCTCAAAAATCAGTTACCTTAGTTTCTACCTTTTTCCAAATCGAAAACAAAATACTTTCTTACTAACCTCAGGATTGGGTTCCTCTACAATTTAAGTGCTCATCGCTTAACACTCTATGTTTATTGATCAAGTGAGCAGTTGGATTGGTGTTCCCTTGTACGTACAACTTGTTTTCAAGTTTGTTTTTCAAAGTTTTTAGGTTGGAAAAATAATTTAAAAGTTTTGATTCCTTAGCATCAAATTCCTGTTTGAACACTCTTACATTTTCTTGAAGCTCTTGCTTTTGCTTAACAATTTTGTTGAGCTTTTTGTAAGAAATTTAACTCTTGTTTTAATATTTCTTCTCTAAAATTACCTTTTCTGATAAGTGTACGTATTTGGTTATCCATCGCCTGCTCACGGGTAGTCAATTCAAACTTAGCATGCTATTCATATATGGCAATTTGTTCATCTTGCTTGGTACAATTTTACTTTCATCTTGCTTCACATATTGATCATATGGGACAACATTGCTATTACCCAAATTTTCAATATCGATTCAATAACTTCAGTTGATTGTACTTTGTCGTGTATCTTTTGCACATCAACCTCATCGTATACATTTAATACCTCTGATATGATCGATTCCTTGGAGGGACTAGCCTATTGTGGTGAAGGAACCTTTGCTCAGACCATTGGTGAGATACTAGCCACGAAGAGAGTGATTGTAACACCTTAGGCAAATCCCAAATAGACAGAGGCCTGGAGAGATGCCGGCATATAAGAATAACATCCGCCTTATCAAACACAACGCGTTTTGTGGTCCACTGCGAGTAGGATTCACAAGGAACTACGCAGTTAAGCGTGCTCGGGTGAGAGTAGCACAAATATTGGTGACCTACCGGGCAGTCTCGCACGAGGCCACAAAAGCAAAGCCGTGATCCACAAGGTCAAAGCGGGAAATATTGTGTAACAATAGGCGGGATGTTACTAGTGGTATCAGAGCCACTCCAGAGCCTTTCAGAATGGTGGGGCAAACCTCATCGAGGACGATGAGTCCCTAAGAGGGGGTGATTGTAACACCCTAGGCAAAAAGGGTGATTGTAACACCTTAGGAAAATCCCATATCACATTAGGTCTGGAGAGATGTTGGTATATAAGAATAACATTCGCCTTAATAGACACAACGTGATTTGTTGTCCACTATGAGTAGAGGTCTTTAGGAACTACGTAGTTAAGCAGGCTCGTGTGAGAGTATCACTGGTATGGGTGACCTACGGGAAGTCTCACACGTGGGCCACAAAAGCAAAGCCGCGAGCCATCAAGGCAAAGCGGACAATATTGTGTATCGATGGGCGGGACGTTACAAGTGGTATCGAGCCACTCTAGAGCCATTCAGATGGTGGGAAAAACCTCATCGAGGACGATGAGTCCCCAAGGGGGTGATTGTAACACCCTAGGCAAATCCCACATCGGCAGAGGCCCGAGAGATCCCGTATATAAGAATAACATCCGCCTTTATCGACACAACGCATTTTGTGGTCCATCGCGAGTAGGGTTCCCAAGGAACTACGCAGATTAAGTGTGCTCGTCTGAGAGTAGCACTGGTATGGTTAACCTACCGGAAAGTCTCACACGAGGGCCAGAAAGCAAAGCCGTGAGCCAAAAGGGCAAAGCATAAAATATTGTGTAACTGTAGGCGGGATGTTAAAAGAAAAATGTGAGGAATTAGCTTTAGTAACTCTGTCTTATTGACTTGCCCTCAGTTTCAGGAACTTATATATATGAGGCTTTGATTTTGTTGTTTTGTAAGAAAAAACAGATTTTGAAGATGAACCTTTTGAGATTTTCGTGTTTTCTGAAAATGGTTGTGAAGAAATACTTGAAAAAACACCATTTGTTATGAGAGAAGCCATGGATTTTGTTGAAGACCCAAGAAAAGCGTAAAAGAGTCGATAGTATGGCCTGAATATATATACGTATGGGTGAGATAAAATTAAAAGGGTATACATGGCCTCATTTATTTTATTTTATTTTATTTATTTATTTATTTATTCATCCTAAAAATCAGTTACCTTAGTTTCTACCTTTTTTCCAAATCGAAAACAAAATACTTTTCTTACTAACCACAGGAGTTGGTTCCTCTACAATGTCAGTACTGTGCTCATCGCTTAACACTCTATGTTTATTGATCAAGTGAGCAGTTTGAATGGTGTTCCCTTGTACGTACAACTTGTTTTCAAGTTTGTTTTTCAAAGTTTTTAGGTTGGAAAAATAATTTAAAAGTTTTGATTCCTTAGCATTAAATTCCTGTTTGAGCACTCTTACATTTTCTTGAAGCTCTTGCTTTTGCTTAACAATTTTGTTGAGCTTTTCTTGTAAGGAATTTAACTCTTGTATTAATATATCTTCCCTAAAATTACCTTTTCTGATAAGTGTACGTATTTGGTTATCCATATCCTGCTCACGGGTAGTCAATTCAAACTTAGCACGTTGTTCATATATGGCAACTTGTTCCTTATAGGCATTTAGTTCAGAGGTTATGGAATCATCAGGAGCACATGCAGTGTATTCATAAAAAATATAGTCATCATTGACTGCAGAAGATGCATCACTTGATACAATTTCACTTTCATCTTGCCTCACATATTGATCATATGGGACAACATTGCTATTACCCATATTTTCAATATCTGATTCAATAATTTCAGTTGATTGTACTTTGTCGTGTATCTTTTGTACATCAACCTCATCGTATACTTTTAATACCTCTAATATGATCGATTCCTTGGATGGACTAGCCTGTTGTGGTGAAGGAACCTTTGGACAGACCATTGGTGAGATACTAGTCATGAAGAGAGTGATTGTAACACCTTAGGCAAATCCCAAATCGACAGAGGCCTGGAGAGATGCTGGTATATAAGAATAACATCCTCCTTATCAGACACAACGCATTTTGTGGTCCACTGCGAGTAGGGTTCACAAGGAACCACGCAGTTAAGCGTGCTATTATGAGAGTAGAACTAGTATGGGTGACCTACCGGGCAGTCTCGCACGAGGGCCACAAAAGCAAAGCCGTGATCCACAAGGGCAAAGCGGGAAATTTTGTGTAACAGTAGGCGGGATGTTACAAGTGGTATCAGAGCCACTCCAGAGCCGTTCAGGATGGTGGGGCAAACCTCATCGAGGACGATGAGTCCCTAAGAGGGTGTGATTGTAACACCCTAGGCAAAAAGGGTGATTGTAACACCTTAGGCAAATCCCACATCGACATAGGCCTGGAGAGATGCTGGTATATAAGAATAATATTCACCTTAATAGACACAACGCATTTTGTGGTCCACTACGAGTAGAGTTCTGGTAGGAATTAGAAATTCCATTGTGAAGAGTCGGTCACCCCAAATATAATCTAGCATAAGTTAGCTCGTAGACGTTACGTTATTTGCTAGTTATTTAGTTTAGTGCAACACCGTGGAGGACGGATGGGTCTTTACCCACTGTATGCCCGATCCACGCCCAAGGAGGACGTTTAGTTTGTAACTTTAAATACCCTCTACCCCAAGGTAGAGGTTGGACCTTCAATCTAACCTTATTTCTTTTGTTACTTTCTCTCTTTAGAAAGGCTCCCACTCTACTTTCTCTCTCTAAACTCTCTTGCATAATTCGATCCATTTATTGAATGTATTATGTGTTTATGAAAACCAATATCTTACAATTGGTATCAAGAGCCATGGTTTGATCACTCATCTTTCATGTTCTTGGATTTCTAGTGGTTTCATAAGGTTTTTGGTTTGAATGAGTTTAGAGTATTTTGCATCATTTGGATCATCTCTAGTGTTAAGTTTTGATTTTGATTGTACTTTTGTGTTTACAATCATCATAAGTGTTTAGGTTTTGATTTGGAAGGCTTGAATCATCGTGGTTAGGTTGTTTTTGGATTGAAAAGTGGTGGTTTTTTTTTTAATATTGGTACAAAGCGAGTTGAGTCTCGTAGTGATTTTCTTGGAAGCGAGTTGCTTTTGAAGAGAGTTAACAGGTTAAGCGAGTTGGCAGTTAAGAGAGTTGCCCACATAAGCGAGTTGTCTGCTTGCTTATTGAAGCGAGTTGTCTTATGCGAGTTGCCCACATAAGCGAGTTGTCTGCTTACTTATTGAAGCGAGTTGTCCTATGCGAGTTGCCCACATAAGCGAGTTGTCTGCTTGCTTATTGAAGCGAGTTGTCCTATGCGAGTTGCCCACATAAGCGAGTTGTCTGCTTGCTTATTGAAGCGAGTTGTCTTATGCGAGTTATCTGATAAGCGACTTGTCAAGGTGATAAGGTTTTAAAATGTACATTTTGAGGGGTCGTTTAAGCCCTTATTTGATCACTTTGTATCCATTATTACTTAATATCGTTCCTTTTCACTTTTAGGTCTATTGAAGGCAAATTGTTGTAATGGCACTTATTTGGACGAAAAGGCGCGGATATCTGAAGAAAATGGCCAAAGTCAAGAATCGAGACACTCAAGTCATTGAAATACAAGGTGACGGTGTCCATCGCTTAATCATGACGCCGTCGGAGCATTTTGTGACACACAAAAGCCAAATTACCTATTTTCAAGTGACGATGTCGCCTTAAAATAGTAGGTCGTCGCAACTCGCACGGCCTAGATTTGATCCAGCACGGCGTCGAGTCAAGAGCACGGCGTCACAAGTAAAAGGTGACGTCGTCGCAAGACTAACATGGCCAAGACGAAACCCTAATGACGGCGACCCGACGGCGTCACAAATCATAAGGTGACGTTGTCGCGATTGTAATATTATATATAGAATCCGAATTTTTCAGTTTTAGTGTGTAGTCTTTTGGAGTAAAAACCTAAACCGAACCAAGGCTGTCTTGTACAGTATTTTAGGGTTCCAAACCCTATCTTACATCAAGATAAGTGTTTTACTTCATTAATTCAATTATGTCTTTAATTATTTGTGTGTATGCTTGCATGTTCTCCATGTTCGTCTAATTTACTTATGTGTTTGCTTAGGGAATATGAAACTTTATTATTAAATATTGATTGGTTGTCTCTTATCTTAATTGATTAATGATCTAGTAATGCGATAGGTCATTCGTTGTGTAATTAATGCTTGATTAATCTTTGTGAACCTTGGGCTATAGCACTTAGAGCGGTTGTAGGCTAAACTATCCAAAGAGTGCCTTAGAGTTAGAGTTTATAATCCCTAGAGGGTTTTGTAGATGAGACCCTTTGGTAAGTTCAAAGAGTTAGGGATAAACGCATACCCTACGACTTTAGACACACAACGCGATTAAGAATAAAGACGTGACAATTCAACCATCAATATGAGATAATTAAGGACTAATAAAACCTAAGTGAACACATCTTTAAACTATCATACGAGCACACAATAATTAGACATAGACTACATACACCTTAGATTAGATAATTAGATAACTAGAGTAATCGGTAGAAATACCAACCCCCAAATCCAAACCCCGAGATTCGTACCTTTCCATTTCCTAAAAACATAAAAGATAAAAATAATCTTCCTCAACCCCAACCTTAGCGTAGTAACTTCTCACTAGCATTCCTATTCCTTAGAGAACGATATCAATACCCGTGGCTTACCCTAATACTACACTACAACGATTAGGTTCACTTGCTAGGGTGTTATAAAACTTGCTCAAGAAAAGGAAGTTCCTTTGACCCCGAACGACGCGTGTAGCCTTATCAAGTTTTTGGCGCATTGCACGGGAATAGAATAGCTAGTTAGTAGTCCACCTCGCTTAGGTTTCTTTGCTTGATTCCTATCAAGTAAATTTTCTCAATTTTAGCTTTCTTGTAGTCTATCCCCTTCTTTGTTTTTGTGTTCAGAAACCCTTTTCATTTGTCGCTATGGCAAGTGAAGTTGCATTTGAATCATTAACAAATGAGGAACAATTGAATTTCGCAAGTCGGGTTGGTTTTTGTTGTTCTAATGAATTTGTGAGTGATCTTAGAGATATCCAAAAGGAGACGGGTGTAAGGTTAGATGGATTTGATATATTTTGTTCTTGTGTGGCTTCTATTCAACAATAATTGTCAGGATCAACACCTTTTAGTGAGACCATCTGGAGAATTTTTCAGAAAAGCCTCGTATGCCTAAACTATCAGTTGAATGATCTTAGGCACCATGATCAAAAAGACCTAGTTCTTAAGAACATGAAACCTAAACCCGAACAAGATTGTGAGATGGTTGATGTTAAAATACTTAGTTGCATGTGTGGGGTAGATTTCAAAACATATGACACATGTGAGGAATCCTTTAGGAAAATAGAACATAGTGATCAAATTTTTGAGAATAATTCTTATGAATCGGACCAAGAATTTGAAATGGCTAAAGAAGGATTTGAGATGCTTAGGAGTGTATTTGGGTCAGATCATACTAAAACACATGATGAACATTTAGGAGGTCTAGATATAATGGAGAATGAGGTGGAAACTCCAAGCCCACAAGCTCTACCATCACTTGAAGAACACACATCGCCTATAACTTACCCGGAAGAAGTAGAAAAGACTATAGGAACCCCGATTGATATAGAACCTTTGGACCAAACGCCACTAGAGAATGTAGGTTTAGATGCTTGTTGTCATGACCTCTCTCTTAGTCCTAGGGAAGTTCCTAATTTTGATGAACCGGAGCCTCAACCAAAAACCTTACCCAATTTTTCGCATTTAGATGTGAATCTTGGAATTGAATTAGGCCCCAATCCACCCATCAAAATAAATGATCCGGGTAGTTGCTTGATAAAGGTGGTAGACTCTAAGCCATGTAGAGTGGAAGCTAATATAGGAGTAACCCATGACCTTACACACTTATATCACCCATTCATGGTTGATAACAAGAAACACTATAGGTTTAAACCGGGTTTATTAGGTCAAGATTGATCCTTAACTAAGAATCTTTGAAGTTGATAGAAGATGATCCATTTTAGAGAGAGATTTGATTCACCCGCTACACCAATAAACTTAGGTAAGGTTATAATGAATGGAGCACACTCCTTTGAGCATATAAATCACCCATCACCCTCTCCTCACGTAGCAAATTTCCAACCTAAGGGTGTGTATCGCTACTATCACCCGCACTTAAACTTAAGTGTAGCGAAAACCTCCCTTTATCCGTTAAATAAGGGTAGAGTCAAGCTCGTGACTCAAACAAAAACAAGCGCTTCTTGGGAGGCAACCTATGTGTATTTGTTTTTCATTTTTAATTGTGTGTCGATATCTTTTATTGATTGTTTATTCTCATGTTTGAATTTGTAAAATGCTTTATTTTGTTTTAACCTCGTCTTAATTGCATATAAAGGTATTTTACATAAAGGATAAGTGTAGGGAGGATTACACACGTTTTCAAAGAAACGTAAACATGAGAATAACAATTAATTAAAAGATATATATGTGTTGTTTGAGTCAAATGCTTGTATCGAGTCATAATGGATGTTTTGCAGAAATTTTTCCGATTCTAAAGATGTAAATTTTCCGTAATTTTTTCGAAAATCGAGACCGGTTTTGTCGGGATAACCGACGCGCCAGATCGCAAACTCAAGGCGTCGGAAGGAGTAAAACAATGATTACTTTTTCTCGTTTTCGAGCTACTTATGAATTTTTGAATTTTCCGTGTCTTAATTTTCCGTAAATTGCAGAAACATCCATTCCACAAGCATTATATCCTAGTTTAGTAGAGTCTTATATATATTATTACCGCCGATTTTACGCGAAGGTTTCATTTGTTTTATTCGAATGTGCAGGTGTAATTTATCAAGAAGAAGTTACATAAGATTAGAAGGAGCTTTTCACGCATATATTCTTCTTGAAAAGGATTTAACCACTACTTCACACACGAATCCTACCGAGCTAATCAGGGGAGTACTAGTTTCTTTCGTTTTTAATTACCTTCCATTATCATAACTTTGATACTTTCGGGGAACATTGGGGACAATGTTCAGTTTAAGTGTAAGGAGGGAAAATAAAACGGAACTTTGAAACTATGCTTATCCTTGATTATTTGGTTTGTCCAATTGTATTTGTGTAATAAACCATGAGAAAATGTTAGCTAGGGTAATTTTGGCACCAAATTTAAAATTTTTCATGACATATAGGAGTGGGCCATTAGTCTTAACAAAAGCGTCTCACGGATAGGAAGTTGCATGACTAGCACAAAAACCCTTTACCACCTAAATTTCACCCAAAATGTGAGGATCGCCCTTAGATTAGTAGGAATTAAAGTATTCATCTTTAATTCTTAGTATGTGAAACGGTAGTATAATAGATTCTAGAACTTGTTTTGTGATGCATCCCGAGATCGCTAGTAAGACTACACTTGTGTAGTTAGAAATAACTAAATGATAAGAGGCATTAGGATAACCCTTGTTTGATACCCGTAATATAATTACTTCTTCCACATCGGTTGAGTAATTCCCCACACCTTCGTTGTACTCATCTTTAGTACACGATACCCCTAGTTAACCCTCGAGCCTATCCTTTTCGCGGTTCTCGTGATATTTCGGTTTTCGAATATCAATGAAGAGCATTGTTTACACCCCACCCCAAATATACACCCAAATCGCCTTAGCCTACCTTGTATGCACTCACTTTTAGTGCATTATTGTTATCACCCTAAACCCTTAGTTCAATTATCTAGTTGCTTGCATGAGTTGCTAAGTCGAGTCATATCTTTTGTACACGCTTTGGAACGATTGGGACTCATGGGAAAAGTTAAGGTTTATGAAATGATGGAAGGAACATTAAATTCCTTTATTTGCGTAATAACGTATCCCAAGTGTTTTGATCTTTTCAATTCGGGTCAAATTAGTGTTAGAGTAATAAAACTCAAGTGTAGGTATGTGCCTATAAACCTATCATTTTGATGTTACCGTAGATGATGGTAGAGTAAAATGTATGAAAAAAAATAGAAAAAAGAAAAAAAAAAAAAAATAGAAAAAAAAAAAAAAAAAAAAAAAAAACGGCTACCATCTTGCATCTATCCTTTAAATTTATGTTTTTTGTTTGATTATCTAGAGTTTAAAGTGTCGAGTCTTGGCTTAGCAACGCCATTCTTCGTATGCTTGTAACATAGAGATTTTTGACTTTAAATGACTTGCCACCACTAAATAGCCTATCTATGGTGATCCACCAAACCCTTTGTTTCATTCAATCCTCAAGTGGATCTTCGTTCATTGGTATACATTCTTATTCACTTGATCAATCAAAATGGCAAACTTCATTTGCAATTTTTTAGGGGTAGAAGAGGGAATATACTACATGTTGATGGATGCTTGAGTTATGGTCATACGACTCTCCAACGCCTAATGTCTTCACTCACTAAGGATAACTGGGATATACTATTTGGGATTCATTTTTTTTCATGATACGTTTGATGAGTACTTCCAACCTCTAACGAATGTTGATCATCCAGTTTCTGAAGCTCATGCTCCAGTTCCTACTGACTCAACTTGTTCACCATATAAGAAGTACTTCTCGGAATTCTCAAGAAACCTTATCTCCAGTTACTTCACAAGGCGTTGATAATGGCTATCATGATATTGTAGTTGCACTATTGAATAATGATCCGCTCTTTTGTATTCTTTTGCCAAATCTTCATGGATTATTGTTCATGAATAATGATCCGCTCTCTGGTATTCCTTTACCAAATCTTCATGGATTATTGTTCCTCTCATTGTGCAAGCTATAAATCAACCACATTAACATTAAGGAAAATGACCACCTCATCTGCTCGAAGACATTATTGGTGAAACTTCCATATCATTCTCTGCATGTATACCTTTAGGAAGAATGCATTGATGTTGAGGAATCATTTATTCCGGTTCATTCAGTGGAACAATGTACATCCGACTGTATGTTTATTCACGTGTTGGACATTTGACACAAGTTGATTACTTCGGAGATAATCATTTATCACTTATTTGAGATTGAAGTTGACTTTCAATGGCGTGTTCTTAATTGATAACTTGCTCGGGATTAAGAATTTTAGTTAAAGACTTGGTTTATCTAGTTACCATCAGTCGGGGTGGATGGTTAAAGACCGACGATGTGGATAATCTCAAGAAGGTGTTAATGTCTCATACTTTGTTTGAGTAGTGAGTACTTAGAGATTTGCTTGAAGCATAGATTCACGACACCGTTCTTCCATCATTAAGTGCAAGTTTAAGATACAAATGTGGGGAATTCGACTTCAGTTTCAAGTTTGGTATATTGGGTTTTCTTCTTTAGTTGTTACTTCAAATCGCTCACAAATGGGTTGATAAAGATAGTCGAGAGAGTTTACAGAGCGAGAGATTCTCACGAGTTGATTGAGCTAATTTGTTGTTCTTCTCTATTTCTAGATTATTTGGTATGTATAATGAGTTGCTAATTCTGAGGTATCAATACCAGCAAGGGAGAAAGAGACATATATCTAAACACACAACGAGTTCACGTGATGAACTTAATACTTCTTCTCTATTGAAGTAATCCTGAAAAGACAAATGTCATAACCGCAGAGAAACTCAGTGTTTAACTCGTAGCCTTTTGTGTGTTATTCCAACTATTTGGGGGAAGGATGTATTATTCCAACTATTTGGGGGAAGGATATATTATTCTAACCATTTGGGGGGAAGTGGTCTCTGGATACATTTGGTATGTGTTATCTCAGCCTTCAGTAGGAAGAAATATGAGAAGAATATTTGAATCGTGAGATGATATTGCTTATCGACATCTTCTATATGATTTATGATAAAGTGCTTTCGGTTAGTGCTTGATGTCCACAATGTAATGATCATTCCGATGAGATCGCAACCATCAGGGGAGAGATATGTGTATATCAGGGTCGCACAACATATTCACATGATCGAGCTTAATCAGTTATTTCGGAGTTGTCATCCGCAGAGAAGATCAGTGATGCAACCAGTTATTGTGTTGTCGTTGTTTCCACTCTGATTGGGTACTTGTGTACATTATGGGCTGATTGGTTATATGGATGATGAGCGTCTAAATACTCATCATTTTTGTACCTTTTAAACTGCAAAAACATCTGAAAACACTCAGAAATGCATCAAAATGATAAAAATATCACAAATAAGTGTTTTATGTGTTTTAAATGCAAAAATACCAAAATCAGATAAAAAACGTATCAAGTTTGCATAATTGGCAGTTTTAGTCCCCCAAGTTTCAAAAGTTGTCAAATCTAGTCCTTGGAATTCAAAAATGTGGAGTTTTATCATTCAAGGTCCCTGAAATATTCTAAGTTTTCAAAAATGGTCCTTGAATGAATCTTTGGTCAAATGGCAGAAAAGGTCCCTAAAGTTTGAAAAAAGTCATAAATAGTCCTTGGATATTTAAAAATGGAATTTTATGCATAGTGGTCCTTGTACTATTCATAAATGGCATGATAGGTCCTTGTGATAAGTTTGGAAAAGTGACAGGTTCAGTCCCTCAAGTTTGCCGAAATTGCAAAATTAGTCCTTGTGTATTAAAAACCAAATGGACCCCCTTTCCTTTTGTATTATTAACCCAGCCAATAAACCCTGAGCCAGTCCAATATACCATTTTGACCCCCAGCCTTATTAATATAGCTCGGTCAAAATAAGTCAACGCGCCAAAACCATGTCTACTGTTCATCTCCCTCTCCCAAACCTGTTAAACCAAAACCAGAGTGGTTTTCTTCCACCTTGCCTGTTTTCACCTTTCCATCTCACCCCTAACAGCTGTTTAACAACTCCCTAACACCTCCACATCCACCAAATTACATTAAATGCAAAAACCTGCTCGAAGAATTTTTTGGCGCCAAAATTGCCAAATGGACAGTGGTGATGAATTAGAACGTTTTAATGGCCAAGATGAGGTGGGAAACAATCAGAGGTCGACAAGGAGTCTAAATGATAATTATAAAGATAGAGATGGGGCAATGTATACATCTAACTAGTGTAATTTATTTTAGTTTATGTCGTCTTAGCTTAATTTTAAATTCCAGTGTATGTTTTAGCTTTCAAGCTCTGTATTTCAAGTTTTCAGTGTACAATAAAGCTTTTGTGAACATCAATTACGCTTTAAGTCTCAATTTAGGTTTATGCAATTTTACTTGTTCAAAATCTCAATAAGTTCAAATGTTGTTTGTAGATGTTATTTTGGACTCATAAGATCACATAAGCTCTATATAGCTTATGTAAGCTATTAGAAACCCATAAAAGTCGGTTTAGAAGTCAAAAGCAAAAATACCAAAAATACAAATAAATTAGTGAAAAATAAAAAATCCATGGAAATGAAGGTTAAAGCTGGAGCAGGGTTGATAATGGATTGCCCTTTGGTTTAGAAGCTTTGTGGAAAGCTATTAGGGGTGTTCTCAGTTCTCAGTTCTCATTTTTGTGCCTAAACACAAATTGTAAGCAATTTCCTTAAAATTTGAATTTCTTAGTATAAGTGCTATAATCTTGTTAATTTTAGCTTAAATCTGTTTAAATATAGTTAATATCAGTTAATGAATAGATTTCTTAGTTTAAAAACTTGTTTTAGTGTTTAAAGGCTCAAAACAGTTTACTAAAAGGGTGTTTGGTTTTATTGTAAAAACTGTGTTAGAGGGAGTTTGGTGAGTTGTTCTTGTTTGATATATGTCACAATACAACCTGTTAGCTCAGTCAAAGCATTAAAACCAGTACTTATTAGTATAAAAAGTCAATTTTAGATTTAAAATTTCTTAATCTCATAACTGTTAAGAATTAGATTTACATAATCATAATTCTAGCTTTAAAAGTTGTTAAGATTAGTTAAATTAGTCTTATTATAGCTTAAAACAACATAATCAGTCAATTAAAAGTAATCAAAGTTCATTAAAGTCAACTTAGCTCATTTTCTTAAAAAGTCAAAAATCTCCCCTGTGCACAGTTGAGCTAGCCTATTTCACAAGCTCATTCAGAGCTTATTAGTGAACCTCAGCTTGTGACCCTTAGCTTTTTGTGAAGCCAATCTACCCATCTCTTTAATTCAGTGCTTAGTTTTCCATTTCTAGCTTATCTAATTAGCCTGCTACTTGCTTTTTGTTTTGTCCATTTCCTGTGCATACTGAGTATTCATTGTTTACCAGCTTTTTCAAAAGCTTGTCACAAGCTTATTAATGGAAGCCAAACTTTGTAAATTAGCTTTTTGGAGAGTGTAGCTGGTTAACTTGTTAGTTCCAGTGGTTACTTTCATTTCCTAGCTTATCTAAGTACTTAAAAATAAGCTTAAAGGTGCCTAGATACTCAAAAAAGTGTCTTGTGCAACAAATTAAGCTTGTGCTTATTGTTCAGTGCTTATTTCTAAGTATTTGTGCTTTTTCAGTTTTCATTTTAGCTTATTAACATTTGCTTAGCTTATTTCAGTTTACATTTGCTTATCTATTAGCTTAATTAGCCACTTGGCTTAATCCTTGTGCTTATTCCATCTTATTGCTCACTGTTAAGTAATCATAAGCTCATTCTTAGCTTATTAGTTGTTTTCATAAAAAGTTGTAGTTTTATAAATTGCTTATTTCATTGTACTTAATCAGTTTCAAAAAGAAAAATCCAAAAATAAAATATTTTGCAAAAAGCCATTCTTTGGGATTCAACCACGCCACTTGACTCACCACACAACACACTCACCAACCGCCTTGGGTCTTTGATCGGTATTTATTTGCAACATTTAATACTTAACCTATTTTGTCTATTTAGCTTATTCGAATGTTTTAGCTTATTTACAGCTTATTAAAATAAGTTGTCTCACCTTTTGTATTTTTCCTAGCCTTGTATTGTAATAAAGTATTTTATAAAAAAGTTTCAGAATTTTCTGAATAGTTTTAGTACTTTTAATCATTTAATTAGTTTAAAATAGAATTTAATTCATAATAAAAAATATAAAAGTCAAAAAAATATAAATCTTTTTTCTAAAATTTTCTTTTGTCATATAGTAAGTAAGAAAATTGTTTTTACATTCGTAGGACTTTTATTTTAAAAATTTTACATTTTTTCTTGCGCACTCGCGTAATTTTTATATATAACGCACGTTTTCATTCTAGGTCACGTTTTTAGATAATTTAGGTTTACGCTTTAATTAAAATAGTTTATTTAAGTTATTTTGTTTTATAAAAGAAAAACATCATTTTAAAAATAGTGATAGCGTTTATTTAATATAATTTAGCTTTTTAATTTTCTTTAATTTGCATTTAAGCCCCTGTAATTTACAAAACTTTTTCTTTAGGTATAAATATTCCAAAATCCTTACTGATCACTATCCTTAGTGATTATTCGACATCTGAAAGTGTTGAGCACCATTAATCCTCCGTGGGACTTAACGACCTGAGGTAACACTATACTCCTCTAGATCTTCATTGCATTGGTTTTAGACTGCTTTAATTTTATTACGGTTGACCATTCACAAGTGGTTGACTTGTGTGATAAACTTGACGGTTTGGACCCAATCAATGGAAGATAACTGGAATGCACTTGGTAAAATGAAGATGTTGATATATTGTTCCCCAGAATTGACAATTGCACAAACTCGAAGAGTAATGTGTACATCGGGGACGCACAACAGGATCATGTGATCGGGCTTAATCATTTATTTCGGTTTTGATAAACCCAAAGATGATATGTGTTATCTTGTTACTTCGGTGTTCTCGTCTTCTTCGGGGTGTTGAGCTTCATTCAATGAGACTGTTTGCTTCACTTCTTCTTTTTGAGGGAAATGGTCTTTTTTCGAGGATTGTTGGTTTCGGGGGAAGCTGCCAAAGATTCACTTTTTGAAGGCTCAAGTTCTTGCGACGATTCAAGAGCCTCGAATGCTTTGGTGGTGAAAGTTTAAGAGATGATGACTTATCTTCTACAAAGTCTTGAACGACTTCCTTATCTCGGTACTGTATCATCATCTTCTTAAACTATTTATCTATCCTTGTAAATATTTATCAAAAACCAAATACAAAAATTATAAAACCAACAAAAAGAAAATAGAAAAATATAAAATTTTCAAAAAATCCATAAAAATCAGAAAATTTTAAAAAAAAAGTTTTGCTAAGACATCTTTCCTGGTATCGGTAACATCTACGGTCTTAGAAATGTCATTCAATAATGGCACGGGACTTTAGATGAAGTTCTAGCAGGAGGTGTAATTATTTCTTACTAATCATGTCTCAAACTATGGCTTACAGTTATTTCAGATTGTAACCCGTGATTAAACTATGGCTTGCTATTATTTTCAGATAGTAACCCGCTCTTCAAGAAAGGAAAGTGCTGTGCTAAACCAAAATTTTCAAATATTTTGTGCACTTATCCTAAAACAAATATGAGGAAAGCATGTCGCCAAAAAGACTGTTGTTCCTACTCAAATATTTTTCCTTCTAAAATTCTTCAGAAAAATATTTGTTTTAGCATAATGGTGGTAAATGAGTTGCTTGTAAATCAATCAGATTCATAGTTTTCGTAAAAAATTGAAAACTCAATCAATGACTTAACCCTTTTAAACTTTTCATAACAATAAGTCATTGATTGAGGGGGAGAATGTTTTCAAATCTATATCATCTAACGGGCTTTCTTAATTATCCTAAATGCTTAACTGAAAAATGATGTTAACCTACGTTGAAGGACTAGGTGCCTAGGATATGATTGTTAGGTTTAGATGATTAAAGTTTGATGAACACATAATCCCATGATTTATATGATCTGATTGATATGTTGAATTGACTGTTATTAGTCGATTACTGCTTGGGTGATGTCGACCACCATATATCTGTTTGTGTCCACTAACGTATGCAAGTATATTGGTATATAATAATGTTCCCGATCCGGATCCCACAATTGATGATTGGATGCCGAAAGGAAAGGGCAACTATATCTTGGGTCGACAAATAAAGAAACGGAGCTTAATTTGACTTCTATGGAGAGTTGGCATGAAATGCAACGAAGAGGTCTCACCGCATCACAGATGGTTTCTTCATCATCAAATGAAGAAACGAGCTTAATTGGACCTCTATGAAGAGTTGGCATGACAAATGCAACGTCGAGAGGTCTCATTGCATCGCAGACGGTTTTCTTCGACCCTACGGCAACAACGAAGCTTCGAACTACCTAACGTATCTTTGTGCACGATAAATAGTGAATAATACCATTTTTCAAAATATTTGATAAAATTGTTTTGAAAATGAAAAATATTGGTTTGAAAATAAATTGGACTAAATTTTGAAAATCACCGGACTTCATTTTATCAAAACTTAAGTCACTCAATCATCGAGTACGGTCATCGATTGAGGGGGAGAGTGATTTAAAAGAAAATTTTTTCAAACGATATTTCTTCATAAAAGTCCGGTTTCTACAAAAACAAAGTGGTGATCTAAAGATTTAATGTTATGTCATGATATGATTTTCTTTAAAACTTAAAGATCTTACAAAATGAAATTTTTTTCTGTTCTTGTTTGATTGTGAAATTTTTTTATTTTACTTAAAGATCTCTTAGAAACTATCATACCTGAAACTAACAATCTTTAATGTCTTAAATTGATCCTTATCAGTCATTTTTCAAAATTAAATGTTGCCATGTCTTTCCCCAAAATTTTCTAAATGATTTAAATCAATTGAGATCCAAAATCTCAATTGGTTTGAAATTTTTGATCGGGGGAGAGATCGTGATTTAAATCTCAAATCAGTTTTAAAGGGTGATTCTTTCAAAGCACTCCTTCCTTCATGTGTCAAACGATTTTGAAATACATAATGCACATGATTGTGGAGGAGCATTTAACCAAAAACCAGAAGAGTATTTAAACAAGGCCACATTTTCTCCCATGTTTTCTAAACCTTATTAAATCACTTGGGATCAAAAATCTCAAAGGGTTTGATATTTTTGATTGGGGGAGAATTTGTGATTTAATAATGAAATTTGATAAAAGGTGATCGTTTTGATTCAAATGTGCATGCTGCTCTCCCATATGTGCTAAACGCTTTCGAATCTCGAAGCACATATTCAGGGGGGCATTTCAAAAGAAAACAAACTTTCAAGGTACAAAGATTTCTATGTTTCAACATAAGTACCTTTATTGATTTTCTAAATGGTTTCTTAATGGCTATTGTGATTGTGGATGCACTTTTAAAGAACTCTTTCCTCTATGTGATAAAATGATTTCAAATATCCTATGCACATTTTGTGGGGGAGAATTTACCAAAGAAAATCAAATGGCTTTTTCCATGGAAATTGTGATCAAGAATGTATTTCAAAAGAACTCTTGCCTCCATGTGCTAAACAATTTCAAAATCATTTGCACATGTTGAGGGGGAGGATTTATAAATGATCAAAAACAATTAAGGTACGAAATGCTTTGATATTATATCGCAAGTACCTTGATTGATTTTCTAAATGATTTTTCAATTGGTTTCAAGAAGGAAAAACAATACCAAAGGACCGACCAAATATACTTTATGCATGGAGTTATAAGGATGGTTAGGTTAGGTATTCGTTTCCACGATCCCGCCAGATCCGGAGGGATCTACCCAAGGACAATCCACTAGACAGTGTAGAGTCCTTAGGTATGATGAAAAAAAGGAGAAAAGTGAGATATGGGAAGATTGCGGACCGAGATAGAGCTAGAACTGGAATAAACCCAACAAGGTTCTAGTTATGAAGTCTCGGTAAGCACTGAAGGGGTTGAAGAATGAAAAAGAAATGAATATGAAAAAGGGTGAAAAGAAATAGCCCTCCAATAATTCAACCTTAGGGTAGAAACCGGGTTCAATACATATGCTCTTGGTGGTTACTAAGGTTACCTTGGTATTGAAGACAAGGCGTCATGGACCCAAAGGACGATCGCATCGAACTTCCCAAGCTACTCAAGTTCCTCTTAAAAGGGCTTGTTTCATTCTCACGGGGAACCTACATAATCTATCGACTTTCTCTTAGAGATTGTTGATATTGAAAAAGGAGACCCTCTCCCTAGTCTCCGGTATAGGAACCAAATGTGCACAATTGAGTCTAGAGCCAAGAGATCATCCACAATATCTCATTAGGACACTAGATTAATGAAGACTTGTTGTTTCACACAATGTGGAAAGTAAGAATATATTAAGAGTCCTACGCATTATCCTTGCGGTATTGCCAGAACATCCGAGTGATATGTAAAAGTATTCACGATGAAGATGGAAATCCTTCTAGAGCCAACATCAAACAAGCTCTTGGTAGGTGACATGTGAGAGTTTTTCTAAAGATCAAGCTTGTGACAACTGGACAGAAACGATGGGGCGATTCACTCTTGAATCAACCTTGGTCCAGGATTGGAATTGACGAATACTTTTGGAAAAACCGTTCGGTGTGTAAATCTCTTCTTTTCTCAAGCATATCGAATGTGTATTCTTTTTCAAATACAAAAAAGTACCTTTGATTGAAAATTGATCTTTCTCATAAAATCTTCATCGTATTGCAAAACTCTTTCTTCAAGCAATACGCGAATGTTTTCAAATCAATTTTCCATAAATCGATGAATCTCAATTCGATGGTTCACTCGCTCCGTGTTGTCTTCTTTGAGGCGTTCGGTTTGAGAACGACTAGAACATTGCGAAACCCCGTCAAGGAGATTCTTTGGAATTATACACGATCACAGCATGCTTGTACTTATCAACGGGAACCGTGGGCGTGTACCTCAATTCAACAAAAGTGATCAAAGACACTTTCGTATGTTTTATTGCTAACTGTTGTTTGCAGGTACATTTGGACGGTTGCAGCTGATCAGAATTGAGGAGTCAATCCATTGCCGCATGCTCACACATCACATTCACATCTAAAGAAATCATGATAAAATCATCAAAAACTCTGATATTTTCACTCCATGCTTCTGCTAAGCTGCTGCAAATATCATAAATCAACAAAAGCTTCCGCGACTCTGATGAAAAGATATCATGATAAAAAATGTGAGCATGTCGGTCCAAAATTCACAACATCACATGAAGGCACCACTACAAAGGGTGATCCAGAGATTCACTGTGGCTGATGATTTCAAAGAAAGCTCAAAGATCATCAAAGATGTGGATCAGTTCAAAGACCTCCACTTAAAGTACAAAGCAATCGGACTTTGAAGAATCACTGCTAAAGCACAAAGATTGCGGATATGAAGAATTAATGTCTACGAGCTCAAGACTGAAGATAAAATAGAATGCTAGGATTCAAAATATAAAACATGGGGTGACCTCCCTTAGGGGGAGATTGTTAGGAATTAGAAATTACATTGTGAAGAGTCGGCCACCTCAAATATAATCTAGCATAAGTTAGCTCGTAGACATTATGTTATTTACTAGTTATTTAGTTTAGTGCAACACCGTGGAAGACGGACGGGTCTTTACCCACTATATGCCTGATCCACAGTCCGAAGGAGGACGTTTAGTTTGTAACAATAAATACCCTCTACCTCCCAAGGTAGAGGGTTGGACCTTTCAATCTAACCTTCTTTCTTTTTTTACTTTCTCTCTTTAGAAAGCCTCCCACTCTACTTTCTTTCTCTAAACTCTCTTGCATAATTCGATCCATATATTGAATGTATTATGTGTTTATGAAAACCAATATCTTACAAGTTCTCAAGGAACTACGTAGTTAAGTGGGCTCGTGTGAGAGTAGCACTGGTACGGGTGACCTACCGGGAAGTCTTACACGAGGGCCACAAAAGCAAAGCCGTGAGCCATCAAGGAAAAGCGGACAATATTGTGTATCAGTAGGCGGGATGTTACAAATGCTATCAGAGCCACTCTAGAGCCGTTCAAGATGGTGGGGCAAACCTCATCGAGGACGATGAGTCCCTAAGGGGGGGGTGTGAGTGTAACACCCTAAGAAAATCCCACATCGACAGAGGCCTGGAGAGATGCTGTTATATAAGAATAACATCTGCCTTATCAGACACAACACGTTTTGTGGTCCACTGTGAGTAAGGTTCCCAAGAAACTATGCAGTTAAGTGTGCTCGTGTAAGAGTAGCACTGGTATGGTTAGCCTACCGGAAAGTCTCACACGAGGGCCACAAAAGCAAAGCCCTGAGCCACAAGGGCAAAGCGGACAATATTGTGTAACTGTAGGCGGGATGTTAAAAGATAAATGTGAGGAATTAGCTTCAGTAACTTTTTCTTATTGACTTGCCCTCGCCAGAACTTATATATATGATTCTT